>OX940891.1:1200000-1651586 GCA_954871355.1 Cabera pusaria
GCACAACCACAAACTATGCACTATATTTAACGGTTGAAGATATCTTTGCAAATCTTTCTCTAGTATATTATTTAGAAGAATTTCTTTTGGTACGACTACTATTTTTCTATTTTTATGTTTAAATTTATTTGTCGAAAACATTTCTCGATCACTTCGATACGTGTAGGAAGGTATGGTGACTAGCGTAAGTGATTTTTAATAACTGTACAATTATATATTGTCGGTTACGTGTCAAAATTTGTCACTAAAGTATAAGTTAGAAGTTATTTCCTGGTCATCACAACTTTTACCTTCGATATGTTCATAATTGATAAAATAGGTAGGTAAGCTATTAAAAGAATATGGCATGGAATAAAATAAGAACATGAAATCATTAACTTTAATACTTAAATTTGCAATATCAAACCCCTCCAACAGATTTCAATACAATTTATTTATTAAGACTATTTGTTTGCGCCTAAACATGACATAATTATTAATTTAAAACAGGAAACCAAATTTGGAATAA
The DNA here is from genome assembly GCA_954871355.1 of Cabera pusaria. Lineage (NCBI taxonomy): Eukaryota > Metazoa > Arthropoda > Insecta > Lepidoptera > Geometridae > Cabera > Cabera pusaria. The sequence goes on from OX940891.1 coordinate 1,200,509, forward strand.
ATTAGACATTTAAGAGTTGCCCTCAGAGAGTCATCAATTTAAAAATAATAAACTGGCCACGTGGAAGTCGGACTCGCACTCATAGGGTTCCGTAACACAGTGAGGTATTATATAACTATGAATATTCGCAACAAAAAAATTAACTTTGTTTATCATAGTGTTTGTATGAAAAACAAAGTCATAATTGCGGTCGCTATATCTCAAAAACTGGTGACTGTATCTCGTTCTAACTAATTTTCTTTGAAAGTTTTTATTGAGATTTACAGAATATATTTTTTCTAGACTTTTCACTCCCTTACTTTTAAAAGTTAGAGGGGGGTGGGGGGACACACACATTTTACCACTTTAGACGCGCCTATCTTTCAAATGATTGACTTTAAGAAAAAAATATTTTAGGAACCTCAATGTCATTTTTAAAGACCTATCCATAGACAACACGTATTGGTTTGAAGAATTTTTTTTGTTCAGATCCATGTATGGGATATATATATATATATTGATATATGGGATGGCCCCCCTTAAACTTTTATATTTTTTATTTTTGTATAAAAATCGGAAAGCGGGTTACAGAATACATCTATCTACCAAGTTTCAATTCTGTAGTCCTAATAGTTTCGGAATAGAATGGCTGTGACATACGGACGGACAGACAGACAGAAAGACTGATAGACATGGCGAATCTATAAGGGTTCCGTATTTTGCCATTCGGCTACAGAACCCTAAAAACCGGCCAAGTCGAATTGGACTCGCCCACCGAGGCTTTCGTAGCAACTTCTCAAAGTAGGTTAAAGGACAAACTTAACATTGCAGTTCGATCCATAGAAAATGTATTGCACCAACGGCAAACAATAAGTTTGTAATACACTTTTTTCTTATTAAACTACATATTTACGGTTTTCAGACTTATTCCTATTTATAAGCGGTTCAAGACCTAGCTTCCCTAGTGAAATCGCAAAATATGCGAAAATAGTCAACATAAACGGTCATATCGTTTGATCGCGTTGACTTACAGGTTTGATTTTTTTCACAGTCGAAAGATACCGTAAACCCAAGTATTTTGTATAATTTCAACTTGATACCTTTACCCGTTCCGGAGATAAATGTCTTAACGGACGGATAAACGGGCAGACAGACAGACATACAGACTGACAGACAGTTGGACAACAAAGCGTTTATATAAGGGTTGCTTTTTAGGGTTCCGTACCCAAAGTATAAAACGGGACCCTATTACTAAGACTCCGCTATCCGTCTGTCTGTATGTCTGTCTGTCCGTCTGTCACCATGCCTTATCCCATGAATCGTGATAAATAGACGCACAGATGATGTATTTCTGTTGCCGCTATAACAACAAATACTAAGAAAAGTATAAAGTTTAAAATTATAGGGGGTCCCCATACAAGAAACGTGTTTTTTTTCTGCATGTCAATATAACGCCATCTATGAACGCTTAGGTAAACGTCCATAGATGGCGTTATATTGAAATGCCGATCCCTAACACCTTTGTGTTAACTTTAACTTAGATAGCGTTAGACGTTAGATGGCGTTATAAGAAATAAGCACGCAGCTCACAACTCCGTTATGATAAAATGTTTATTCACTATTTTATAGTGGTATTTTTCGCTCAATCTTATAAAATACTAGCAGCCCGCCCCGGCTTCGCACGGGTAGAACATATATGCCTACAAAATTTGCATCAGTTTGTTGCATCGAATATAAAATAAAATAATAAAATAAAATATAAAATAATAAAATATGAACATATTTAACAATAATCGTCATATTTCATCCAATTTACACAAAACCTTAACGAATTATGCACCTAAACCTTCCTCATAAACACTCTGGCTATTGGTGAAAACCGCATGATAATCCGTTCAGTAGCTATTGAGATTATTGCGAACAGACAGACAGACGCAGTGATGGACTTTGTTTAATAATACTTATGTAGTGATATTGGACAGCCCTTTGGCGTATAGGATAGTTACCCTGATTCTGACCCGACGGTCGTTGGTTCTAATCCTAGCTATATACCTACCACTGAAAGTTTTATGTGCATTCATGAATCATGAGTTTTCGTACAGTGGTAGTGGGATCATTAAATCTACCAAAAAGTAGACCACCAAGGAGAACATCTGCCGCCGTAACCTTACGCGTTCGCCGACGCAAAATGTAGGGGTAATATACGTTTAACGTGTGTATCTGTGTGTCAGTCTGTAGCATCTTAGCACCTAACCGGATGAACGGATTTTGTTTTTATTATTGATCGATTTTTTTTTGTTTGATAGATGTCTTCATCGAGAGTTTTCTTAGCTTTGATTCATGAAAATTCGTTCAATCGTTATAAAACTATGAGCTTTTTTCTAGTTAATTGCGCTATGAAATTAACTTTCATAGGTCTGATCAATTCGAAAATCTTCTTCTTCAACGATATTGTAAGAACATGGAAGCATTGACCTCATGCTGGGACATCTCCTGGACTCTACAGAATACTGAAATCCTCACCAACTTACAGCTCAGATTTTAAATGTCGTGTTTAGAGTCATTGGAATGCTTTTAATGAAAAGATTATACATAGATCAGTCGGGGTGGTTTAAAATATTATATTATTATGTATATAGATGAATATTATTTTATACAATAGATCATATTATTATACTATATTGACTTCAAATTGATTGTGATCGGTGGGGATCTACAGCATAGCTAAGCTTATAATAATATTTTCGCAGTAACTACGACCTAATCTGTGGTTTCACTGCAAATATTTTATTAATTTTGCGATGCGTGTATGTGAAATTCGTGATATCTTCTAGAGTTTTCATTTGAATTATATACTGTATAGGACAATTTTAATCTATAATATGTGGCCAAGCTAATTAACGTAATTATTTGGATAAGGATTAATACTATATACTTGAAAATAGCCTTGGAAGTTATGTAATATTTTTTAACAAAAAAATAAAGATTAAAATGGTTACTGTGAGTCAACCTTAAGAGATAGACATATGCTGTCGTGGACTTTTTTGTAGGTCTTATTAAGTTGTACAACTCTTGCATAGAAAATATTCTTCTATCTATTTTCAATTAAGCAGCGTTCGTAAGAACCGTGTTTTTTCGACCGTTTTTTTTGCGAATTAGGTTGCAAATTAAGTCTCCACGAATGTACCTTTGATTTAAACGGGATAATATATAGCCTATTTTCATTCCGAAAGTCCATTCTATGTATTAGTGAAAGATTTTTTTAAATCGGTTCAGTAGTTTTTTAGTCAAATCATTACAAACATACAAAAATACAAAAATACAAATGTTATCTCTTTATAATATTATTAGTATTAGTATAGACTGCAGTGTGGTACGGAACCCTACAAGTGCGAGTCTGACTTGCAATTGGCTAGTTTAGGTACAGAACCATAAAAGGTCCTAATCTTCAAACAACTGAACTGAATGTTTTTAATCAGAGCTACGAAGAAACAAAAACTAAATTGAAATATTTTCATCTGTTTGGGAGCTACGTCGACACACGGATATATACTTGTAGATACACGCGTCAAAATTACAACACACCTGTTATTGTGTCGTCGGTTTAAAATAAGTAAAAATGATTGCTTTATCTACATTATCATGTAAAGTTATGATTCTTCAATGCAGAAATACGAGCAAGGTTAAACTGCAAAATAACTAAAATATAAGAGGTGGTCACACTAGCCAGTTGTAACGGTAGCGTCGCTTCCACATCAAACAACCCTCTTAGATTCACCTTGGTGAAACAGGATCGATACAGACGACGGATGTTCTTGTATGTTCTCTTCTCTGACTCTGGAAAACACAATCCCATCAAAAAGATTGCATGTAAACAGTTGCAAGTCACGCAGTTTTTAAAAATTTTACAAAGTAAAAATATATTTCAAGAATGTCGGTAATGTTAACCAATTCGGTTTAATATATATTCTCTTTTTTAACTCTGGAAAACGCAGACTAATGTAATATTACTATGTTTTGTTTAATAGATAAGCAAGCGTTTGATCACTTTCTCACCTGATGTTAAGTAAAGATGTGATGGACAATTTTTAAGGTATTTAACATCGATTTTTTTGTCAAATTTATGTAGCTTTATAGAATCTCTAAAATTAAACACGTGCTAATAGTAACTAACTGCAAAAAAAAACAACATACAGACAAATTGAGAACCTCCTCCTTTTTTGTGAAGTCAGTTAAAAAGTTCAACGACATGACATAATAATATATACTACCAGTAAAACAAGTAACAAAATTAAAATGTTGAATAAAACCCATAACAATGTCCTTTAGAAAATTAACGTCATAAAATCTATGTAAGAACCACCACTGATTAATTACAAACCGTGTAAAGACAAAATCGAACTAGTTTTGGAGTAAAATGGCTACATGGATTTGCACAAACAAATCTCTACTTCAGCGCCCCCTGGTGAGTTCATACCGTAACACCTATTTAAGAACATGCACCAATCAAATATGAACCCATAACTGAACTGCATCAAAATCAGACTAGTCGTTTTGAAGAAAAATGGCAACAACGATTTGCACCAACAAATGATTACTGCAGCGCCCCCTGGTGAGTTGTCACCGTAACATCTATCTAAAAACATGCACCAATAACATCCAAACCCAACTGAAAACTGCATCCAAATCGGACTAGTAGTTTTGGAGAAAAATGGCAACATGGATTTGCACACACAAATAACCAAACATCCTCTCACCCTAAATATATATAGTCTCCGTTCCGTCGTGGGTAATAAACTGATTGCCACTGTGACTCCTATTACAATATTCGCTAGCCGCTGGCGTATGACCACTATCTCGCCTAGTGGTAAACGATGATGTGATCGAAAATGGTGAATACGTCAGGCCTAGAATAATCTGACTCTCAAGGGCTTTGTGCTGCTGGAGCACCGTAAGGTTATAGCGGCAGATTTTGATGGTCCTTGATAGAAAGAAATAAAAGAAAGAAAATACATTTATTCAGCTAAACTAACTAAACAGTCAAAAACAAAACAAAACAAAAATACATAGCGTTACAAAAACAAAAAAAGAAAAATTGAAATAGATACTAATGATGATGGTAATGATGAATGATGATAAATGAATGATGGTGGTAAGATACTTTTTAGTAGGTAGTCAGGAGGGACAAGTAAATATTCACCTTCGCAGTGCGGTGCAGTAAGCAGTTTCGATGACATTGTCTGCGTCTCCTCTATAGCTACGTAGAACTCCTCTATTACTTTCCCAAGCACCACAGTCAGGATGATGCGATACGTAACCCATGTCAACACGTACCATAATGATTTTCGTAGGAAAACCTGATAATGAAAATACTAAACGTTTGATACTTGTTCAAATAAAAGCATAGTTTGCATACAAATGACTCTGGTGAGTTTTTAAAATATGATATTAGCTTACAAGACAGTAATTTCACTGGACATTTTGACATTTACCAAAAATATTCTTAAATATTTCATGGCCTAATAACTGACAAAGTGGTGATACCCCAAGCGGACTAAGTTATAATCACTACTTTTTCATGAACCTCGAACCTGCCAGGAGTTCATATACTAATAGGAAGAGGGTCTAGTCACGGCTATTAAAACCCAGCTAATTCTCAAAATAAATGAAAATGTATAGATCGATCTCAATCATTTAATATGAATTCTGTTTAAAACGCAAAGAAAAATGATTATAATATCTAGCAGCACTGTTTTCTATCAAATTTTACGATAAATTGTCGCAGCCTTTTGAAAATCGAAATATTGTCATGAAAATAGCTTGTGTCATTTTATTTAAAATAAAACTGGCCAAGTGCGAGTCAGCATCGCGTCTCTTATCGCACACTTAGGAAGGGTTCCGTACTATACGAAACATAACAGAGTTTCAACCTCATATATTTGATTAATTGATATTACCAAGAATATTTGGTTTGGTCGCGATCTAGAAAGACGGGGCTCGTTTACAAGCGCCAGCTTTGTCATTTTTCCGAAACTAATTAGATCAATGGCGTTTAAAAACACGTTTTTTGTATGGGGACCTCCTTTAATTTTTAACTTTATTTTGTTTTTAGTATTTGTTGTTCTAGCGGCAACAGAAATACACCATCTGTGAAAATTCCGACAGTCTAACTATCACGGTTAATGAGCTATAGCCTGGTGACAGACGGACAGACAGACAGATAGACAGACAGACAGACAAACAGACAGACAGCGGAATCTTAGTAATAGGGTCTCGTTTTACCCTTTGGGTACGGAACCCTAAAAAACAGCAAATATTGGAGTATAGACACAGTTATGGTTCCCTATCTATTCGCATAACATTTAAGCCCTATTTTTGAAAGTAATAAATTTCAAATCCTATTATAACTTGTTACTAATAATCTGTAGTCATAATATTATTTACCCCTACTATCACTTGTCCTAATGTTAGTAGTAATAACATTTGTAACTCATAATGTATCACGCCCTAACTACCACTCGTCCTAATGTTAGTATTCATAAAATTTGAAACTCATAAACTTACTTGCCCTAACTGTCAACCACTATATAATGTCACCTCATAATGATATAATGCCCTACAATTAATTTACTTGCTATAAAAATCCCATTGTTTCTACTGCGGCGACTAGCATTATTTTTATATATATATATATATATATACTAGCTGTTACCCGCGGCTTCGCCCGCGTTATTTGTGTCTTTATGACCATTGAGGTCTAGATCGATGATCTCTTAGGCCAAATCACCATAGGTGCCCTCAAAGTCGAACTCAATATCCTCTATTGTTAAAGTCATTTATCATTTTGGTTAGGTTAGTATACGAAATTGTGCTGTTTAAATGTTTGACTCAATACCATCCGTTCCTAAAACATTTTACCGTTCCTAAAACATTTTTTACAAAGAAAATAAGGTGAATAGCTGCGCGAGCGTAGCGAGCGCTATTATTGGGCAAGTGAAAATTTTTTATGGCGTTTTATAACCCTGACAGTTTAATGACCTAATCATCAAGTCAATATAGATGACTCTTAGGTCGAACACGATATCGTCTATTTTTGAAGTCATTAATAATTACTTGGTACTTGGTAAACCTAACGAAGGTTTACCAGCGAGCGCGAAAATTTTTACGTCATTATATGACCCTGGCAGTTTTTATAACCTACTAAATCAACACCGATGACCCTAGGGTTAAACTTGATATCCACTTATTTTAAGGTAAAAATTCATTATGATTATTGAAGGTAGTACTGTTCCAATTATAAACTCGTTTTGATGCATGTGGCTATTAAAATACAAAAAATGCTGAAATATTACCTACAAAGTAGATAAAACAAAGGTTTGCGCGAGCGCAGCGAGCGCTATCAATGCGCGAGCGAAGCGAGCGCAAAAATTTTTACGTCATTTTATGACCCCGACAGTTTTTATGACCTACTAAGTCTAGGCCGATGAATCTAAGGTTTAACTTGATATCCACTTATTTTAAGGTAAAAATTCATTATGATTATTGAAGGTTGTACTGTTTCAATTAATAAACTCCTTTTGATGCATGTGGCTATTAAAATACAAAAAATGCTGAAATAAAACCTACAAAGTAGATAAAACAAAGATTTGCGCGAGCGCAGCGAGAGCTATCCATGTGCGAGTGAAGCGAGCGTGAAAATTTTTACGTCATTTTATGACCCTGACAGTTTTTATGACCTACCAAGTCAACACCGATGACCCTAAGGTTAAACTTGATATCCACTTATTTAAAGGTAAAAATCATTATTATTATTGAAGTCTGTACTGTTCCAATTTATTTCATGATTTGATGAATGTGGCTATTAAAATACAAAAGTTGCTGAAATGTTTCCTACAAAGTAGATATAACTAATGCTTGCACGACCGGAGCGAGCGCTATTACTGCGCGAGCGTAGTAAGCGCTATCACTGAAAACGAAACTGAAATCACAAAAAAATTTTACGACTTTTATGACCCTGACAGTTTTTATGACCTACTAAGTCAACACTGATGACACAGAGGTTAAAGTTCATTCCCACCATCATACGATTATTGAAGGTTGTACTGTTTTAATTTATGGACTCGTTCTGATGCATGTGGCTATTAAAATACAAAAGTTGCTGAAAATTTTCCTACAAAGTAGATATAACAAATGCTGCGAGACCGGAGCGAACGCTATCACTGCGCGAGCGAAGCGAGCGCGAAAAAATTTACGACCTTTTATGACGCTGACAGTTTTTATAACCTACTAAGTTAACACTGATGACACAAAGGTTAAACTTGATATCCAATTATTTAGGTTAAAAATCATTATGATTATTGAAGATTGTACTGTTTTAATTTATGGACACGTTCTGATGCATGTGGCTATTAAAATACAAAAGTTGCTGAAATATTAGCTACAAAGTAAACCAAACAAATTATTGCGCGAGCGCAGCGAGCTCTATCAATGCGCGAGCGAAGTGAGCGCAAAAAATTTTACGTTTTATGACGCTGACAGTTTTTATAACCTACTAAGTCAACACCGATGACCCTAAGGTTAAATGTGGCTGTTAAAACACGAATGCTTATGAAATACTTCCCACAAAGCAGATAAAACACGTTGGGCAAGCAAAGCCATCGCGTAAATTTTGATGACTTTTAATAACCCTGACAGTTTCATGGCCTAATTAAGGCACTTATTATGTTTAGTCATAATCTATGAACGTAAGGTCAAACTTCTATGATTATGCAAACTCTATGTAAAGTTAACAAAAAATATAGGCACCCACACTTAACTGCCGAAAAAAAGTATTCTTTGCCTTTTTATGCCCTTTTCAATGCGTTTGTACAAAATTTCATCTGAATCGGTCAAACCGTTTGGCCAAAAAGAGGCCACACATTTACAAAATTCCATAATAAAAATATAGACAACTGAAATTTCCACCCAAAAAAAAGAATTCGTTGCCCTTCTATGTCTTTTTGACTGTCTGTGCACAAAATTTCAGCTTAAATGGTTAACCCGTTCGACCGAGAGTAGGCCACACATTTACAAACTTCAATTTAAAAATTCTGGACACCTGGACTCGACTGCCAGAAAAAAAGTATCCTATGTGATTCTATGCAATATGAACTGTAATATGTATAAAATTTCAGCTGAATCGGTCAAGCTGTTTAGCTGATAAGAGGACACACATTCACAAAATTCAATAAAAAAAACTAAACAACCAGACTCGATGGACAAAAAACAGTATCCGATATCCTATTCTGCCCTATGAACTGTCTTTATACAACATTTCAGGCAAATCGGTCAAGCCGTTTATTCGAGAAGAGGTCTTAAATTTACAAAATTTAATTACAAATATCTGGACTCGAAAGCCAAAAAAAAAAGTATCCTATATCCTATTCTACCCTACAAACTGTCTTTATACAACATTTCAGGCAAATCGGTCAAGCCGTTTATTCGAAAAGAGATCTTATATTTACAAAATTCATTTAAAAATATTTGTACCCTCTGACTCGATAGCCTGAAAAAAGTATTCTATATTTTATTCTGCCTTTTGAACTGTCTTTAAACAACATTTCAGGAAAATCGGTCAAGCTGTTTATTCGAGGAGAGGTCTTATATTTACAAAATTCAATTAAAAATATCTTAACCCCCTGACTCGATAGCCAAAAAAAAAGTATTCTATATCCTATTCTACCCTACAAACTGTCTTTATACAACATTTCAGGCAAATCAGTCAAGCCGTTTATTCGAAAAGAGATCTTATATTTACAAAATTCAATTAAAAATATCTGGACCCCCTGACTCGACAGCCAGAAAAAAATTATCCTATATCCTATTCTGCCCTATGACATGTATTCACACAACATTTCAGGCAAATCGGTCAAGCTGTTTATTCGAGAAGAAGTCTTATATTTACAAAATTCAATTAAAAATATCTTAACCCCCTGACTCGATAGCCAAAAAAAACGTATTCTGTATCCTATTCTACCCTACAAACTGTCTTTATACAACATTTCAGGAAAATCGGTCATGCCGTTTATTCGAAAAGAGATCTTATATTTACAAAATTCAAGTAAAAATATTTCGACCCCCTGACTCGACAGCCAAAAAAAAATTATCCTATATCCTATTCTGCCATATGTTCTATCTTTGTACAAAATTTCAGCCAAATCGGTCAAGCCGTTTGACCGTGAAGAAGTCCCAAACAAACAAACAAACAAACAAATAAACAAACTGACTTTCGCATTTATAATATTGGTGTTGATATAGCCTTTAAAACTTCCACCCTGGAGCTTGGGTCTTAGCTTTTGCGATTCCTACCACCGGCCCGCCGGTTAAGGCAAGCCGGGGGTCAGAGGGTCTCATTTAGCCCTCACGGGATAGGGGTACGCGGTGTCGCCACTCACCGTCGGCTCGCCACAAAGTCACCCCTGCGGGTTTATTAATATAATTATTATGAATATTATTCTTCGACCGCATCATCACTTACCAACAGGTGAGATAGTAGTCAACGCTAGCTTTTAAGATATGTAGAAAATAGCAATAATAAAATCGTTTATTTCAGACATAACCTACAAGTTCAGTTATTACACTAAACAATTTAGTAAAATCAATTATAAAATTGAGTATGTGAACAAATTAAATTAATTGCATGGATAAACTTATGACTTATTATTTAAGTTGCAATAATTAAAAAAATAATATAAAATATGATATTGTTTTTATTTAATTTTAAAATGCCCTACAGTTTTTGCTGGTCTTAATAATTCTTTGCAATAATTTCTGTATGAACACAAAAATATTATGACAACAAACATTAGGACTAATAACCGTTATGCTCACTACCTATATGATAAGCAAATATTATGACAAGAAACTAAAGGAGTTATAACCATTATTTGCATTAATAATATGACAAGCAAAAAATGGCTAATTATAATTATGACTATGACAAAATATGCGCGTCCAATATTAGGACTAAAACGTATTATGATAAATGATGTATGCCGAAAAACATTAGGACAAAAAACGTTATGCGAATGAATATGACACCCACAATTATGTTATGTGACAAAGACATATAGAAAACAATAGGGCTGATTGAATATCAAAGTATTTATAAAAAAATAATGTTTAGTGCTTGCTATATACCTGAAGTTAGTTAATTATTTTTATCAGTATCACTTACCTGGAAATTAGGATCTCTATTTGTATTATCGCTTTGGGTATACGTTAGCCATATTTGGATATAAGCTAACGTGTGCACAAAAAAATCTAATATAAAATATAAAATCTGTAAAGTAAGAAAAAAGATACCATGTAAGTACGTCGGCTCTAATCGTGAACTTATATCTGACACTAAAGTATTTATTCCAGTTTTGTCTCATGGTATTTCACCCCACTTACCAATTCCTGAAACACTTCTGTATACAGACGATATGATTTAATTATCAAACTGAACACTTCAAACATATTCTTCCAATACTTTGAATCTTCTTTTCGACCATTCTGCTTTGTATTTTTTATCTCTTTCATCCAAATACAGAGATGTTGCTTCAACAAAACGATGATCCTCATAGCGTACAGCATGTTGATATCGAAAGTTATCATTGTGAGATCAGCTATGAGAAAGAAGATGTTGAACGTTTTTAAATAATCGAGATGGACTGCAATGTAAAAAATCACGTGATCTGCAAAAACTACGAAGCTGTAGACCCAGTTGAATTTTATTTCTCTTAGCATGTTTGGATAATTCAATCTTCTTATTGTTTCTTGCACATTGATGATCAGAGACACGTTTTGAAACGTGTGAGAGATATTAGCTGTGAAGTTGATGACATGTCCGATAGCAGACAGTAACAACCCAATATTTCTAGTGATCGTAGAAAGCACAGCTACTGAACGTTGAGAGAAGACAATATTATTCAATATATTTCCAAAATACAAAAAACGTGTAATGAACAATGAGACGTAGCATAAAGTTACAATGAACTGAAGAACGTTCATTTTCCATCCATTTGGAGTGACAAAATTGTCCCATAACTGGTACTTGGGATACAACAACCAATTTTGGAGTATATTCAACGGTTGGACATATCTTTGCAAGTCTTTCTCTATTCTATTGCGAAGGAGAACTTCTCTTGGTACCGCTACTATTTTTTTTCGTTTAATTTTTGGAAACATATTGCAGTCGACACTTGAAACAATACAATGTGAACTGAATTAAAAAGCAATTATTATTTAATTTCATAGAGTTAGTTGGTTATCTGAGCAATTATTTACCAATTCTTTGTAGATTTTTGTTTTGATTAAGGTACGGCCACACCGCTACGTGCTGCGATCTGCGGGCGCGATCTCAGTACTTTTCAATTGTTTTCTGATCGCGTTTAGTGTGAACCAGTCGGTACAAATAATACTGCTACATGAGTAAAGTCTTTACTCATGTGCTACTGCGCTATCTGATCGCCGCCTACATCGCGCATGCAGGACGCTGCGGTGTGTCATAAAGTGTAGTTAGCCGCGATCACAGAATAAATAAAAGTACACCCGCGATCGTCACTGTTTTGTCCGTAATCTTGGTCAAGTTTTTATGTAGGAAAATCATGCAGACAAAGTGTGTAGCAAAATAAATAGAGCGTGTTCCGCCCTAGGCCGGGTTGCTCGTACAGTATCTGCAGAGGTAGCTCTAATGTATTACTTAGCCACGGTATATATACAATGAATTTGGTACGAAGTATTTGGCCAATTAACTAAAATGATTGCCATAGTTTAACGGATTATCAAAATGAAATGCCAATGGGCTGGTCATAACTGCCGTAGTAACGACACCGTTAGGGTTAGGTTAGGTTAGGTTAGTCCCTGGGGTGCGGGTCGGAACACCTCCTCGTGGTGCACGGGGTGTTGGTCGACAACTTTTCCTTTTTGGGTTAAGTTGTCGACCGATAGCGAAGTTCCGACGTGGTGGGCCCCTCCGCGTGTCCCACTGGCAAGGTAGCAGAGGGCACAGTGTGACGGGGCAGGGCGGGCTCAGTTGTGGGAGACGCCCGGATGTGGGTCTGGGCTGCTGCTCAGACGCGTCGGGGGTCGGAGTGGTTCGGTCGTGAATACAAGGCGACTGAAACGCCTCTTCCCTTAAGACGCGGGAGGGAGGCTCATGCTCGTGTTGGCGCTTGCCCAGAAGGTGATGGGTGTAGCGCCAACGTGACCTGGGAGCTAGTAGTGGGGGACATCCCATCCCCACGGGGGAGTCCCAAGTGGTGGGCCCGTCGGGTCAAGTGGTGGGGCCGATGACGGCCGTAGGGGAGGAGCCTCGGGCGCCATTGTAGATCCGTATGCAATGGCGCGCGAGTCGGAGAGTGGACCGTGTGCGAGCAGGGGCATTTGCCCTTCGCATACGCGTCATAATGGGGGATGGAGACTCGTTCGACATTGACATTCACTCGCTCGTCAATGTCGAGCGAGTCAACGCGCGCTATTTGTCTCTCGTTCGTCGCTGTGAACTTGTACATCACAGCGTCGAGCGAGATGGCTTGGTCGCAGTCGTCCCCTTCGTGAGCCTGGACTGGTCACGGAGGGGGCGGTCGAGTGAAGCAAGCGTCTGCTCTGCTCGGGATGCGTATGGGCTCGAGGTTGCATCGACCGGTGCAATTTCATCCCCAGAGGCCGGGAAGGTAGACTCGGGGGTGTCTGCCCACCACGAACGGCCTCGAGGAGGTGAAGCGCGCGTGGTGTTCCCGCGCGCTTCTTAGACGCAGGGTAGGGTGAAGTATCTCCAACTCCGCCAATTACTGAGAAGGGGTCCTCACGGACCAACGCCGTCGGGGCCGCGGGAGAGTGCGAAAACGTACCCGTAGCCCCGGCACATGGGCGTCCTGGTGGAACACAGTGGGGTTTTAGTCGGTTGGAGTCCGACATAATCACATCGCTGCCCCCGTAGTGGTGTGGTATCCGTGCGGATTTCCCCTCTCAAAAAAAAAATAAATAAAGGTTAGGTTAGTCCCTACTCGGACTTAGGTAGCGACTACGTTACGTAGGTAGGTAAGGACTCGACTCTAGATCCCGTCTGGATCTAGAGCCAAGTCGAGACCGCTAATAGGTAAATGTAGGGTAGGACGCTTTATGACCAGGAGCGATGGCATTCCCTAAGCGGTGAGCAGTGACTGGAAAAGAAGAGCCAAAAATCGGGCTCAGTGTCGCATCTTGGGAAAAGTTTTATTTCCAGCAGTGGATTATAACAAAATGGCAATTTTCAGTAAAAAAGTAGCGCTCTGGGTCTAGTCGTAAACGAGAGAGTTTAGGTTAGTATTTATGATAATTAGATAAAATATATTATTACAAATTTGACCTTAATATTGAAATCGCCTAACAATAGTGTATCAAGCTCAAGTCCTCTATACGTTTTACTCTAGTAAAGGTACTTACAGCCTTTGTGGGAAACAGAGAACCTAAACGCAATTAACACCGAATCTCTGAAACTAATTTGAAAGTTAAAACAGCACGCACCGGCGGCTCGGCGCGGAGCGTAGCAGAGCGGAGCAAACAAAGCGAATTTATCGATGTATCGGAACGGTGGCAATCGCCGTCCAATATTGCCGTCAACAAAGGCTTACAAGAGTTTAGGGCACGCCCGTCGGCTGCATATTCAACGTGGGACGAGAGTCAACATTATTAGTCGAAGAGATGTCACGTCACTTCTATAACTACACAAATCTTCATGGAATTAAAACTTATGTGGATGCTTAGTCTACCTCAATTAATTAAAAACTAAAAAATCGACGTCACATGGAGCTAGTCATTTTCAATATAAAGATAAAGGTATTTTTATCCATAGAGATAGTCATCAAATCTCGATGAATTTTACAATGGAACCATACGAGTACAAAAAGCAAAACCTCTGAAACAAAAAATATTTTTTCTAAAATATTGGGATATCAACATTTCTGACACAGACTTGTGAAGCTCTATAAAAATATATCAATACATCAACAATTATATACAGCATGAATTTTACAAGTGGGCGTGGATGGCCAAATCTGAAACTATGAGGAATAGCGAAAAATACTCAAAGGAGTCTCGGGCTCGATTTTGATGGAAACGAGAACAGCATCATTGGATTTTTGAAACATCAATATTCCAAGCAAGGAGTCGAACCCGTAGATTTGGAAAAAACACAGCTTGTATTATTACACCATCCAATAGTATCGCTAAAAAGGAACGAATTATGGGAAGTAATGACATACGGCAAAATTAAACAACGAGCTCATTTTTAGGGTTCCGTACCCAAAGGGTAAAACGGAACCCTATTAGTTATAAATATGAAAATACGGGACTTATCGCGCCTAAAACATTAATTTTATTTAACTCGAAGTTTCGACCAAGTTGCATTGATCGTGGTCACGAGACGACCAGTCCAGACGGTCAGTCATCGTCGTTATATATTCGATAGATTATTTGTAAGTCTTTGTAGATTTCGTGTTTTACTTACTTCCAGAGAAATTAATCTAATGATGTAAAGCCTGCAATATATGTTGGCCGAGCTACAGCCAACGCACCGTCTAGACGTTCGGCAAGTCTACGAAAACTATTGCAAGCGGCCAATGTAGACGAGTTTTCTGTGAAGCTGCCCACACGTTGGTAGCCGTCAGTTTGTGCCTTTGATTTGTGCAGAAAAACCGACACGGCTCCGAAGTGAGGCGAGTGGTCGCGAGCGGCAACGAGTGGTGCACATGACCTCTATACACGTTGGCGCTTGTATTCATTCGGGCAGCTAGGCGAGCGACACCAAGCGATGGCAAGGAAAGGCAAACATGCCGTCTAGACGTTGGTATTGGCTCTCACTCGGCAGCGTTGGGCCAACATGTATTGCAGCCTTAAGATCCGGTCACTATGTCGAGTTTGAATGCAGAACTTAATATTAAGAAGATGACTGCGCTGAGGGCGTGTATTAAAAAAATTTTGAGCATCATTTTGCACAAGGTACAAGTAAATTAGGTACGATACTTAAATATATTGTTTTAAAATATGAAGTTTATTAAAATCTAAACTTTCCTTAAATTTGCCGTATATCATTACTTAACATAATTTGTTTCTTATTAGCGGCACTATCGAATGATTTAATAATACAGGCTATGTTTTTATTTTCAAAATCTACGGGTTCGATTCCAGGCTAGGAATATTTATTTGTATATTTCAAAAATCCAATGATGCGGTTTTAGTTTTCATAAAAATCGGGCTCTAGACTCCTTTGAGTATTTTTCGCTATTCCCACCCTGTATACCCTTCGCCCAAAGTATTACATTGGACCTCTTTAAAACTAGTGTCACCTCCTGCACTATCGCTACGCATCACTGCCCGTTGACCAATATGCTCTCTAGCGCGAACCTTGCATTTGCATAGTTTATACACGCGACCTCATTACCAGCGGTTATTTACCGCCCGTTTTATCGACGCCGCTCGCAACGCGCCACCCGATATGCATAATATTCCCAATTTTTCATTAGCCCAAAATTTAACTATGTTGCACGTAAATTGATATATTTTCACTATAATGCTTTAATAGATTTTAATTTTGATTAAGCTTGTTTATTTTTTTATAATAATACTAATATTATGCTTCTATGAAGTGTCTCACACTTTTTTTTTTTTTTTTGTAAATTGTTAAACACAATCCAAAATTTCATCGTACTGACGGGACTCGAACCCGCACCCCCCGGATTACACGTCCAGGTGCTCTGCCAATTCACGGTATAAGCCACGGTTCGATACATCGATACGACGAAATTAATGGATTGCATTTGTTAACCCAATTATGCATTGGTGGCGCCATCTATGACTACTTATTACGTAAGTTAATCATTTGGAAGAAATCATTACAGTTTTCAAATCCGACGAGAGATGTTGCACTGCGTAAATCAAATATTATGTTTCTATGAAGTGTCTCACACTTTATATATTTTTTGTAAATTGTTAAACACAATCCAAAATTTCATCGTACCGACGGGACTCGAACCCGCACCCCCCGGATTACACGTCCAGATGCTCTGCTAATATAATAATACTGCTAAAGAAATTGTTGTTGTTTCATCATTTATTTGATTTTATTGTGATAGTGGAATCGTCTGGCAATGCAGCTATGGACATGTTAAATGGAACTATTTATGTATGTAATGCTTGACATTCATAAGTGTACGATGTACCTAAATGAAATAAACGATTTACAATTTATTTGTTCATATTTTTAATTAAAAAAAGTAACAATCTAAGCTCATTTGATGGTAAATGACGTTTATATAGCTGTAACCTCTGAACTGTCAGAATTTAGCGCGGTGACGCGCCTTGTGCTTGTTACCTTATGATGTGCTACCGCTTACAATTTTTAGGAAACGGAACAGCGGCACGTCGCCGTGGCTGCGGCTAGGTCACGGCGCGATTACGGCAAGGTTGTCACCTGGGGAAATGGCATCATATGTTCAACCTTAACAATTAATAGCCCACACATTAAGTGTGGCTACAACACAAGCTACAGTTCATACTATGTAACCTCTTGGCTTGGGAGAGACGTAAGCGCCTGGACGACTCGGCTTCAGCAAGTTGACCGCACGTTGCTTGAGATGCGTCAGTATATCCCGAGGCGAGGCAATCACGTAACGATATTATGTGCAGCAAGGCTAAGATGTAAATCTTTAGTCTCCTTGGATAATTAATTGCCCAAATCAAAAAAATATTAATATTTAACTGATAAGTTTACGAACAAAGCGATGATACGGAGAAAGTAAAAGTCTCACCGTTAGAGGAAAATATTAATAAGCATTATTATAGTAGTTATCCCACGTAATTACTCATTCAATTCTGTAGACTACCATATTTCGCGTTCATCATATGAGTCTAAACCGCTAGAAAATGTACCTCTGTTTATCTTATCGATCAATTCAATCTAAGGGTCTCAATTGACAATTTATTATACCGTATCTTCTTAGTAAGTTAGCGTACTTATTCTTGCTATCACCAAATACATAAATGAATTCCATTACACTTCAATTAATAAACATAATAAAACAATTTACAGAATTCTTAATATTCTTTTCCAAAGTCAATCCAAAGTAACATCACATGAGTAATAAAAAGGGTAATACGGGCAAAATAAACCTTGAGCAAGACAATTCTACGGAATTCTCCGATTTGCAAACAATTTATAACTACTATCGGAAATATGACACAAAAATACAAGCATGATGTCAAGAGAATTACGATAGTCATATCCAACTCATATCTTAGTATCTGTCAAGATTCCGATAACCCTCCGAATCATATCTTTATCTCGAGTACTTTCATGAATAAAAATTGAATTTAATATCAATGCAGCAGAACAAACAGAACATTTACGAGGATAAGTTATTTTTCAAAAAAAATAAAACCGACTTCATAACCACAAAAAGGCACTCAAAAGCGAAAAATAATTTACTTAAAATTATTATAAGCGTTACCCACGTCTCTATTTGAAGTCGGTGCCAGCCAAGTCTAATAGGTAGTAGATAGATAATACCTACGAGTACATGTATCTACCTACTTACTAACCTACATGTACCTACTTACTACTACTACATACATAGCATCTATCTAATATCCAATAGACTTGGCTGGCACCGACTTCAAATAGAGACGTGGGTAACGCTTATAATAATTTTAAGTAAATTATTTTTCGCTTTTGAGTGCCTTTTTGTGGTTATGAAGTCGGTTTTATTTTTTTTGAAAAATAACTTATTTTACCCTTTTTAGTGCAAAAAAAGTTTTAATGAAATTACATGCATCTATTAAATTTCGTGTCTGGGCCGTTATACACTGACGGATATATACTTTTTGAAAATTTCAAGTGTGTACCTATAACGGTTAAGAAGATACAGATCTGTAAAGTGCGCACATATAGACACACGGACGGACGGACGGACGGACGGACGGACGGACGAACAGACAACAAAGTCTCAGAAAGTGTTCATTTGGTAGCCTTTGGGTTCGGAAAAAAGTTCCTAAAAAAATTGACTTTAAATGCCGCGCTAAAGTGAAAATATTCACTAGTAATAATGATGTCATCAAGGTCTCATAGGACAATGTCCAAAATGGCCCTGTGCAATAAAAGCATCTGACACACGATAATTAATTGTCTATTTTATTACAATAATTCCAAATACTTTTATAACACGGACTAGTTGTATTCCAAAATGAATATAAAAAAGTATTATTTGCGATTATTAACATTAATTGCCGCCATATGGCCAACAGGGTACTGAATCACTCTACTACGTTATAAGAGGCACTTCCCTATATTGTGGATACCCGAATTATGTAAGCACTGTGTAGCCAACCTAACAACGGAAAGTATTATTTACGTAGTAACTATTATATAATATGTGGTTTTATGCTTATAATTTTTTTTTGCTGTGTTGATTGGTACAAAGTACGTTCATGATTCTGAGTTATTTAATTATGTATGCAGTGTCGCGGGACTGAAATGGCCGCCATCTTCGCCAAATGTCATGTCATGTCAAAAAATATTAGGTATGTTTAAAAAAGTTTGCACTCTAACAAGACTTTGCCCGGTAGAACATTCCTGTGAAGACAAATTATTTATATTTATACATAATTATTTATTATAATTATTAATATATAATTATTTATTGAGGGCCCGGTGGCGTAATTGGGAGAACAGTCGGCTTTGATGCCGTGGTACCGAGTTCAAACCGCCGTGCACCAATGAATTTTTCTATCGAAAAATATATGTGCGCTTCTCACAGTGGCCCTCCGGTGAAGGAAAACATCGTTAAGAAACCAATAACCCCCGCATGGTGGTAGAACATATCTAGTGTCCGCCTGGCCAGCTACCACCCTCAAGTCAGAAAATCTGTCGCCAAACATCTAATGTGTTCCGGCAGCTATCCTTGAGAGCCAGTTCCCATTCTAGTCCACTTCTCTATCTTCGACCGCATCATCACTTAGCAACAGGTGAGATAGTGGTCAAACGCTTGCCTATAAGATATTACAAAAAAAAATTCCCCACCTTTATTTCTATCTCGCTCACAGTTACCGTAAGAATATCTTATATGCAATAGCAACCTCCATTGTGTATAATCTTCTTGGGACTCTTCTACTAAAACTAGTACAATCTCCTATGTTTGGGGTATTTATCTCCATATCTCTGGTGATACTAATCAGATCTCGATAAAATTAAAATGGGACCACCTCGGAAACGTATCCTTCCAATTAAAAAAAGAATCATTTGAATCCGTTCACAATTGATGGAGAAATCGCGTAACATACACACAAAAAAAAAAAAAAAAAACATACAGACGAATTGAGAACCTCCTCCTTTTTTGTGAAGTCGGTTAAAAACACTAAATAAAGTAATATCGAGGAAAAATAATAAAAGCAAGCACTCTTAATTCAAAATGGTGTCGTTAAAAGTATCCGTATTTCTAATAGTAGTGTGTTTTGTGAGTTTTCAAAATGCCGAGGACCTGTCTATAGGAACGAGTATAAACAATCAGTTGGTTTACACAGAGAACGTTAAGCTTAACTCTATTCCTTTATCGACGAGGACTAAGAATGTCTTCTATAATGATAACAGTACCAGAATTATCAAGGTAAAGTGAAATCCAGTTATTAATAGCCCAGCTTACATTCTTTTAATGAAAAGTAAAGAAAGTATCCTACTTAACCTACTTCCTACTAATATTAAATAAAGGCTATAGTTTATGTGTATGATTATAACTACTTCACGCTAAAACTACTCAACCAATTGAGCTGAAATTTGGTATGTAGATAGCTAGACCCTGAAATAACATATGAGGTACATTTTATATCGATATTTCTACGGGAACGATGTCTATTTGGGTAAAATCGTAGGGTACAGCTAGTTTACAAATATAGCAAATTAATTAGGCATACCGTATGCACATTAAATATAATCTTTTTGCATACCAATGGATGGCCATATCTCTTGAAACGATCTTTAATACCGTGTCATACGAGGCAAATTTAGTGGTTGAACTGCCTAAATATGTACTTTTCTTTCGATTTGTCTGATTAATTGGTTTTGGAAAAGATGTGATACATGGGTCTCATAATTTAGACTAAAAAGTCCTATTTTTTTTTGCTTAAATTTTCAAGACAATCGACCTAGAGGACAACAAGTTCAGAATATCAAGTCAACCCCCATTTCTCCCCATCTGAGGTAGAATTTCAAGAAACGTTTTCTTAGTGGTTATAATTATGCACTTTACAAAAAAAAACACCCTACAAATGTAATGTCTCTAGAACCTGGTTTGGGCTGGTTTGAGGAGCGCGTTGATATATTATTAGACAGTTAGTCAGTCAGGATCATGGAGAAAATATGCCATCATAACCTTACGGTGTTTCGTCAGCAAGGGCTTTCTCAAGGGCTGTGTCTCTTGAGGGTTAGAATATTCTAGGCCTAGCATGTTTACCATCTTCGGTCACAACTTACTACCAGTCGAGATAGTCGTCAAACGCTAGCCTACCAGACATTAAATAAAAGTACATGGGAGCGTATGTATAAATATCTAAGATTGCATCGTCACGTCAAATATCGTAGCGACTGTAAGTCATCAATTAATGAATGTATTAAAAAGACACGCATATATTTTCAGGGTGTATGGGCGATTGACCTGGACAGGTCTAAGGCTAAAGTAACCATCACATCTGGAGGGGTTGGAGCTTCTTTCGTCAATGTGAAAATTAAAAGTGAGAGAGGCGAAGGTATCAATTATCAGGTTCAAGTGTTTGCTTAAAATGTTATATAAGAAACCCATTCAGCAATATTGTCCAAGCAAGTGCATTTGATTCATTGTTTGATTTGATGGCGCCTACGATGAGCAACCGACTACCAAATTATATTCTGAGCACCACATCAATATAATTATGTTTTTCGTAAATTCATTGTTCTAGTGTGTAATGCAGCATATTTTAATTATAATAAACTACACTTATTTTTTGAATGAGTCCTGTATTACATTCTTGTAACGTTTAATTGCCTTCCCTACTAAACTAGCAGAGTTGAGTTAAAACTTATTTATCTTGTTTTTATTATCTGATAAAGATAAAACATTCAAGATCTATTTAAACATTATCTATGGAGAGTAGTGATAAAGATAAGTGACAAATTTGCTTGTATACTGGCAGCTTTAAAACGTGCACTTATACAAGTAAAATATATTAACAAAAATAATTTTTAATATAAAAATATGCCTGGGAGTGGAGCTCGTGGTGCGTGCGGGTGCAGTGGGTGGCAGAGCATCGCAGGTCGTTGTCCCTGGTGCACGCGCCGACTTGCTGCGTCGCTGCCTTCACTCGACGACGCTGCGACTGCCGACTCCGTCGCTCCCAACTCGTTTCAGTTTAATATTTCAGTTAGATATTTATGTTGAATGTTTTAGTTGAATATTTCAGTTGAGTGTTTTGGTTAAATATTACAGTTAAATATTCCAGTTAGATATTTTATTTATAACTAGATTTCATATAGATTATTATCTATTCAGATAGGTAAATACTTCCTAAATTTAAGAATAATATTTCTAAGTCTAGCGTGTTCACAATCTACAACCACATCATCGCTTTCCACCAGGCGAGATTGTGAGTTATTAGGCCGTGAAAAGGAATGTTATTCAGTTTGAAAGGCACAATTTCCAGTGACATTACAGAGCATTTGAGACCTAATATCGTATGTCTCAAGACAACAGACGCAGTGCAGTAACGTGCAAAATTATGTCTATTCAAAATGTTCTCTTACCATCAGTCGAGCGAGCTTTCTGTTTGTCCTGTTACCTAATATCGTAAAGTGCTACGACTCTAACTATTAGTTTCTAATCCTCAGAACATCAATGCTACAAACTGCACATAGTAGCTACGAGTGCTACGTCGTAGCATGCACTCGTAGCCTTAGAACGGTTGCGGGACATTATCGCGGCAATCAAATACTCGTTAACGCCGCGGTAATGACTGAGTGATAGAAGTGATATAGCCAGTACTTAGTTCTCTAGACATGTTCTCTCGACTTGGGTATATTAATTAATTTACTGTCGATTCGTTAAATATTAAATTAAATTGTGCTACTTATCAAATATGAAGGAGGTTTACAATTTGTCGGAAACCGGGAAAGCACGCGCGCTGTTTGCATTGACCAATGAGCGCGCGCAATGGTGGAGTTGGGCGTCAGATGGGATAGTAATTATAATGTTAATGTGGGACCACCCTAATGGAAAACTACAATGCTTATCCACCTTATAATTATAGCGCTAATATTTAACGCGTTAAATAGAGTGGCCACACATGACCGGTCAAATGAAACGGCAATGGTAAAGTTGATGTAAAATTATCACGATAAGTCGTGGCTTCACAAAGGTTAAGCGTCGATTGTTGCGATAATTAACGGCGTTTCCCGTTAATGTGGCTGCAGCATTACACAAAATTATCGAATGAAGCATATTAATTCCTAGTCAAATTCCACGCATGTGTTGATAGGATCGATTAACATTTTCTCATATCTAACAGATTTAGGTACATCATATTCTTAAATAATACATGATTTCATAGACTCTTTCCATACTCACTTAATCAAAAGATAATATAACTATTAACTAATATATACATAACGACTAAATAACATCTTACTACATAGCCTGTTAAAATAATGAACTCGTTGGTTTTGCAATATTTTTTTGCATAATCCTGAAAAATATTGAAATTGCAAGGAATACGTGTACATATTATATCTACACCAAGGCAAACTGTAACAATACTATGACATAGGATGTCGTCACCGTGGTAAGCTGCAGAAGTAAGCCTGCGTTCACACCAAACAGCCCCTTTAGACTGAATTTGACAAAACTTGACCGATGAAGACGTACAATATTCTTGTGAGTTCTCTTTTCTGATTCTGAAACATTTCAAAGAATAGAATATTTTTTTGTTGTATATCAAAAGAACATTATTTCTGGACAGCATTAACGTAATAAGGTTTTCTAAACAGCGGTCTTATTGCATAATGAGATCTCTTCCTCACAATGTACAATTATTTGGCTATTATTATCTGCCGAAAGAGCTTTGAAAAATTAAATTTGCACTTTTTACACAAATTTTGCACAATTTGCAATTTGCATTATGCACATTCCATATTGGCGGCTTGTCTTTGTTCGGTGAGTATTTTTAGTCACAGCTGAAGCTTACCACCAATGGTAACCTATTTATGTATTAATGGAGGATATTTGATAACAATTCAGAAGTTATTTACTCATACAAAATCATTACCGATTTCAAATCTAACGAGAAATATTTCACTGCTTTCATCAAATACTGCGATGTCCCCCCCCCCCCCCCCCCGCTCTTTTCACAGGTTGTTGCGTCAAGTATGAATAACATATTCGATCATCATAATTATTTCAATCAATGTACATAAAACAAATTCCACACTTACATCTTTCTCTTGAATCACTTTGTCTATTGGTGAAAACCGCATGAAAATCCGATCAGTAGTTTTGAGTTTATCGCAAACAGACAGACAGAGAGAAAGACAGACGAACCAGGGGACTTTGTTTTATAACAATAATAAATAATTGATCATCCTTACCACTACAGTTAGACGCAGCCAGCCGCCTAGATGACATCTTCCGAACTTTATCTACAACTATGTAGAATTCTTCTATTACTTTGCATAGAATTATAATAAATAGTGCGTTAGTAAATATGAAGAATATTGTGATACTCTGGAATGATGATATAAAAGCCTGAAAATATTTTTCTCCGATTAATTATTGTCAAATTAGTATAATTATTCAGCAGATAAAAACTTAACAAGTAAATTATATGAATATAATTTACCGCAAAATGATTGTATTGCTCTAGCTTCTGTACAGCCATTAAATACATTTGAATGTAGACTAAAGTGTGGAAGAAAAGGTCACATATGAAGAATAGTATCTGAAATTATATCAAAATATGTATAACATAACGATTAAAAGAATTCATTATTAAAAGTAAAATGTATTCCGCTCACATACAATATATAGATTTACTTAAAACTTAATCTTGAATACTATTGGTAGTATTGTTGGTATTATTGTAAAACAATAAAATTATGAAACAAAGTTAGTTATCCGTTACATAGATAATGATATTATACAATAATATAAAGCCTAGTTGTAATTAGTATTCAAAAATAATATATAATAGTTTACAATGCTTTTTTTTAAATCACGTGCCGCGCGACTCAGTTTCGATATCAAGTTTGAAAAGTTTGTCTTTATATCTCTAGAGATAATTATTATATCTAAATGAATAGTACAATTAAAACATTCTTAAAATTTACCCAAACCAATAAAAAAAGAATCATTCGAATCGGTTTACAATTGGTGGAGTAATCGCGTCACAAACATACGAAAAAACATACAGACAAATAATAGCCATAAAACTCACCAATTCTTGAAAAACCTTCATATATATCGCATAAGAGTTTATTATCAAACTGTAAACATCAAACATATTTTTCCAATATTCAGTTTTATCTCGCTCGTTTCCGGTTTTGTGGCTTTTTAGAATGTCTTCCATCCATAAAGAAAGGTTATTCATAATCAAAATTATAATTCTTATCGCGTATAACATATTAACGTGAAAACTAAACGCTATGATATCAGTCACAAAGAATACAAAATTGAAATCTAGAATAAAAAAATTTTTTACAACCCTGTAAACAAGATACTCTATTACGACGATGGTGGTGTAAACCCAGTTCAGCTTTATTTCTTTCGCGACATCAAGATGTTTAATTTTGTTTAATTGTTCTTGTATATTGAGAACAAGCGTCACATTTCGATCGCTATGGTAAACGTTTACTATGAAGTTGTTCACGAGGCCAAGAGAAAAGAGACTGACATTGCACCATCTGATCATATTAAATACTCCCATATCTTCTACAGTAAAGTATTTAAATGCAGTGATTTTACTGTAACATAGACGAGCCAGCCAAAGCCCCACATAAACACTGGTCGTAATAAATGATAAGATATTCGCCTTCCAACCGTTAGGAGATACAAAGTTGTCCCGAATTTGATACTTGGGACATAAACATAAATTTTGCAGAATATTTAGTGGCTGTAGATATTTTTTTAAGTCGTCTTCAATTTTATTGTTTAATGAAATCCTTTTACGTGAATAGTTAAATTTCGTCTTTATCATTCTCGATAACATTTTTTTTGTAAAGCTAACCACGCGTTGACAAAGTCTGATCTGATATGATCTGAATAGCATATTAATTGATATTGTCCAATGTAGGTATACATTTACTACTCGATAGCTTCCGTGCTGTTATTATTTGTAGATTAATAATCGTAACCTCATATTATCCATATAATATAACATTCTCAGTCCTGACTGACTGAATGAATATATCAACGGTTTCCTATTGTTTCGCATAACATTTTTTGTTATAATACTTTAGCATAATGTTGTTTCTTCTTAGTATATTTAAGCAAACATTAATTTGGCATAAAGTAATAAGGCATACTTTTATTTGACATAATGACTGTTAGCATAAGCATTTGTGGCATAATATTCTAAAGAATAATATTATAAACGCGTAACTATAATTCGGCATAATTGTTTAGGCATAATCTTTTTTTTTCATATTATTATAGCATAAGTATTAAATAGTGCTTTTTTTTTTTTTTTTTGCCCCAAAAGGGAAAAAAAGGAACCGTCCGTCCTTCCGTCCGGCCTCAAAACCGTGAGATAGATGCACTTTGAAAAAAGATAAGCTATGTTACTTTAATGTTTGCGTCAGGTCAAATGACTTTCAGTTCTAAAATAAAAATAATTGCAGCGTAGGGATGTCCCAAGAGCCATCCCCGCCGAACTTAAACCTACTGTCACAGTCTAGTAACAACATGTTGTTTGTATTAATGACGTTATATTACTTTATTTGATAAATTTAACTTGAAGTTTACATGTTCATAAATTTTAATGTGAACGTACCGGCTTTTGTTCGCGTGTATTTACTTCGGATATGCTCCGACCAGGTTTCAACCTAATACGTAGGTCATCTTCTGGGAGCAGCTAGGATGGCGGCAACGCACGTCGTATCGCCCGCGCTTCCCAGCGCAACTGACGACTTGAGACAGGCGCTCCCATTGAGACATCTTGGTGTTGTCAGCAGATAAGGGGAACGCAACTGTGATTGTGGACACTGGCGATTATGAACAAAAGGTACAAGAAATAATAAGTGGCACAAGTACCTATGAGAAGGTATCCTATAATCCTACCGCTAGAGTGACGACGAAAGTCCTTAAGTTATTAAAAGACCTAGGAGACGATAATTTGACCGCATGTCTTCGTCCACACAACCCTACAACACCGAAAATCTACGGCTTACCAAAAACCTATAAGCCCGATTGGCCATTGAGACCAATAGTGTCCCAAATTGATGCACCCACTTACAAAATATCCAAGCATCTGGCAGCCATTTTGCAGCCTCTAATTGGCAAAAATAGCAGAACCGTGGTCGACTCACGACAGTTTGTCCACCTTTTAGAGGATCTACAAATCCAGCCAAACGAATTGATGGTGAGTTTTGACGTCACGTTACTTTTCACCAATGTACCAGTAGCGGACTTCATTACTTTAATCAGGAATTTTAAAACTGCCTCCAACATACCTACTGCGTACATTGAATGGACAGAGTTCTGCCTGAAAAGTGGTTATTTCATCTGGCGTGGAGATCATTATCGATAGGTGGACGGAGAGCCCATGGGTTCACCGATAGCTCCAGTAGTGGCCAATATTTTCATGGAGTGATTTGAAAACAAGACGATAGAGGACGCTCCTATGAAGCCACGATACTGGTGGCGTTATGTCGACGACGTGTTTGCCATTATCGATAAAAACGCGTTTGAAAACTTCTCGTCATATTTAAACACAGTGCACAGATGTATCCAGTCCACTGTTGAGGAAGAGAAGCAGGGTAGTTTGCCCTTTTTAGATGTGCGTGTTATACGGAAGCCAGATGCAGATTGGCCCACACCGTATACCGGAAATCGACGCACACGGATAAGTACTTGCGAGCAGACTGGCACCATCACCCCGCACATCTCGCATCCGTATCTAGAACGCTGATCAATAGAGCCATCCAGAATTGCAACCCTCAACATGTGCATACGGAGCTGAAGTATGTCAGAGAAGTCCTTGAGAGCAATGGCTATAACTGGCGGCAAAGCTCTCGATGGGCAAACACAAGCGAAAAAAAGAGACAGGTTACAGTAGAACAATCGCCAATCTATCTACCGTACGTCAAAGGTGTGAAGGATAAAATCAGCCACTACCTGAGACGTAGGTATGATATTAAAACGACGTTCCGCCCGTTCTCCCAACTCCGCCGACTGCTGCGTTCGCCTAAGGATCAAGAAACACTTATGGGACCTGGCATTTACAAGATTCCCTGTGAATGTGGCAAATGCTACATCGGTGAGACACGAAGAAACATCGCGACACGGATTCAGGAGCATATTAGAAGCGTCAAAAATGATGATACCATTCGCTCGGCGGTCGCAGAACACGCTCACATCTCGGACACCAGGCATTACCTACGGTTCGATAAGGTCTCTATGCTAGCGAGGGAGAAGTTTTTCGTTCCTCGTAAAGTACGGGAGGCCATCGAAATCAACAGATATCCTAATTTTAACCGGGATCGGGGGTGGACAGTACCGCCGGCATGGGTGCCAACATTGGGCGCTTCCTACCCCGATGCCAACATTCAACAAGTCTACCATGCAGTGGACACAATTAGCACAGTATGCCTACAACCTAACATAACGGTATTAAATAGCGATGACGAATCGTAGGCAGAACCGAACGCAGAACCGGAGCGCACCCGAAGATCTACGACGCCACCCCTGCCAATGGGAGCGCCTATCTCAAGTCGTCAGTTGCGCTGGGAAGCGCGGGCGATACGACGTGCGTTGCCGCCATCCTAGCCGCTCCCAGAAGATGACCTACGTGTTAGGTTAAAACCTGGTTGGAGCATATCCGAAGTAAATACACGCGATCAAAAGCCGGTACGTTCACATTAAAATGAATAATTTTCGCGAAAACTTTCAAACTAAAACATTGTTTTTTTTTATACATATCTTAAAGTCTAGTGTTTGACCACTATCTCACTTGTTAGTAAGTGATGATGCTGTCGAAGATAGTAAGCACGCTAGGCCTAGAAAGGGAATTGGCTCTCAAGGATAGCTGCCGGATTAGATGTTTTGGCGACAGATTTTTCTAACATGAGGGTGGTAGCTGGCCAGGCGGACACTAGATAGTATCCTACCACCATGCAGGGGTTGTTGGTTTCTTAACGATGTGTTCGTTCACCGTAGGGCCACTATGAGAAGCACATATACATTTTTCTATAGAAAAATCCATTGGTGCATGGCGGGGTTTGAACTCGGTACCACGGCATCAAAACCAACCGTTCTCCCGATTACGCCACCGGGACCTCAAAAACTTGCCTTTAAAAACTTGAAACCACGAGCTTTTTTTTTATGAGCCATACTACTCTCAACTAAACATGACACGTAGTCTTATCTTAATTCTGACTTTGGAAGTGTAAAATTATTATTTTTATGTACTTTTTACAGCTCCATAACTCAAAATGTAAAAAAGGAACACTTAAAAGATCACTTTCTTGTCCGTCTGTCTGTCTGTATGTCTGACTGTCCTTCTGTCTGTGTGTCACCACTAATTTTTCTCAGGAACGGGTGAACCTAGCAAAGTTAAATTTATACCAGATACGGTATAAGGTCCCTATTAGGTCGAAAACCTATAGGGTACTTCCCATTGACCTAGAATCATGAAATTTGGCAAGAAGCAAGGTCTTATAAAGAAAATTTTTTTTACATTAAAGAAAAATTCCAAAAACTACAAAAAGTTGAAAATTAAAGGGTGTCCCCATACATACATAGTTTCGCCAATTAAGATAGACCTCTGAGTTATATGAGCGCTCATACATTTAAGAGGTCTAGCTTAATAGAGAATATGCATGATTTTTTTAAAATATTTTTATTTTAAATTTAAATTTTAAATTTTCGCGTGCCTTTGTCACGTCACAGCGCACCACACGGTGTCCACAAATTAAATCTTTTTAATAGATATAGTACGTTTTCGAACAACACTGCATACTATTTCTATGAAAAAGTTTTAATCTGTGGAGGCCGTGTGGTGCACTGTGACGTCACCTTCTAATTGACAAGTGGTGATTTGTTTTGAAAATTAAAATTTCCCATGCATTTCTTGCATTTTTCATACAATAATATTTTAACACATTTAAGAGCATTTTATTTATAAAAAAAATGTTAACATTAAATATTAGAACAATAATGATTCGAAAATAAATGATTTTAAGTAAAATTATACTACATGCATATTCCCTATTAGTACCAACCGAAGTTGGTACGGAAGCCTCGGTGGGCGATTCCAACTCAACTTAGCCGGTTTTATATAATACTTTAGTCGTTTCTTTGGAAATTAAGAAATGTGTAATTAATTAAACTTTGTTTTTTTAATTGCAATAACTAAGCATAAAATATGTGTATACATTCTATTATGACTATTCATTTATTATGTTTAAAACTATTAGGCCAATAAAAAATATGACCTTTACGCTTTACTTTTTTTTACTTTATTCGAATCAAAATTAGGCCGAAACAATATAGTCTATATGAAAATTATGCTTGTTTATACAATATTCCAAAAGAAATTATGCGACAGTACTATTATGCCATTTAAAATTATGCGTAACCCGTTATGTCTAAGAAATTAGGAATAAAAAATTATGCGAAACAAAGGGTTCCCTATATCAACACACATCCTGTATCTCTTTGGACGATATATTGGAGTCAAATAAAATTATTAACTCGATATTAAATTATATATTTACTAGCTGTGCCCGCGACTTCGTCCGCGTGGAATAGTGTCTTAGGGTAGCATTAACAAATAAGACACATAAAGTATCCCAACTACACCGCGCCGTACCACGGCGTCCCATCTTCCCTCCTCCCCCACATACCCTCCCACTTCCCCTCATATACCTACCCCCCTTGCTCCCCTCCCCCTTCCTCTCACTTCCACATCCCCTCCCCTCCAGTAAATATTCACGACTAAACAAATTATAATAAAAAATATACAGTAAGTAAAGCCAGACGGTCTAAAAACTAAAAAAAACTGGCCAAGTGCGAGTCAGCATCGCGTCTTTTATCGCACACTTAGAGAGGGTTCCGTACAATACGAAACATAACAGAGTTTCAACCTCATACATTTGATTAATTGATATTACCAAGAATATTTGGTAAGGTCGCGATTTAGTAAGACTACTAAGACTCGTAACTAGTAAGACTCGTTTACTAGCGCCATCTTTGTCATTTTGCCAAAACTACTAAGATAATGGCGTTTAGAAACACGTTTTTTGTATGGGGACCTCCTTTAATTTTTAACTTTATTTTGTTTTTAGTATTTGTTGTTATAGCGGCAAATGAAATACACCATCTGTGAATATTTCAACTGTCTAACTATCACGGTTAATGAGCTATAGCCTGGTGACAGACGGACAGACAGACAGACAGACAGACAGACAGACAGACAGACGGACAGCGGAGTCTCAGTAATAGGGTCCCGTTTTTCCCCTTAGGGTACGGAACCCTAAAAAGAACCGACTTCAATGCCGCGCTATTCATTTTCAGTACCAATTTTGAGGTGTTTATCTCAATATCTCTGGAGATACTTATCAGACCTCGATAAAATTACCATGGTACTATACATGGGATATCTCCTTTCCAACGAAAAAAGAATAATCAAAACCGGTTCATAAACGACGAAGTTATCCGCGAACAAACATTAAATATATATATATTTATACAAGTTGTGGTTTTGCATTCTCGCCATATTTGCATAATTGATTGTAACGGGTACCCTTAATCACTTAATAATATAATTAAAGTTCTCCCGTGACTTAATAGCCGGATATTTGATAAAACAATTTTGTGATTTTCAGAATTATCCCCGAGTAATATCAGAAAAACGCCATGTAAACTGCGCAGTCAACGTTGTCATGGGAGACTTTAACGCCAAAGTGGGAGTACAAACTTGCGGCGAATCGTCTATAGGACCACACGGATTTGGGAGTAGGAATCACAGGGGACAAATGCTCGTCAATTTCCTCGAGAGAGAGGGGCTTTTCTTGATGAACTCGTTCTTCAAGAAACAGCCCCAAAGGAAATGGACGTGGCAAAGCCCCGACTTTGTGACTAAAAACGAGATTGACTTCATCATTACGGACAAACGGCGCATATTCAGAGACGTCTCAGTGATCACTAGGTTTAATACTGGAAGTGATCACCGACTTGTACGAGGCACTCTGGATATCGACTTTAAAGCCGAGAGATTCCGATTGATGAAGTCTACGCTCCGTCCGAATCTACTCCAAACCGTTGTTGGGTCCGAAACATTCCAATTAAAATTGGAAAATCGATTCGCTGCCTTGGAAACCACAGATGACGTAGACCAGAAACTCGAAGAAGTGGTGGAAATCCTCAGGGATGAAGGGACGAAGTTTTGCGAGAGCAAGCGTACGGGCAAAAAGTCCAAACTCTCGGCAGAAACACTTCGGCTAATGGAAGAGAGACGAACAGACCCTTTGTCAGCTTTGTCAACAAACCTGGTGCGCAACAAATCCATAAAGAAGCTGGTACGACGCGACCTCCGATCCTCTAACACGCTCTTGATTAAAGAATCAATTGAGCAGAATCGGGGGTCGAAAGTGTTCGTCCAGCCTCTGGGTAGAAGCCACCTCACAAAGCTGACAACGTCAACGGGGAACATCGTCGCATCCAAGCCGGAGATTCTGTCGGAAGTTGAAGACTTCTACGGCAAGCTCTACGCATCGCATGCTTCAAGGCCCGAACCCGATACTGAGGATTTTAGAGCCACCTTAACCCGCCACTTCACAGAAGATCTGCCCGAAATTAGCCGAGACGAAATCGTGATGGCCCTTAAACAACTCAAAAATGGAAAAGCCCCAGGAGAAGACGGAATCACAACGGAGCTTTTAAAAGCCGGAGGAGCTCCAGCAGTTCAACAGCTGCAGCAGCTATTTAATTCCGTTCTTTTTATTGGGAGAACTCCACAGGCATGGAACAGAAGCATGGTGGTTTTGTTTTACAAAAAAGGAGACAAAACCCTATTGAAAAACTATCGCCCGATTTCGCTTCTGAGCCATGTCTACAAGCTGTTTTCAAGGGTCATCACGAACCGTCTTGCGCGAAGACTCGACGAGTTTCAACCTCCGGAACAGGCCGGGTTTCGAAGCGGTTACGGCACCATAGACCACATCCACACGGTGCGGCAGATTGTACAGAAGACCGAAGAGTATAATCGGCCCCTGTGCTTAGCATTTGTGGACTATGAGAAGGCCTTTGACTCAATCGAAACCTGGTCTGTTCTCGAGTCCTTGCAGCGTTGCCAAGTCGACTGGCGATATATCGAAGTGATGAGATGTCTATATAATGCCGCAACGATGACTGTACAAGTACAGAACCAGCGAACTAAACATGTCCACCTGCGTCGAGGAGTGAGACAGGGGGACGTCATATCCCCGAAACTGTTCACTAACGCCTTGGAGGATATGTTTAAGACGCTGGACTGGAAAGATCGTGGCATTAACATCAACGGCAGGTACATCTCTCACTTACGATTCGCAGATGACATCGTCATTATGGCAGAGACGCTGCAGGACCTACAAAGGATGTTGAATGGCCTAGCTGATTCTTCTCGTAGCATCGGTCTCCGGATGAATTTGGACAAAACCAAAGTCATGTACAACGAGCACGTTGTTCCGGAACCGATCGCCGTAGATGGAATCCCACTCGAAGTTGTCACTAAGTATGTTTACCTAGGGCAAACGCTCCAACTAGGAAAACATAACTTCGAGAAGGAAATCCAGAGAAGAATTCAGCTGGGCTGGGCAGCATTCGGAAAACTCCGTCGAGTCTTCTCGTCGCCTATACCACAGTGTCTAAAGACAAAAGTCTTTAACCAGTGCGTCCTACCTGTGATGACATACGGAGCCGAGACGTGGACACTCACAGTCCGACTGGTCCACCAGTTTAAAGTCGCTCAGCGAGCTATGGAGAGAGCTATGCTCGGTATTTCTCTGCGGGATCGAATCCGGAACGAAGTAATTCGCCAGAGAACTAAAGTTATCGACATAGCTCAACGGATTAGCAAGCTGAAGTGGCAGTGGGCTGGTCATATCTGCCGCAGGACTGATAGCCGTTGGGGCAGACTTGTCCTAGAGTGGAGACCGCGAATCGGCAAACGTAGCGTAGGACGTCCTGTGACCAGGTGGAGCGACGACATACGCAAAGCGGTGGGCAGTGACTGGAAGAGAAGAGCCGAAGATCGGGCTCAGTGGCGCATCTTAGGAGAGGCCTATGTCCAGCAGTGGACTGATACAGGCTGACGATGAATGATGATGATGAATGAAACTGCGCAGGCGCGTACACACATACGTAGATGATGTTATGACACTGATAGAGCGGTCAGCTGTGGCTGTGGCGGTCAGTAACGTGTACCGCCGCCGCTCTATCAGCTGGCTCTATCATTAAAATGATTTTTTTAACCGACTTCACAAAAGAGGAGGAGGTTCTCGATTCTTCTGTATGTTTTTTTTTGTGTGTATGTTACGCGATTACTCCGTCAATTGTGAACGGATTCAAATGCTTCTTTTTTAATAGGTAGGGTACGTTTTCGAGGTGGTCCCATTTTAATTTTATCGAGATCTGATTAGTGAGAGATATGGAGATAAATATCTCAAACATAGGAGAATGTACTGGTTTTAGAAGAAGAGTCCTAAAAAGATTATACACAATGGAGGTTGCTATTGCATATACTTTTAAAGACAAAAAAATAAGACCTTGAATAATGTTTTTACATCTTTCTTCACGTTGATTTTGGTTTTTAACCCTCGACGCAAAACAAAGGAGTGTTATTCTATAGTTTGACGTGTGTATCTGTGTATCTATGTGTCTATCATCGTGGCATCGTAGCGCCCAAACGGATGAACCGATTTTGATTTAGTTTGTTTTGTTTGATAGATGTCTTTGTCTAGAGTGTTTTTAGCTTTATTTCATGAAAATCTATTCAGCCGTTTAAATATTATCAGCTCTTTTTTGGTTAAAAAAAACTACGATAGCAATTTTCGTAAGCTCGTAGTCCTTTGACCGCGGACTTCATTAAATCAAAATGGCGCTGTCGCAGTATCTTGTTACTTCAATGATATTGCAAAAATATGGTAAGCTTGATTTAATTCTGAGACATCTCCTTGGAATGGTCTCAATGTACAAAGTTATTCATATGCTTTGATTATAAACTCGGGTTACATATACAAATCAGTCGGGGATGGTTTTAATTTTTTGAATTTAAGTATTATTGACTTCTGATATTCTTACGGTAACTGTGAACGAGATAGAAACAAAGGTGGGGAGAATTAATTTGTCTTCACAGGAATGTTCTACCGGGCAAAGTCTTGTTAATGTGCAAAGTTTTTGAGAATACCTAATATTTTTTGACATGACATGACGTTTGGCGAAGATGGCGCTAAATCAGTCCCGCGACACTGCATACATAAATAACTCAGAATTATGAACGTACTTTGTACCAACCAACACTGCGAAAAAAAATATAAGCATAATACCACAGATTACATAATAGGTAAGGAAGTGCCAACTCTTATAACGTAGTAGAGTGATTCAGACTGTGTGGGCCATATGGCGGCAATTAATGTTAATAATCGCAAATAATACTATTTAATATTCATTTTGGAATACAACTAGTCCGTGTTATAAGAGTATTTGGAATTATTGTAATAAAATAGACAATTAATTATCGTGTGTGTCAGATGCTTTAATTGTACAGGGCCATTTTGGACATTGTCCTTTGATACCTTGATGACATCATTATGACTAATAAATATTTTCACTACCGCGGCATTTTAGGGTTCCGAACCCAAAGGGTACCAAATGAACACTTTCTGAGACTTTGTTGTCCGTTCGTCCGTTCGTCCGTCCGTCCGTCCGTGTGTCTATATGTGCGCACTTTACAGATAAGGTACATCTTAACCGTAATAGGTACATACTTGAAATTTTCACAAAGTATATATATCCGTCAGTGTATAAAGGCCCAGACACGAAATTTTATAGATGCATGTAATTTAATTAAAACTTGTTTTGCACTAAAAAGGGTAAAATAAAATCTGTTTAAAAAAAAACCGACTTCATTACCACAAACAGGCACTCAAAAGCGAAAAATAAATTACTTAATATAATTATTATAAGCGCTACCCACTTATTAGTCGGTGCCAGCCAAGTCTAATAGGTAGTAGATAGATACTACCTACATGTATCTACCTACTTACTACTACTACATACATAATATCTATCTACTATCCAATAGACTTGACTGGCACCGACTTCAAATAGATAAGTGGGTAGCGCTTATAATATATATATTAAGTAATTTATTTTTCGCTTTTGAGTGCCTGTTTGTGGTTATGAAGTCGTTTTTTTTTTTTAAGGTTTGATTAAATACTCTTTTTTACCGATTCTTGTTCTATACATGGAGTATACCTACCCCTGCAAATATGGCGAGAATGCAAAACCACACCTTGTATATACATACGGTAGAATTGAGAAACCTCCTCCTTTTTTTGAAGTCGGTTAAAAAACCGACTTCAATGACACACGAGTCAGATCAATAGCAAGTTTGGATGTTTGAGAGATTTATCTCCATATCTCTTGAGATACCCTTCAGATCTCAATGAATCGTACAATGAAACCATTGTAAAAATGTACCCAACCCATGAAAAAAATATTATCCAATCGATTTGCAATTGGCGGAGTCATCGCGTAACAAACATACGAAAAATAAAACTGGCCAAGTGCGAGTCAGCATCGCATCTCTTATCGCACACTTAGGGAGGGTTCCGTACAATACGAAACATAACAGAGTTTCAACCTCATATATTTGATTAATTGATATTACCAAGAATATTTGGTTTGGTCGCGATCTAGAAAGACGGGGCTCGTTTAGTAGCGCCATCTATGTCATTTTGCCGAAACTAACTAGATAGATGGCGTTTAAAAACACGTTTTTGTATGGGGTTTTATGGGGGAGTTATAAATTATAGGGGGTATACACCCCCTATAATTTATAACTTTATTTTGTTTTTAGTATTTGTTGTTCTAGCGGCAACAGAAATACACCATCTGTGAAAATCTCAACTGTCTTAACTATCTCGGTTAATGAGCTAGAGCCTGGTGACAGACGGACAGACAGACAGACAGACAGACAGACAGACAGACGGACAGCGGAGTCTTAGTAATAGGGTCCCGTTTTACCCTTTGGGTACGGATCCCTAAAAACAAGCGGGGCAGTCTTTGGGGACTTGCGATAGAAGTGCTAACGAAGCAACTATATCTATGTACATAATATATACACAGTACACATATAGCTCAAGGGAAGCTTGCGGTGATGATGACGCGAGTTTCACGCTTTTTGTTCACGAAAAAGTGTTCAACGTGCCTTAAGAAGTTTTCAGTCCAAACAACATACAGGCAAATTGAAAACCTCCTTCTTTTTGGAAATCGGTTAAAATGATCATATAAAACTCACCAATTCTTGAAAAACCTTCATATAAATCGCATAAGAGTCCATTATCGTACTGTAAACTTCAAACATATTTTCCCAATACTCAGTTTCACCTCGCTCGTTTACGGTTTTATGACTTTTTGTATCTTCCATCCATAAATAAAGGTTCTTCATAATCAACATTATAATTCTTATCGCGTATAACATATTCACTTGAAAACTTAACGCTATAATATCGGACACAAAGAATATAAAATTAAATGCTAAAAAATAATAATTTCTTGCAACGAGGTAAACAAGATATTCTATTACGACGATGGTGGTGTAAACCCAGTTCAGCTTTATTTCTTTCGCGACATCAAGATGTTTAATTTTGTTTAATTGTTCTTGTATATTGAGAACAAGCGTCACATTTCGATCGCTATGGTAAACGTTTACTATGAAGTTGTTCACGAGGCCAAGAGAAAAGAGACTGACATTGCACCATCTGATCATATTAAATACTCCCATATCTTCTACAGTAAAGTATTTAAATGCAGTTTTTTTACTGTAACATAGACGAGCCAGCCACAGCCCCACATAAACACTGGTCGTAATAAATGATAAGATATTCGCCTTCCAACCGTTAGGAGATACAAAGTTGTCCCGAAGTCGATACTTGGGACATACACAAAAAATTTGCAGCATATTTAGTGGCCGTAGATATTTTTTTAAGTCGTCTTCAATCTTATTGTTTATTGAAGTCATTTTACGTGAATAATTTGTTTTCGTCTTTATTCTCGATAACATTTTTTGTAAAGCTAACCACGCGTTGAAGAAGTCTGATCTGATATGATCTGAATAGAATATTAATTGATATTGTCCAATGTAGGTATACATTTACTCTTCGATAGCTTCCGCGCTGTTATTATTTGTAGATTAATATTCATAACCTTATAGTTATCCAAATAATATAAAATTCTATGTCCTGACTGACTGAATGATAAATCGACACACAGCCCAAACCGGTACTAAAGACAAAAAATTTAAAGCGAATGTTTATTGTAAAGTGTGTCCACTAATAAAGGTTTTTTTTAATTCCACTCCATAGACGGCGACATGGGAAATATACTGTCTTTGAAACTCCTCAAGTACCTCCTACCTGTCATGACATACGGAGCCAAAACGTGGACACTCACGGTTCGACTAGTCCACCAGTTTAAAGTCACTCAGCGAGCTATGGAAACAGCTATGCTCAGTGTTTCTCTGTGGGATCGAATCCGGAACAAAGTAATTCGTCAGAGAACTAAAGTGGTCGACATAGCTCAGCGGATTAGCAAGCTGAAGTGGCAGTGGACTGGTCGTATCTGCCGTAGGACCGATAACCGTTGGGGCAGACTGGTTCTAGAGTGGAGACCGCGAATCGGCAAACGTAGCTTAGGGCGCTCTGTGACTAGGTGGAGCGACGACATTTGCACAGCGGTGGGCAGTGACTGGAAACGAAAAGCCGAAGATCAGGCTCAGTGGCGTGTCTTGGAGGAGGCCTACGTCCAGCTGTGGACTGATACCGGCTGATAATGATAACTCAAAAATTGGTACACATACTACTCAATTAAAATTATGGGGCATGTCCACAGTTTTTCCGTCCACACGCGTTTAACGAGGATTACAGACCGCGTGCGAGTCCATACAGATGGAAAAAACTTTTTACTATCGCTTAATATTGTCCGATTTCGATGCTTTTTTTTTCATGTAATTATCATACTATTTTCATTATTGTAAATTGTTAAACACAATCCAAAATTTCATCGTACCGACGGGACTTTTTCATTATGATTAAACGTCTCACTTTTTTCAGTTTCTTTTAATAACTAGAGTTGTAAGGATCTATATCAGCCATGTTTTTACGCTTAACTATGGCTATTTAAAGTTAATACTTTTCAGAAACCAATTTTTTTTTTTGAGAATAATGAAACAAAGAAACAGATCATACTCTCAACTCTCTCGACTTCAAGCGATTGATATCAATAAAAAAACATTTTGTTACAATTTTGGCGGTGAAAAATGCTTTTCCCCGAAAGGTAAATTTTAGCAAAAAATTTACCTATAAATCTCATGAGCAGCAACTCTCTCTATCAGAGACATAAGGGGTCGGGGGGAGGTGTCATTACATATACAAGCAATGGGAAAGTAAACAATATCGTTATCGATATTATTTACCAA
Source organism: Cabera pusaria (assembly GCA_954871355.1). Taxonomy (NCBI): domain Eukaryota; kingdom Metazoa; phylum Arthropoda; class Insecta; order Lepidoptera; family Geometridae; genus Cabera; species Cabera pusaria. Next base: position 1,240,454 of record OX940891.1, read on the forward strand.
ATCTTCCAATGATGTATGGTATAACTATTTATTTTTTCAAGCACCCAATATTTTTCCGTTTTGTTGTTTATGATATTTATGCAATTTGCGTACCTATTTATAAAAACTCATAGAAACTACTTTGTGGACAAACTGGAAGCCTACAGTCAGCGATTATAAGAACGTTTTTAATACGATATCGATGAACCTATTTTTAAATTGGTATGTAGTGTAAAAAGTGTCTTTACAATATCTGTCAGAACATTAAAATTTAACCATCTCCGCCAGATAATATAAAGCAGACTAAACTTTTAAATATTATTTAAATGGTAATTAGATAAATGCTTTGCGAAATAAAAATAAAAAAATACAAACAGACGAACATAGAACCTCTTTGTTTGGAAGTCGGTTAAAAATTATACTTTAGTACTTTTATTTTATAGGTTTCATGAATGTTTTTTAGTTTCAGTTCCATGTATTATTAGTCATTTCATTCCATTCATTCCATGTATATGGGATGCCTATATATATATACTTTACATTTTTTACTTTGTATAAAAAACGTAAAGCAGTTCACAGAAAACGTCTACCTACCAAGTTTCTTCTGTGTAGTCCTTATAGTTTCGGAATCAAGTGGCTGCGACATACAAACGGACAGACAGACATGACGAATCTATAAGGTTTCCGTATTTTGTCATTCGGCTACGGAATCCTAAAAAAATACCGTCGAATTGAGAACCACCTCTTTTTTGTGAAGTCAGTTCAAAATGTTGCAATGTAAAGGATGCCCGATTTCGCTAGTCAAACATTAAAATAACAACCTCTCGGCAAAGAGGCAGCGGTGAAGTTTCACGGATCGACTGGCCACAATCTATGCCATGCCGCCGGTTGCGGGGGCACAGATTAGATATGTGCGTGCGGAGACCCACACATCGAAGTTAACGGCTAGTACTACTATTTATTCTGTGACGTGGCTGCGGGGAACGTAGAGACAGCAATATGTTTGCTAAATACCTAAAACGCGAAACAGTTTTCGGTCGGTGCTTTTCTCAACGCACAGTCTAAAGAACCACTAAACCACTGATACTAAAGACATGAAGTTTGGAGGGTGTGTTTTTTAATACGCTTTTATTAGCTTCAGACGTATGTATGTTTGTATGTTAGTATGTAACGGAATCTTTGAACATGATTTTAACCCCCTTCAAAACGTCGGATTAACTCGAAATTTGGCATACTTATTAAGGACCGATGACATTCAATATTTTAAACATCCACGCTTTTTTTACAATAAAATCATTTTTTCTTACACTATTTTTAATTCAAATTTATTAAAATTTATTTTCTATTTTTTAGTTGGATTTTCTATAAAAGCGTATTTTTTAGTTTTTTTAAACTATTATTTATTTGTAAAGTGAAGGTAATCAAAAACATGGATCTTTTTATCTCTGATAGGGTTTAACAGAAGGTTGAATTTTCTGTGATTTTTTATTATTATCTGGGTTGATTTACGCTAAAATTGTACGCAGTACACCTAGCACACGCAGTACTCTTCAATTAAAATTTTGAAACGTAGTACGTGCATCACAGTTTTTGAAAATTATTCCCAACGCCTGTGTTTCTGTATTTATACCCTGTAAAGAAATACTGCTGACACGTTTCTATTCGTTCTAAGCACCATTTATTGACAGATTTATTAGAGACCATTGGTTGACTCCTCATAAGATATTTTTACACACGCTTTGAGTTCTGTTGAAACCATACTACTACTATTACAGAGATTTGAAAAAAATATCTTAGAGGCTAGCGTTTGACTATCTCACCTGTTGGTAACTACTGATGCGGTCGAAGATGGGTAAGCACGCTAGACCTAGAATGGGAACTGGCTCTCAAATACCACGCTCTAATAGTCATTTTACAAAAATTAGTTTAACTTTACGGAAAAATTCGTCCTTATTGCTTTATTTTGGATATTGTTAGTTTGATCATTTAATAGAGACAGAGAGAGCATTTTATGTCTGAAGAAATATAAATGTCATTTGTTTTCTATATGCCACGCGGGCGAAGCCGCGGGCAAAGCTAGTCTTAATATAATGACAATAATTACTCAGAACTACGACAGACTATAATATATATGCTGTGTTTGATTATCAGATAAGCTATAATTACAGTACTTAATAAAAAAACGTAATAATGGGTAATATACATAATATTTAATTCATTTTCATTAGCTATAAAGGTACGGTACATACCGCAGCGTCCTGCCTGCGCGATCTAGGCGGCGATCAGATAGCGCAGTAGTATTTGTACAGACTGGTTCACACCAAACGCGACCACAAAACAATTGAAAAGTACTGAGATCGTGCCCGCAGATCGCAGGACGCCGCGGTGTGGCCGTACCTTAAGTTAGATAGGTAGGTACTAGGTTGTTTATTAACGACATTATTATAATATCAATATTATTATCAAGTTCTTATTAACCATTACAGTAATGAGTACACAAAGTAAACTGCAAAATAACTAAAACATAGGAGGTGGTCACACTGGCCAGTTGTAACGGTAGCGTCGCTTCTACATCACACAACCCTCTTAGATTCACCTTGGTGAAACAGGATCGATATAGACGACGAACGTTCTTGTATGTTCTCTTTTCTGACTCTGGAAAAAGTTGAATGATCGTTTACAAAATGAAAAAAAAAACGACTTCAAATGCAATGTTCGTAGTATTTATGTTTCTAGAGATACCAATCAGACCGCAGCATATTTTAATAAAACTGGCCAAGTGCGAGTCAGCATCGAGTCTCTTATCGCACACTTAGGGAGGGTTCCGTACAATACGAAACATAACAGAGTTTCAACCTCCTATATTTAAGTAATTGATATTACCAAGAATATTTGGTTTGGTCGCGATTTAGTAAGACGGGGCTCGTTTACTAGCGCCATCTATGTCATTTTGCCGAAACGAACTAGCTAGATGGCGTTTAAAAACTTTTTTAACCACCGACGCAAAAAGAAGGAGTGTTATAAGTTTTACGTGTATATTTGTGTGTCTGTGTATCTGTGTATCACTATATCTGTGTAAGTGTGTATCTGTCTGTGGCATCGTACCGTCCAAACGGATGAACCAATTTTTGACATAGTTTTATTTATTTGTTTTCTTCATCGAAAGTGTTCTTAGCTTTGTTTCGTGATAATCCGTTAAGCCGTTTAATCATTGTCAGCTCTTTTTTGGTTGATAAGACTACGATTGCAACTTTTGTAGCCATTTGACCGCGGACGTCAAATAATCAAAATGGCGCATCTGCTCACTATGTACTCCTCGGAACAATGACTAAAATGTACCCGTCACTCTAATGTCGTCTGTTTAGATAAGTTTACATAAGTTTATATTTAAATATTTGTAAATAAATTCAGCTAGGCTATTCTGTAAGCTATCTCGACAGCGGAATCCGCGGTGAGATTTGAATTTCGTATTACGAAATTCAACCGTATTACGAACGTGATACGATTGAATTTCGTAGTACGAAATTCGAATCTCACCGCGGATTTCGCTGTCGAGATAGCTAACAGAATAGCCTAGCTGTATATTTATTCAATTTATTACTTCAATGATATTGCAAGAATATGGTAAGCTTTACCTAATATTATGTTTCTTTGAAGTGTTTCACACTTTATATTTTTTTTTTTTAGCTTTACCTAATGCTGAGACATCTTCTTGAATCTGCAGAATACTCTCAACTCTTCGTCTGAGATATCGTATTAAGGCTCATTGGAATGGTCATAATAAACAAATTAAACATTATACAAAGCAGTCGTGGGTGGTTTTAAATTTTAATTTAATTTTAATTTTAAATTTAAGTATTATTTTAAGTTCGTTAAAAGTAGGATGAAGACCTACTGTATTTGCCTCATTTACAAATTGCTTCTTCCGTAACCCGTCTTCAAAAATCAAGTTAGTTTACTGACCATCGCAGTGCGGTGCAGCGAGCATCCTCGATGACATCGTCTGAGTCTCATCCATGGCTACATAGAACTCTTCTATTACTTTGCCTAGAATCACAATGAGTATTACTCGACTCGTTACCCATGTCATCACGTACCAGATTGATTTCCATAAAAATACCTGAAAGTATGAAAAGAATATTGAAGGTACGGCCACACCACGGCGTCCGCTATCTGCGGGCGCTATCTCAGTACTTTACATTGCTTTCTGATCGCGATTGGTGTGAACCAGTCGATACAAATATTACTGCGCTATCTGATCGCCGCCTAGATCGCGCTAGACCTTGATTGTATCCTCATTCATCCTCATTTGTATTCATCACCATCATCAGCCTGCGTCAGTCCACTGCTGGACGTAGGCCTCTCCCAAGATGCGCCACTGAGCCCGATCTTCGGCTCTTCTCTTCCAGTCAGTCGCTTTTCGTATGTCGTCGCTCCACCTGGTCACAGGACGTCTTACGCTACGTTTGCCGATTATCCTATTATTAAACGACTATAAAAAGAGGTTTCTCAAGTCAACCGTATATTTATTTTTTATGTGTGTTCGTGGGTAACTTCGTCGTATATGAACCGATTTTGATGAATCCGATTTTCATGATTTTTTTGTTGGAAAAAAATATCCTAAGGGTTGGTACCATAGTAATTTCATTGAAATCTGATAAATATCTTTAGAGATATGAAGATATACACCTCAAACTTGTTAGCTAAAAATTAATAGCGCAGAAATTGAAACCGGTTATTTTAGTTTTTTAAACGATCTAGTTTGACGATTGATTTTAAATCCAGAGCGTAGAGAGGGTTCAAAATACATCAGCCAGGTAAAATAATTTTGCGACCGAGTGATGAGTCATTTCATTCTATGGGAGAAAGAACTAGATAAAAGGCTATTTAAAATAGCAATTCAAGAGTATGGGATTAAAAGATACTGACTAACATAAACAAATACAATGATGTCGTCGATGTGTCGAATCGTCAAAAATCAGCTGTGCCGGTTTTAATCTAAATATTAGGAAAATAGTCATTAAATCTTAGAAATATTATTAAATCTTAAGTGCAAAAGTGATAAATAACACCACTTCGTGTTATTTAATATCTGTGTGACCTATGTCGTGTGATTCTAAAATCGACAATAATCCGGTCTCGGTCGGCGCGGGAACTGGAGCTGTCAAACAAGAGAGAGACCTCTTGGTTTATCATATTAGGATATATCCTGGACCTTTGGATACTTCTGAACAAAAAAACCTGGGGAGTATTGTTTTCGTAACCTTTATTAACCGTATGCATTAGGTACTGTTAAATAAACTCACTGCCACCCTCTTTAAATCACCAACATTAAATTCGATCAAAGTCGGTTACAAATTGTCAATTTTTTCGATTTTCCCGTCGTATTTATATACCTAACTTGTAATCTCGAGTTCTACTGTATTATTAAAGGTTAAACTAACAGTTTTAGTGTAGAAATAATGTTTATATATGTAAATAATACAAACTTCACATTATAAAGAATACACTGTCTATACAGTACTTTTCATGGCAGGTCTTATAATTTTGATTGAATATCTAATACTATAAGAATCTTTGTCCTGACATACTGACTGACTCACTGACTCACTGACTCACTGACTCACTGACAGACAACGCACAGCCTAAACCGCTGGTCGTAGAGACTTGAAATTTGGAGGGTATATTTGTCTTAGTACGTAAGGGTGTACTAAGAAAGGATTTTCCAAAATTCACCCCTTAAGGGGATGAAATGGGGGTTCAAAGTTTGTATGGAGAAACAAGATTAGATCGTCTTTTCTATCCGAAACTTCACATAAGTGCTTCAGTAAAAAAATAAGTAAAGACGTGTTTCAGGTTTTTTTGGAATTCCACCCCTAAGAGGGTGAAATGGGGTAATAAAGTGTAAAATCAATATTGTTTCGGATTGCGCTAAAATTTGGCATGCAAATAGTTATTACGACGTTAGTTCCCACTGAGAAAGGATTTTCCAAAATTAACCCTCGAAGGGGATGAAACGGGGGTTCAAAGTTTGTATGGAGAAACAAGATTAGATAGTCTTTTCTATCTGAAACTCCACACAAGTGCTTCCGTAAAAAAATAAGTAAACACGTGTTTCAGGTTTTTTTTTAATTCCACCCCTAAGAGGGTGAAATTGGGTAATAAAGTGTGAAAATCAATATTGTTTCGGATTGCGCTGAAATTTGGCATGCAGATAGTTATTACGACGTTAGTTCCCTCTGAGAAAGGATTTTCCAAAATTAACCCTCGAAGGGGATGAAACGGGGGTTCAAAGTTTGTATGGAGAAACAAGATTAGATAGTCTTCTCTATCTGAAACTTCACACAAGTGCTTCAGTAAAAAATTAGGTAAACACGTGTTTCAGGTTTTTTTGAAATTCCACACCTGAGAGGGTGAAATGGGGTATTAAAGTGTAAAAATCTATATTATTTCGGATTGCGCTGAAATTTGGCACGCAGATAGTTATTAAGACGTTAGTTCCCTCTGAGAAAGGATTTTCCAAATTAACCCTCGCAGGGGATGAAACGGGGGTGCAAAGTTTGTATGGAGAAACAAGATTAGATAGTCTTTTCTATCCGAAACTCCACACAAGTGCTTCAGTAAAAAAATAAGTAAACACGTGTTTCAGGTTTTTGTGAAATTCCTCCCTTAAGAGGGTGAAATGGGGTAATAAAGTGTAAAATCAATATTGTTTCGGATTACGCTGAAATTTGGCATGCAGATAGTTATTACGACGTTAATTCCCTCTAAGAAAGGATTTTCCAAAATTAACCCTCTAAGGGGATGAAACGGGGGTTCAAAGTTTATATGGAGAAAAAAGATTAGATAGTCTTTTCTATCCGAAACTTCAAACAAGTGCTTCAGTAAAAAAATAAGTAAACACGTGTTTCAGGTTTTTTTGGAATTCCACCCCTAAGAGGGTGAAATGGGGTAATAAAGTGTAAAATCAATATTGTTTCGGATTGCGCTAAAATTTGGCATGCAAATAGTTATTACGACGTTAGTTCCCACTGAGAAAGGATTTTCCAAAATTAACCCTCGAAGGGGATGAAACGGGGGTTCAAAGTTTGTATGGAGAAACAAGATTAGATAGTCTTTTCTATCTGAAACTTCACACAAGTGCTTCAGTAAAAAATTAGGTAAACACGTGTTTCAGGTTTTTTTGGAATTCCACCCCTAAGAGGGTGAAATGGGGTAATAAAGTGTAAAATCAATATTGTTTCAGATTGCGCTAAAATTTGGCATGCAAATAGTTATTACGACGTTAGTTCCCACTGAGAAAGGATTTTCCAAAATTAACCCTCGAAGGGGATGAAACGGGGGTTCAAAGTTTGTATGGAGAAACAAGATTAGATAGTCTTCTCTATCTGAAACTTCACACAAGTGCTTCAGTAAAAAATTAGGTAAACACGTGTTTCAGGTTTTTTTGAAATTCCACACCTGAGAGGGTGAAATGGGGTATTAAAGTGTGAAAATCTATATTATTTCGGATTGCGCTGAAATTTGGCACGCAGATAGTTATTAAGACGTTAGTTCCCTCTGAGAAAGGATTTTCCAAATTAACCCTCGCAGGGGATGAAACGGGGGTGCAAAGTTTGTATGGAGAAACAAGATTAGATAGTCTTTTCTATCCGAAACTCCACACAAGTGCTTCAGTAAAAAAATAAGTAAACACGTGTTTCAGGTTTTTGTGAAATTCCTCCCTTAAGAGGGTGAAATGGGGTAATAAAGTGTAAAATCAATATTGTTTCGGATTACGCTGAAATTTGGCATGCAGATAGTTATTACGACGTTAGTTCCCTCTGAGAAAGGATTTTCCAAAATTAACCCTCGAAGGGGATGAAACGGGGGTTCAAAGTTTGTATGGAGAAACAAGATTAGATAGTCTTCTCTATCTGAAACTTCACACAAGTGCTTCAGTAAAAAATTAGGTAAACACGTGTTTCAGGTTTTTTTGAAATTCCACACCTGAGAGGGTGAAATGGGGTATTAAAGTGTGAAACTCTATATTATTTCGGATTGCGCTGAAATTTGGCACGCAGATAGTTATTAAGACGTTAGTTCCCTCTGAGAAAGGATTTTCCAAATTAACCCTCGCAGGGGATGAAACGGGGGTGCAAAGTTTGTATGGAGAAACAAGATTAGATAGTCTTTTCTATCCGAAACTCCACACAAGTGCTTCAGTAAAAAAATAAGTAAACACGTGTTTCAGGTTTTTGTGAAATCCCTCCCTTAAGAGGGTGAAATGGGGTAATAAAGTGTAAAATCAATATTGTTTCGGATTACGCTGAAATTTGGCATGCAGATAGTTATTACGACGTTAATTCCCTCTAAGAAAGGATTTTCCAAAATTGACCCTCTAAGGGGATGAAACGGGGGTTCAAAGTTTATATGGAGAAACAAGATTAGATAGTCTTTTCTATCCGAAACTTCACACAAGTGCTTCAGTAAAAAAATAAGTAAACACGTGTTTCAGGTTTTTTTGGAATTCCACCCCTAAGAGGGTGAAATGGGGTAATAAAGTGTAAAATCAATATTGTTTCGGATTGCGCTAAAATTTGGCATGCAAATAGTTATTACGACGTTAGTTCCCACTGAGAAAGGATTTTCCAAAATTAACCCTCGAAGGGGATGAAACGGGGGTTCAAAGTTTGTATGGAGAAACAAGATTAGATAGTCTTTTCTATCTGAAACTTCACACAAGTGCTTCAGTAAAAAATTAGGTAAACACGTGTTTCAGGTTTTTTGGAATTCCACCCCTAAGAGGGTGAAATGGGGTAATAAAGTGTAAAATCAATATTGTTTCAGATTGCGCTAAAATTTGGCATGCAAATAGTTATTACGACGTTAGTTCCCACTGAGAAAGGATTTTCCAAATTTAACCCTCGAAGGGGATGAAACGGGGGTTCAAAGTTTGTATGGAGAAACAAGATTAGATAGTCTTCTCTATCTGAAACTTCACACAAGTGCTTCAGTAAAAAATTAGGTAAACACGTGTTTCAGGTTTTTTTGAAATTCCACACCTGAGAGGGTGAAATGGGGTATTAAAGTGTGAAAATCTATATTATTTCGGATTGCGCTGAAATTTGGCACGCAGATAGTTATTAAGACGTTAGTTCCCTCTGAGAAAGGATTTTCCAAATTAACCCTCGCAGGGGATGAAACGGGGGTGCAAAGTTTGTATGGAGAAACAAGATTAGATAGTCTTTTCTATCCGAAACTCCACACAAGTGCTTCAGTAAAAAAATAAGTAAACACGTGTTTCAGGTTTTTGTGAAATTCCTCCCTTAAGAGGGTGAAATGGGGTAATAAAGTGTAAAATCAATATTGTTTCGGATTACGCTGAAATTTGGCATGCAGATAGTTATTACGACGTTAATTCCCTCTAAGAAAGGATTTTCCAAAATTAACCCTCTAAGGGGATGAAACGGGGGTTCAAAGTTTATATGGAGAAACAAGATTAGATAGTCTTTTCTATCCGAAACTTCAAACAAGTGCTTCAGTAAAAAAATAAGTAAACACGTGTTTCAGGTTTTTTTGAAATTCCACCCTTAAGAGGGTGAAATGGGGTAATAAAGTGTAAAATCAATATTGTTTCGGATTACGCTGAAATTTGGCATGCAGATAGTTATTACGACGTTAATTCCCTCTAAGAAAGGATTTTCCAAAATTAACCCTCTACGGGGATGAAACGGGGGTTCAAAGTTTATATGGAGAAACAAGATTAGATAGTCTTTTCTATCCGAAACATCACACAAGTGCTTCAGTAAAAAAATAAGTAAACACGTGTTTCAGGTTTTTTTGAAATTCCACCCTTAAGAGGGTGAAATGGGGTAATAAAGTGTAAAATCAATATTGTTTCGGATTACGCTGAAATTTGGCATGCAGATAGTTATTATGACGTTTATTCCCTCTAAGAAAGGATTTTCCAAAATTAACCCTCGAAGGGGATGAAACGGGGGTTGAAAGTTTGTATGGAGAAACAAGATTAGATAGTCTTTTCTATCCGAAACTTCACACAAGTGCTTCAGTACAAAAATAAGTAAACACGTGTTTCAGGTTTTTTTGTAATTCCACCCCTAAGAGGGTGAAATGGCGTAATAAAGTGTAAAAATCAATATTGTTTCGGATTGCGCTGAAATTTGGCATGCAGATAGTTATTAATTACGACGTTAGTTCCCTCTGAGAAAGGTTTTCCAAAATTCATCCCTGAAGAGGATGAAACGAGGGTTCAAAGTTTGTATGGAGAAACAAGAATTGATTGTCTCTTATATTCGAAACTTTACACAAGTAGTTTAGTAAATAAATGAGTAAATACGTGTTTCAGGCTTTTTGAAATTCTATTCCTAAAAGGGTGAAGTGGAGTAACAATGTCTGAAATCAATATTGTTTCGGATTGCGCTGATATTTTGCATCCAGATAGAAATTTTGACGTAGGTATCCGCTGAGAAAGGATTTTTCAAAATTCACTCTTCAAGGGATGAAGCGGGGGTTCAAATTCTGGATAGTCATTTTATTCGACATTTCACACAAGTACTTCTGTAAATAAATAAGTAAATACGAGTTTCAGACTTTTTCAAAATGCCACCCTAAATGAGTGAACTGGGGTAAAAAAGTCTGAAAATCAATATAGTTTCGGATTGCGCTTTATTGGGTTTTTCGGGTTTTAAAAATATGAATCCTGATTTGTCTTAGTCACGCGATAACATGAAAACAGGTGAACCAATTTGGCTAATTTTTATTTGATGTCTTTAATGATAGAATCGTTTTTACAAAAGAAAAGTTTTAAGTAAATAAAAGGAGTTTTTAACGCGGGCGTAGCCGCGGGGGACTTCTAGTTAACTATATAATCACTTTATCACTGACTTCCTAATATAAAATATCAATAAATATAAAATTTAAACAACGAGATATTGTTAAACTTGTTAATAACCCATTGTCTTACTAGTATCAATTATCAGTCACATATAAACTGTATTGGCTAGCTTGAAAGTAAAGTACTCCTTCCTGGTTTGCAGAGACAATATCAGCCACAATGACTACCCGTAGAATGGATATTGAGGCCAAATTGAAGGCGGCTCTCCTGGAACTGAAAACTTGCAAGGACTCCAAAAAAGATTTGCTGCAAGAACTTCAGGATCATGAATCTGACATGGCAAAGATGTTGGAGAAGAACGCAGACCTCAAACACCAATTGGCCGAGTATGACATTGCTCTGGAAGACCTGAGAGACCAGCGTGACAGGCTTCTAGAAACAGTGGATGTACATGCACAAAACCAAGAACTATTCGAACGTACACTGACCTATATCCGGGATTTGGAGCAAGAGCTTTCATTTACAAAAGATAAACTAGAAGAAATGACGACATCTCCTGTATTGCAAAATAATACTAATCAAGACAACACTTTGGATCTATATACAGAGTTCATCGGCTCAGGTTCTACTAATGTCTCTATGAAGGGTTCCAATAAGATTAAAAAGTACATTAAGTATAAGAAAATCATTAGGAAAAATACGCATAAATTACAAAAAATTAACCATATCAAAAAAATAAATTTAAAGACTTGTAAGAAAAACATCGACTTAAGTAAAGAATTACAGCATTGCCTAGAGATGTTAGATCGCAGTAACAAAGAATTAATAGAATTTAAAGAAAAGGCTGAATTATTAAAACAAGAAATATGCGTCTCAAAAGTTTTAATTGGGGTTCCTATCTGTGGTGTGCAGAGTGAATGCTACCAAGAGGATAGCAGCTCACCAAGTACAGCTAATACTGCAAGTTTACGTGCACAGACTGACTTGGTTAGGCAGGAAGTAGTGTCATCGTTACAGTGCACTGGTGCCTCCGAGGTGGACTCAGGCAGTCCTTTACAACTGCCGGAGCCTGCTAGAGAGACCATTGTGTTCAGCGATGAAATGGGAGTAGGTATGGGTGGCTTATTAGACAATAGATTGAACCAAAATGTTTATAACAATTGCTGCCCTAATTTATCAATTACAGATTTATGTAAAAAAATATGCAGCTTTCAGTATCACAAAAATTGTACTATTGTATTGCAGCTAGGTAATAGCACAAACGTTAAAAAAGCTGATATTAATATTCTAATTAAACTTTTGTCAGACATTGCCAGCAGAGGCATTAGTAAAATAATAGTTTGTTCATTCCCGTATCTTAAAACAAGTAGTTGCTCTTATAATGAGCATGCTCATAAATTGAACTTGGCACTGTACAATTTGACGTGTCGCTTCAGCGACTTTTTGTATTTTGAAACCAACAAATTTATTAGTAAAGTAATATTGACAAAGGATACTTTGTATCTCAATAAGACTAATAAGTCGACCATTGCTAAGTTATTAGCATACAATATTTATGACCCTGTTTTACATATTGTAACAGATCACAAAGACGAGCCCCAACGTAGTGGTGTTACTATGCAGGGTAATTGTAGCGTAGTAGACTTAGTTAGTTTAAACTAATGTCTAAGACAATGGGGAGGCCTGACTCAATCAACATTTTTCATCAGAATATACAAGGTCTCTCCAGCAAAGCCTTAGAGTTAGAATTATTTCTCAATTATTATAAAGTTGACATAATGTGTATTACTGAACACTGGTTTGTGAAAGGTACTTTGTTACCAATATTAAAAAATTATACAATTGCCAGCACATTCATTAGACAAAAGGCAATTCGTGGTGGCTCACTAATATATGTAACTGAAAATTGTAACTTTAAAGAGCGTAAAGACATAGTAGCTTTGTCTGTGGAACGATGTGTTGAATTATCTTGTATAGAGCTGGGGCAACATATAGTCATCTGTGTATACAGACCTCCATCGGCTGATTATAAAATGTTTGAAACAATTATGGAAGAAGTAATGAGCAAAGTCTTCAACACCTCTAAATCTTTAATAGTTTGTGGCGATTTCAATGTTAATTTAATTGAGCAGTCTCCGCTCAGCGACAAATTAAAAAATTTATTTCTAAGCTTCAATCTGAAGCATCTTTTTAATCAGCCAACAAGAATCACTAGCTCGTCAGCTACCTGCTTGGACAATGTGTTCTGCAACTGTGAACCCGAAAAAATTGCAATTTTTGATAAACTTGGCTCGGACCATCTGGGACAAAGTGTCACTTTTTCATGTAAATTATCCATCAAAGGCCAAGAACATTTTTACAGGCCCATTACCACCAAACGGGTTGAACAGTTTGTGGATATCATTGACAAGCAATTAATGAACCTAAGATTTTCTGAGGATCCTGATGACCTATGCAGTGCTTTATTTCAAATGTTAGATGCAGAGTTCAATGATATTTTTAAAATTAAAATGGTTAGAAAGGGTGCGAAGGTTCGTTTCGATGACTGGGCAACTCCTGGTATTTATAAAAGTAGAAACAATTTGTATAACTTGTACTCACAAAAAACCATTAATTTACATAATACTAAATTCATAAATCACTTAAAATTGTATTCAAAAACTTTTAAAGTTGTTTGTCAGACAGCAAAATCACTGCATCTAAGTAGAAAAATTAAGCATGCCGATGACAAAATAAAATCAACATGGAAAGTCATTAATACAGAAACTGGAAAAATTAAGCAGAGGGACGGTAAAATTATGTTAAAAGTTAATAATAAATTAATCATAGATAATAATGATGTCGCTAACACATTTGTTGAGTACTTCTCACAAGTACCTATTATTACTACTCAGCCTTTAAACTCTTCCCCTAAGGATGCTTTTGTTTTACTATCAAAGTGTGTGAATGTATGTGACTCTATGTTTGAGTTCAGACACATAACTTCAATATCAATTATCAAAACTTTTAAAATGCTCAATCAAAAGAAAACCGAGGATCTGTGGGGTATGTCAACCAAAGTACTTAGTTATATTATTAATGCAATTAGCCCTCACTTAGCGTTTATTTTTAACAGATGCGTCGATGAAGGTGTATTTCCTGATGTAATGAAAAAAAGTAAATTAATTCCCCTATACAAATCAGTGAACAAAAATGACCCTTCAAACTATAGACCAATCTCTATATTACCGGCGCTCAGTAAAGTTTTTGAAAAAGTTATATTAGACCAGCTTTTGGCACATTTTAATATTAATCATCTTTTAAATCAAAAACAATATGGTTTCACTAAGGGGCGTTCTACTACTGATGCTGGAGTAGATCTTCTTAAACATATATTTGATGCCTGGGAGAAAGCACAAGATGCTATCGGCGTTTTCTGTGACTTATCTAAAGCGTTTGATTGCGTCTGTCACAAAACGCTAATTTGCAAATTAAAACACTACGGCGTTAACGGAAAAGCACTTGATCTGGTCTCATCCTACCTCAGTAATAGAATACAGATGGTTGAGGTCAATGGCGTCAGGTCATCTGGATCCCTCATAAAAATGGGAGTTCCGCAGGGATCGATCTTAGGACCATTTTTATTTCTAGTTTATATTAATGACTTGCCGTCTTTCGTGCAAAACTTATGTGACATTGTTTTGTTCGCGGATGATACATCCTTAATATTCAAAATAGATAGGATTGCGCCTGGATTTGACGATGTTAACAAATCAATCGCACAGGTTTTGAATTGGTTTACAACCAATAACTTATTACTGAACGCCAAAAAAACTAAATGTATTAAATTCTCGCTGCCAAATGTAAGAAAGGGTGTCATTAATAGCAGGATATTAATAAACGATGTACCGATAGAATTTGTTGAATCCGCTACATTCTTGGGCATCACCCTGGATTCAAAACTACAATGGGGTTCTCAAATATCGGCTCTGGCAGGTAGATTGAGCTCCGCTGCATACGCAGTACGTAAAATCAGAAACTTGACTGACGAATCCACTGCTAGATTGGTTTACTTTAGCTACTTCTATAGTATAATGTCCTATTATAATATATACCTATTATAAATGCATTTTATTGTGGGGGAAAGCCGCCGAAATCCAATCTATATTTGTTTTACAAAAAAGAGCTATTCGATCTATATATACCATGAAGTCGCGAGACTCACTTCGTGAAAAATTTAAGGAGATTAAAATTCTCACAGTGGCATGTCAATATATATATGAAAATATTATGTATGTACGCAAAAATTTGAATGAGTATGATAAGAGGTCCGATGTACATAATTTCAATACAAGACACAAAAATAGATTAATTCTACCTCAATTCAGGTTGTGGAAAGTTAGTGGTTCTTTTCTGGGGAACTGTATACGATTTTATAATAAACTTCCTAAAGATATTGATCAACTGTCTATAAGCAGATTTAAAACCTTTGTAAAATCCAATTTAATGAAGAAATCGTACTATACAATAAATGACTATATGAATGACAAAAATGCTTGGCCTGAATGCCCCAAGCTCCAAGATATAATATAAATTGTATGATAATAGAATTACTTATTGTACATTAAACATTTATTTAATATGAATTAAAAAAAAATGAATTAAAATAAGTGACAAGCCCCATAGAGTTTCTTGGTGTTTCTTCTCTGATGGGAGTACTTCCGAAACACCAGTAGATTCAACAGTCAATCAGTTTTCATCTTTTGTTTGCAGATCTAGGGTTGCCTGTTACGACGGTATTATGCGGCTGATAGTCGGACAATCAGTTCCATTCGGAACATGATTTGTACTGCAATTAGTCTGCGTTTTATTTATCTATTATGTTTCATTATTTCACAATTTTTTGGATAAAAATTGTCTGAAGTACTGAAACATGCACTGGGTTGCGGGTGCACGTAATGGTACGGTTGGCAACCCTACATTAATAAGGGGAATTAAACATGTGTTTTAAGTGTGACGTTCGACGTCTAGATGAAAGCTGAATGGCTCAATACCTTTGTTTTTTTTTTGTAAATTCAAAGCGTTATGTTTCTGTTATATCTATATTTTTTGTTAAAAATGATCTATTTAATGTTATTTGACGTGTGTAAGTGCTAATTTTTAATTTGCCCATATACTGAATAAATGCTTTGACTTTGACTTTGACTTTGATGTAGTGGTAGGACTTCTGCTAGTCCGCCTGGGGCGGTAACACCACTTACTTTGCCAATTAATTTTCAGCCGTGAAATAGGAATGTTTTTCGGTTGAAATGGCAAAGTTTCATGGCATGTGAGACTCAACATCTTTATGTCTCAAGGTAACAGGCGCAGCGCAGTGACATGCAAAATTCTGGAAGATCAGAATTTTGCATGCCGCTGTATCTGTTGTAGGTAGACGTCATCGCTTACCATCAAGCGAGCGTCGTGCTTGTCCTGTTACGTTCTATCATAAAATAAAAAAAATTCCATTGAATAGGTAAATAATTTATCTGTATTATTTTATGAGGTTCTGATTTTAATGTTATTTCAGATTTTATATTTATCCCAAACCCTACAAACCAATTTAACATATTATTATCTTCGGATTTATTTTTTAAGCTATAGTAGGTAAATACACTTACTCGGAAAGCAGGGTCTGCATTTGTATTCTCACTTTGTGTATATGTCAACCATATTTGTAAATAAGTTAACGTATGGAAGAAAGTGTCCGCTATAAAATATAAAATCTGTAAAATTAACATGTGCAATCAATACAACAAAGTAGTATTCAACGCAAGTAGAGTCTGTGCAAAAAGAAAACTATCGTAGAAATCGAAGTCGCGTGTTCTAATGTATGTTTGCAACCGACTTCCAAAAAGTAGGAGGTTCTCAATTCGTCTGTAAGTTTTTTTTAATGTATGTTCCGTGATTACTCCGTCAATTTTGAACCGAATCAAATGATTATTTTTTTAATCAATAGGGTACGTTTCCGAGGTGGTCCCATTGTTATTTCATCGAGATGCATTGATAAGTATCTCCAGAGATATGAATATAAACGTCTCAAACTTGCACTGAAATTGACTCGCGGGACATGGAAGTCGGTCGTTTTAGTTCTTAAACTATCTTATTGTTTTTTTTGATAACACTGCTCTGTCTTTGCTAGTACGACTAAAAATGTTTGATACTTAGTAGGTTCTTACTCGTATCATGACCGGGTGCTAATAGATAGGTATGTACCTCCTTTTCTTACCTTTGAATGTCAGTTCATCGTAACGCCACGACGGTTCTTTTTTGCACAGACTCTAGTAGTAAGATCGAAAAATCATGATCGAACTCTTCTAGCAAGTACACTTACCAACTCTTGAAATACCTTTCTGTATATACTATAGGATTCCATTATCAAACTGAACACTTCAAATTTATTTTTCCAATATTTCGATGCTTCTCTTTGATTATAATCATTTGTATTCTCAATATCTATCATCCAAACACTGAGATTATTCTTTAATAAAACAATGATCCTCATGGCATTTAACATATTTATGTCAACAGTGACCATTGTTAGATCTCCAAGGTAATGGAAAAAATTGAACGCTGCAGTAAAGTAGTCAACATGGACAGCAGTAAAAAAGATGAAAAATGATGCAGTAACAGTGATACCATAAGCCCAGTTAAGCTTCACGTCTCTATTTAAGTTTGGATATTTAACTCTTTTTAATATTTCTTGTATTTTGATGATCAGTACCACGTTCTGACAGGTATGAGAGATGTTGGCTATCAAATTGTTGATTTGTCCGGTGGCAGCGAGAATCCATGAAATGTTTCTTGTAATAATGGAAACTGCGTCAACTGAATTCTCAGTTATCACAACAGTTTTATTCTGATATGCATCCAAAAAATGTATGAAAAGCAATGCGACATAAATACAGGTCGCAATAAACGATAGAATATATATTTTCCATCCGATTGGAGTGATAAAGTTGTCACGTATGCGGTACTTGGGGCACAACCACAAACTATGCACTATATTTAACGGTTGAAGATATCTTTGCAAATCTTTCTCTAGTATATTATTTAGAAGAATTTCTTTTGGTACGACTACTATTTTTCTATTTTTATGTTTAAATTTATTTGTCGAAAACATTTCTCGATCACTTCGATACGTGTAGGAAGGTATGGTGACTAGCATAAGTGAATTTTAATAACTGTACAATTATATTCTGTCGGTTACGTGTCAAAAATTGTCACTAAAGCATAAGTTAGAAGTTATTTCCTGGTCATCACAACTTTTACCTTCGATATGTTCATAATTGATAAAATAGGTAGGTAACCTATTAAAAGAATATGGCATGGAATAATATAAGAACATGAAATCATTAACTTTAATACTTAAATTTGCAATACCAAACCCCTCCAACAGATTTCAATACAATTTATTTATTAAGACCATTTGTTTGCGCCTAAACATGACATAATTATTAATTTAAAACAGGAAACCAAATTTGGAATAAATTAGACATTTAAGAGTTGCCCTCAGAGAGTCATCAATTTAAAAATAATAAACTGGCCACGTGCAAGTCGGACTCGCACTCGTAGGGTTCCGTAACACAGTAAAGTATTCTATAACTATGAATATTCGCAACAAAAACATTAACTTTGTTTATCATAGTGTTTGTATGAAAAACAAAGTTATAATTGCGGTCGCTATATCTCAAAAACTGGTGACTGTATCTCGTTCTAACTAATTTTCTTTGAAAGTTTTTATTGAGATTTACAGAATATATTTTTTCTAGATTTTTCACTCCCTTACTTTTAAAAGTTAGAGGGGGGTGGGGGGACACACACATTTTACCACTTTAGACGCGCCTATCTTTCAAATGATTGACTTTAAGAAAAAAATATTTTAGGAACCTCAATGTCATTTTTAAAGACCTATCCATAGACAACACGTATGGGTTTGAAGAATTTTTTTTGTTCAGATCCATGTATGGGATGCCCCCCATAAACTTTTATATTTTTTATTTTTGTATAAAAATCGGAAAGCGGGTTACAGAATACATCTATCTACCAAGTTTCAATTCTGTAGTCCTAATAGTTTCGGAATAGAATGGCTGTGACATACGGACGGACAGACAGACAGAAAGACTGATAGACATGGCGAATCTATAAGGGTTCCGTATTTTGCCATTCGGCTACAGAACCCTAAAAACCGGCCAAGTCGAATTGGACTCGCCCACCGAGGCTTTCGTAGCAACTTCTCAAAGTAGGTTAAAGGACAAACTTAACATTGCAGTTCGATCCATAGAAAATGTATTGCACCAACGGCAAACAATAAGTTTGTAATACACTTTTTTCTTATTAAACTACATATTTACGGTTTTCAGACTTATTCCTATTTATAAGCGGTTCAAGACCTAGCTTCCCTAGTGAAATCGCAAAATATGCGAAAATAGTCAACATAAACGGTCATATCGTTTGATCGCGTTGACATACAGGTTTGATTTTTTTCACAGTCGAAAGATACCATAAACCCAAGTATTTTGTATAATTTCAACTTGATACCTTTACCCGTTCCGGAGATAAATGTCTTAACGGACGGATAAACGGGCAGACAGACAGACATACAGACGGACAGACAGTTGGACAACAAAGCGTTTATATAAGGGTTGCTTTTTAGGGTTCCGTACCCAAAGGATAAAACGGGACCCTATTACTAAGACTCCGCTATCCGTCTGTCTGTATGTCTGTCTGTCCGTCTGTCACCATGCCTTATCCCATGAATCGTGATAAATAGACGCACAGATGATGTATTTCTGTTGCCGCTATAACAACAAATACTAAGAAAAGTATAAAGTTTAAAATTATAGGGGGTCCCCATACAAGAAACGTGTTTTTTTTCTGCATGTCAATATAACGCCATCTATGAACGCTTAGGTAAACGTCCATAGATGGCGTTATATTGAAATGCCGATCCCTAACACCTTTGTGTTAACTTTAACTTAGATAGCGTTAGACGTTAGATGGCGTTATAAGAAATAAGCACGCAGCTCACAACTCTGTTATGATAAAATGTGTATTCACTATTTTATAGTGGTATTTTTCGCTCAATCTTATAAAATACTAGCAGCCCGCCCCGGCTTCGCACGGGTAGAACATATATGCCTACAAAATTTGCATCAGTTTGTTGCATCGAATATAAAATATGAACATATTTAACAATAATCGTCATATTTCATCCAATTTACACAAAACCTTAACAAATTATGCACCTAAACCTTCCTCATAAACACTCTGGCTATTGGTGAAAACCGCATGATAATCCGTTCAGTAGCTATTGAGATTATTGCGAACAGACAGACAGACGCAGTGATGGACTTTGTTTAATAATACTTATGTAGTGATATTGGACAGCCCTTTGGCGTAAAGGATAGTTACCCTGATTCTGACCCGACGGTCGTTGGTTCTAATCCTAGCTATATACCTACCAATGAAAGTTTTATGTGCATTCATGAATCATGAGTTTTCGTACAGTGGTAGTGGGATCATTAAATCTACCAAAAAGTAGACCACCAAGGAGAACATCTGCCGCCGTAACCTTACGCGTTCGCCGACGCAAAATGTAGGGGTAATATACGTTTAACGTGTGTATGCTACAGACTGACACACAGATGTGTGTCAGTCTGTAGCATCTTAGCACCTAACCAGATGAACCGATTTTGTTTTTATTATTGATCGATTTTTTTTGTTTGATAGATGTCTTCATCGAGAGTTTTCTTAGCTTTGATTCATGAAAATTCGTTCAATCGTTATAAAACTATGAGCTTTTTTCTAGTTAATTGCGCTATGAAATTAACTTTCATAGGTCTGATCAATTCGAAAATCTTCTTCTTCAACGATATTGTAAGAACATGGAAGCATTGACCTGATGCTGAGACATCTCCTGGACTCTACAGAATACTGAAATCCTCACCAACTTACAGCTCAGATTTTAAATGTCGTGTTTAGAGTCATTGGAATGCTTTTAATGAAAAGATTATACATAGATCAGTCGGGGTGGTTTAAAATATTATATTATTATGTATATAGATGAATATTATTTTATACAATAGATCATATTATTATACTATATTGACTTCAAATTGATTGTGATCGGTGGGGATCTACAGCATAGCTAAGCTTATAATAATATTTTCGCAGTAACTACGACCTAATCTGTGGTTTCACTGCAAATATTTTATTAATTTTGCGATGCGTGTATGTGAAATTCGTGATATCTTCTAGAGTTTTCATTTGAATTATATATTGTATAGGACAATTTTAATCTATAATATGTGGCCAAGCTAATTAACGTAATTATTTGGATAAGGATTAATACTATATACTTGAAAATAGCCTTGGAAGTTATGTAATATTTTTTAACAAAAAAATAAAAATTAAAATGGTTACTGTGAGTCAACCTTAAGAGTTAGATATATGCTGTCGTGGACTTTTTTGTAGGTCTTATTAAGTTGTACAACTCTTGCATAGAAAATATTCTTCTATCTATTTTCAAGTAAGCAGCGTTCGTAAGAACCGTGTTTTTTCGACCGTTTTTTTGCCGAATTAGGTTGCAAATTAAGTCTCCACGAATGTACCTTTGATTTAAACGGGATAATATATAGCCTATTTTCATTCCGAAAGTCCATTCTATGTATGAGTGAAAGAATTTTTCAAATCGGTTCAGTAGTTTTTTAGTCAAATCATTACAAAAATACAAAAATACAAAAATACAAAAATACAAAAATACAAAAATACAAAAATACAAAAATACAAAAATACAAAAATACAAAAATACAAAAATACAAAAATACAAAAA
Source organism: Cabera pusaria (assembly GCA_954871355.1). Classification (NCBI taxonomy): domain Eukaryota; kingdom Metazoa; phylum Arthropoda; class Insecta; order Lepidoptera; family Geometridae; genus Cabera; species Cabera pusaria. The sequence continues at coordinate 1,262,122 of OX940891.1, forward strand.
TACAAAAATACAAAAATACAAAAATACAAAAATACAAAAATACAAAAATACAAAAATACAAAAATACAAAAATACAAAAATACAAAAATACAAATGTTATCTCTTTATAATATTATTAGTATTAGTATAGACTGCAGTGTGGTACGGAACCCTACAAGTGCGAGTCCGACTTGCAATTGGCTAGTTTAGGTACAGAACCATAAAAGGTCCTAATCTTCAAACAACTGAACTGAATTTTTTTAATCAGAGCTACGAAGAAACAAAAACTAAATTGAAATATTTTCATCTGTTTGGGAGCTACGTCGACACACGGATATATACTTGTAGATACACGCGTCAAAATTACAACACACCTGTTATTGTGTCGTCGGTTTAAAATAAGTAAAAATGATTGCGTTATCTACATTATCATGTAAAGTTATGATTCTTCAATGCAGAAATACGAGCAAGGTTAAACTGCAAAATAACTAAAATATAAGAGGTGGTCACACTAGCCAGTTGTAACGGTAGCGTCGCTTCCACATCAAACAACCCTCTTAGATTCACCTTGGTGAAACAGGATCGATACAGACGACGGATGTTCTTGTATGTTCTCTTCTCTGACTCTGGAAAACACAATCCCATCAAAAAGATTGCATGTAAACAGTTGCAAGTCACGCAGTTTTTAAAAATGTTACAAAGTAAAAATATATTTCAAGAATGTCGGTAATGTTAACCAATTCGGTTTAATATATATTCTCTTTTTTAACTCTGGAAAACGCAGACTAATGTAATATTACTATGTTTTGTTTAATAGATAAGCAAGCGTTTGATCACTTTCTCACCTGATGTTAAGTAAAGATGTGATGGACAATTTTTAAGGTATTTAACATCGATTTTTTTTGTCAAATTTATGTAGCTTTATAGAATCTCTAAAATTAAACACGTGCTAATAGTAACTAACTGCAAAAAAAACAACATACAGACAAATTGAGAACCTCCTCCTTTTATGTGAAGTCAGTTAAAAAGTTCAACGACATGACATAATAATATATACTACCAGTAAAACAAGTAACAAAATTAAAATGTTGAATAAAACCCATAACAATGTCCTTTAGAAAATTAACGTCATAAAATCTATGTAAGAACCACCACTGATTAATTACAAACCGTGTAAAGACAAAATCGAACTAGTTTTGGAGTAAAATGGCTACATGGATTTGCACAAACAAATCTCTACTTCAGCGCCCCCTGGTGAGTTCTTACCGTAACACCTATTTAAGAACATGCACCAATCAAATATGAACCCATAACTGAACTGCATCAAAATCAGACTAGTCGTTTTGAAGAAAAATGGCAACAACGATTTGCACCAACAAATGATTACTGCAGCGCCCCCTGGTGAGTTGTCACCGTAACATCTATCTAAAAACATGCACCAATAACATCCAAACCCAACTGAAAACTGCATCCAAATCGGACTAGTAGTTTTGGAGAAAAATGGCAACATGGATTTGCACACACAAATAACCAAACATCCTCTCACCCTAAATATATATAGTCTCCGTTCCGTCGTGGGTAATAAACTGATTGCCACTGTGACTCCTATTACAATATTCGCTAGCCGCTGGCGTATGACCACTATCTCGCCTAGTGGTAAACGATGATGTGATTGAAAATGGTTAATACGTCAGGCCTAGAATAATCTGACTCTCAAGGGCTATGTGCTGCTGGAGCACCGTAAGGTTATAGCGGCAGATTTTGATGGTCCTTGATAGAAAGAAAGAAAATACATTTATTCAGCTAAACTAACTACACAGTCAAAAACAAAACAAAAAAAAAATAGATACTAATGATGATGGTAATGATGAATGATGATAAATGAATGATGGTGGTAAGATACTTTTTAGTAGGTAGTCAGGAGGGACAAGTAAATATTCACCTTCGCAGTGCGGTGCAGTAAGCAGTTTCGATGACATTGTCTGCGTCTCCTCTATAGCTACGTAGAACTCCTCTATTACTTTCCCAAGCACCACAGTCAGGATGATGCGATACGTAACCCATGTCAACACGTACCATAATGATTTTCGTAGGAAAACCTGATAATGAAAATACTAAACGTTTGATACTTGTTCAAATAAAAGCATAGTTTGCATACAAATGACTCTGGTGAGTTTTTAAAATATGATATCAGCTTACAAGACAGTAATTTCACTGGACATTTTGACATTTACCAAAAATATTCTTAAATATTTCATGGCCTAATAACAGACAAAGTGGTGATACCCCAAGCGGACTAAGTTATAATCACTACTTTTTCATGAACCTCGAACCTGCCAGGAGTTCATATACTAATAGGAAGAGGGTCTAGTCACGGCTATTAAAACCCAGCTAATTCTCAAAATAAATGAAAATGTATAGATCGATCTCAATCATTTAAAATGAATTCTGTTTAAAACGCAAAGAAAAAAGATTATAATATTTAGCAGCACTGTTTTCTATCAAATTTTACGATAAATTGTCGCAGCCTTTTGAAAATCGAAATATTGTCATGAAAATAGCTTGTGTCATTTTATTTAAAATAAAACTGGCCAAGTGCGAGTCAGCATCGCGTCTCTTATCGCACACTTAGGGAGGGTTCCGTACAATACGAAACATAACAGAGTTTCAACCTCATATATTTGATTAATTGATATTATCAAGAATATTTGGTTTGGTCGCGATCTTAAAAGACGGGGCTCGTTTACTAGCGCCAGCTTTGTCATTTTTCCGAAACTAATTAGATAAATGGCGCTTAAAAACACGTTTTTTGTATGGGGACGCCCTTTATTTTTTAACTTTATTTTGTTTTTAGTATTTGTTGTTCTAGCGGCAACAGAAATACACCATCTGTGAAAATTTCGACAGTCTAACTATCACGGTTAATGAGCTATAGCCTGGTGACAGACGGACAGACAGACAGACAGACAAACAGACGGACAGCGGAATCTTAGTAATAGGGTCTCGTTTTACCCTTTGGGTACGGAACCCTAAAAAACAGCAAATATTGGAGTATAGACACAGTTATGGTTCCCTATCTATTCGCATAACATTTAAGCCCTATTTTTGAAAGTAATAAATTTCAAATCCTAATATAACTTGTTACTAATAATCTGTAGTCATAATATTATTTACCCCTACTATCACTTGTCCTAATGTTAGTAGTAATAACATTTGTAACTCATAATGTATCATGCCCTAACTACCACTCGTCCTAACGTTAGTATTCATAAAATTTGAAACTCATAAACTTACTTGCCCTAACTATCAACCACTTTAAAATGTCACCTCATAATGATATAATGCCCTACAATTAATTTACTTGCTATAAAAATCCCATTGTTTCTACTGCGGTGACTAGCATTATTTTTATATATATATATATATAGCCTTTAAAACTTCCACCCTGGAGCTTGGGTCTTAGCTTTTGCGATTCCTACCACCGGCCCGCCGGTCAAGGCAAGCCGGGGGTCAGAGGGTCTCATTTAGCCCTCACGGGATAGGGGTACGCGGTGTCGCCACTCACCGTCGGCTCGCCACAAAGTCGTTTGGTGCGGGTTATTAATATAATTATTATGAATATTATTCTTCGACCGCATCATCACTTACCAACAGGTGAGATAGTAGTCAACGCTAGCCTTTAAGATATGTAGCAATCGAAAATCGCAATAATAAAATCGTTTATTTCAGACATAACCTACAAGTTCAGTTATTACATTAAACAATTTAGTAAAATCAATTATAAAATTGAGTATGTGAACAAATTAAATTAATTGCATGGATAAACTTATGACTTATTATTTAGGTTACAATAATAAAAAAAAATACATTAATATAATATTGTTTTTATTTAATCTTAAAATGCCCAACAGTTTTTGCTGGTCTTGATAATTCTTTGAAATAATTTCTGTATGAACACAAAAATATTATGACAAGAAACTAAAGGAATTATAACCATTATTCGCATTAATAATATGACAAGATAAAACATAGCTAATAATTATTATGACTATGACAAAATATGCGCGTCCAATATTAGGACTAAAACGTATTATGACGAATGATGTATGCCGAAAAACTTTAGGACAAAAAACGCTATGCTAATGAATATGACACCCACAGTTATGTTATGTGACAAAGACATATAGAAAACAATAGGGCTGATTGAATATCAAAATATTTATAATAAAATAATGTTTAGTGCTTGCTATAAACCAGAAGTTAGTTCATTCTTTTTTATCAGTATCTCTTACCTGGAAATTAGGATCTCTATTTGTATTATCGCTTTGGGTATACGTTAGCCATATTTGGATATAAGCTAACGTGTGCACAAAAAAATCTAATATAAAATATAAAATCTGTAAAGTAAGAAAAAAGATACCATGTAAGTACGTCGGCTCTAATCGTGAACTTATATCTAACACTAAAGTATTTATTCCAGTTTTGTCTCATGGTATTTCACCCCACTTACCAATTCCTGAAACACTTCTGTATACAGACGATATGATTTAATTATCAAACTGAACACTTCAAACATATTCTTCCAATACTTTGAATCTTCTTTTCGACCATTCTGCTTTGTATTTTTTATCTCTTTCATCCAAATACAGAGATGTTGCTTTAACAAAACGATGATCCTCATAGCGTACAGCATGTTGATATCGAAAGTTATCATTGTGAGATCAGCTATGAAAAAGAAGATGTTGAACGTTTTTAAATAATCGATATGGACTGCAACGTAAAAAATCACGTGATCTGCAAAAACTACGAAGCTGTAGACCCAGTTGAATTTTATTTCTCTTAGCATGTTTGGATAATTCAATCTTCTTATTGTTTCTTGCACATTGATGATCAGAGACACGTTTTGAAACGTGTGAGAGATATTAGCTGTGAAGTTGATGACATGTCCGATAGCAGACAGTAACAACCCAATATTTCTAGTGATCGAAGAAAGCACAGCTACTGAACGTTGAGAGAAGACAATATTATTCAATATATTTCCAAAATACAAAAAACGTGTAATGAACAATGAGACGTAGCATAAAGTTACAATGAACTGAAGAACGTTCATTTTCCATCCATTTGGAGTGACAAAATTGTCCCATAACTGGTACTTGGGATACAACCACCAATTTTGGAGTATATTCAACGGTTGGACATATCTTTGCAAGTCTTTCTCTATTCTATTGCGAAGGAGAACTTCTCTTGGTACCGCTACTATTTTTTTTCGTTTAATTTTTGGAAACATATTGCAGTCGACACTTGAAACAATACAATGTGAACTGAATTAAAAAGCAATTATTATTTAATTTCATAGAGTTAGTTGGTTATCTGAGCAATTATTTACCAATTCTTTGTAGATTTTTGTTTTGATTAAGGTACGGCCACACCGCTACGTGCTGCGATCTGCGGGCGCGATCTCAGTACTTTTCAATTGTTTTCTGATCGCGTTTAGTGTGAACCAGTCGGTACAAATACTACTGCTACATGAGTAAAGCCTTTACTCATGTGCTACTGCGCTATCTGATCGCCGCCTACATCGCGCATGAAGGACGCTGTGGTGTGTCATAAAGTGTAGTAGCTGCGATCACAGAATAAATAAAAGTACACCCGCGATCGTCACTGTTTTGTCCGTAATCTTGGTCAAGTTTTTATGTAGGAAAATCATGCAGACAAAGTGTGTAGCAAAATAAATAGAGCGTGTTCCGCCCTAGGCCGGGTTGCTCGTACAGTATCTGCAGAGGTAGCTCTAATGTATTACTTAGCCACGGTATATATACAATGAATTTGGTACGAAGTATTTGGCCAATTAACTAAAATGATTGCCATAGCTTAACGAATTATCAAAATGAAATGCCAATGGGCTGGTCATAACTGCCGTAGTAACGACACCGTTAGAGTAGGGTTAGGTTAGGTTAGGTTAGTCCCTGGGGTGCGGGTCGGAACACCTCCTCGTGGTGCACCCTGGGTGTCGGTCGACAACTTTTCCTTTTTGGGTTAAGTTGTCGACCGATAGCGAAGTTCCGACGTGGTGGGCCCGTCCGCGTGTCCCTCTGGCAAGGTAGCAGAGGGCACAGTGTGTCGGAGCAGGGCGGGCTCAGTTGTGGGAGACGCCCGGATGTGGTTCTGGGCTGCTGCTCGGACGCGTCGGGGGTCGGAGTGGTTCGGTCGTGAATACCGCGACCGAAACGCCTCTTCCCTTAAGACGCGGGAGGGAGGCTCATGCTCGTGTTGGCGCTTGCCCAGAAGGTGATGGGTGTAGCGCCAACGTGACCTGGGAGCTAGTAGTGGGGGACATCCCATCCCCATGGGGGAGTCCCAAGTGGTGGGCCCGTCGGGTCAAGTGGTGGGGCTGATGACGGCCGTAGGGGAGGAGCCTCGGGCGCCATTGTAGATCCGTATGCAATGGCGCGCGAGTCGGAGAGTGGACCGTGTGCGAGCAGGGGCATTTGCCCTTCGCATACGCGTCATAATGGGGGATGGAGACTCGTTCGACATTGACTTGTACATCACAGCGACGAGCGAGATGGCTTGGTCGCAGTCGTCCCCTTCGTGAGCCTGGACTGGTCACGGAGGGGGCGGTCGAGTGAAGCAAGCATCTGCTCTGCTCGGGATGCGTATGGGCTCGAGGTTGCATCGGTCGGTCGCTCCGACCGGTGCAATTTCATCCCCAGAGGCCGGGAAGGTAGACTCGGGGGTGTCTGCCCACCACGAACGGCCTCGAGGTGGTGAAGCGCGCGTGGTGTTCCCGTGCGCTTCTTAGACGCAGGGTAGGGCGAAGTATCTCCAACTCCGCCCATTACTGAGAAGGGGTCCTCACGGACCAACGCCGTCGGGGCCGCGGGAGAGAGAGAGAGAGAAAACGTACCCGTAGCCCCGGCACATGGGCTTGGCATCTTGGTGGAACACAGTGGGGTTTTAGTCGGTTGGAGTCCGAAATAATCACATCGCTGCCCCCGTAGTGGTGTGGTATCCGTGCGGATTTCCCCACTCAAAAAAAAAAAAAAAATAAAGGTTAGGTTAGTCCCTACTCGGACTTATGTAGCGACTACGTTACGTAGGTAGGTAGGGACTCGACTAAGTCGAGACCACTAATATGTAAATGTAGGGTAGGACGCCTTATGACCAGGAGCGATGGCATTCCCTAAGCGGTGAGCAGTGACTGGAAAAGAAGAGCCAAAAATCGGGCTCAGTGTCGCATCTTGGAAAAAGTTTTATTTCCAGCAGTGGATTATAACAAAATGGCAATTTTCAGTAAAAAAGTAGCGCTCTGGGTCTAGTCGTAAACGAGAGAGTTTAGGTTAGTATTTATGATAATTAGATAAAATATATTATTACAAATTTGACCTTAATATTGAAATCGCCTAACAATAGTGTATCAAGCTCAAGTCCTTTATACGTTTTACTCTAGTAAAGGTACTTACAGCCTTTGTGGGAAACAGAGAACCTAAACGCAATTAACACCGAATCTCTGAAACTAATTTGAAAGTTAAAACAGCACGCACCGGCGGCTCGGCGCGGAGCGTAGCAGAGCGGAGCAAACAAAGCGAATTTATCGATGTATCGGAACGGTGGCGATCGCCGTCCAATATTGCCATCAACAAAGGCTTACAAGAGTTTAGGGCACGCCCGTCGGCTGCATATTCAACGTGGGACGAGAGTCAACATTATTAGGCGAAGAGATGTCACGTCACTTCTATAACTACACAAATCTTCATGGAATTAAAACTTATGTGGATGCTTAGTCTACCTCAATTAATTAAAAACTAAAAAATCGACGTCACATGGAGCTAGTCATTTTCAATATAAAGTTAAAGGTATTTTTATCTATAGAGATAGTCATCAAATCTCGATGAATTTTACAATCGAACCATACAAAAAGCAAAACCTCTGAAACAAAAAATATTTTTTCTAAATTTTTACTAAAACATTGTAATATTGGGATGTCAACATTTCTGACACAGACTTGTGAAGCTCTATAAAAATATATCAATACATCAACAATTATATACAGCATGAATTTTACAAGTGGGCGTGGATGGCCAAATCTGAAACTATGAGGAATAGCGAAAAATACTCAAAGGAGTCTCGGGCTCGATTTTGATGGAAACGAGAACAGCATCATTGGATTTTTGAAACATCAATATTCCAAGCAAGGAGTCGAACCCGTAGATTTGGAAAAAACACAGCTTGTATTATTACACCATCCAATAGTATCGCTAAAAAGGAACGAATTATGGGAAGTAATGACATACGGCAAAATTAAACAAAGAGCTCATTTTTAGGGTTCCGTACCCAAAGCGTAAAACGGAACCCTATTAGTTATAAATATGAAAATACGGGACTTATCGCGCCTAAAACATTAATTTTATTTAACTCGAAGTTTCGACCAAGTTGCTTTGATCGTGGTCACGAGACGACCAGTCCAGACGGTCAGTCATCGTCGTTATATATTCGATAGATTATTTGTAAGTCTTTGTAGATTTCGTGTTTTACTTACTTCCAGAGAAATTAATCTAATGATGTAAAGCCTGCAATATATGTTGGCCGAGCTACAGCCAACGCGCCGTCTAGACCTTCGGCAAGTCTACGAAAACTATTGCAAGCGGCCAATGTAGACGAGTTTTCTGTGAAGCTGCCCACACGTTGGTAGCCGTCAGTTTGTGCCTTTGATTTGTGCAGAAAAACCGACACGGCTCCGAAGTGAGGCGAGTGGTCGCGAGCGACAACGAGTGGTGCACATGACCTCTATACACGTTGGTGCTTGTATTCATTCGGCCAGCTAGGCGAGCGACACCAAGCGATGGCAAGGCAAGGCAAACATGCCGTCTAGACGTTGGTATTGGCTCTCACTCGGCAGCGTTGGGCCAACATGTATTGCAGCCTTAAGATCCGGTCACTATGTCGTTTAACCGCGAAGAGACAATAAAACTTTGAGTGCAGAACTTAATATTAAGAAGGTGACTGCGCTGAGGGCGTGTATTAAAAAAATTTTGAGCATCATTTTGCACAAGGTACAAGTAAATTAGGTACGATAATTAAATATATTGTTTTAAAATATGAAGTTTATTAAAATCTACACTTTCCTTAAATTTGCCGTATATCATTACTTCCCATAATTTGTTTCTTATTAGCGGCACTATCGAATGATTTAATAATACAGGCTATGTTTTTATTTTTAAAATCTACGGGTTCGATTCCAGGCTAGGAATATTTATTTGTATATTTCAAAAATCCAATGATGCGGTTTTAGTTTTCATAAAAATCGGGCTCTAGACTCCTTTGAGTATTTTTCGCTATTCCTTATAGTATCGGATTTGGCCATCCACGCCCACTTGAAAAATTCACCCTGTATACCCTTCGCCCAAAGTATTACATTGGACCTCTTTAAAACTAGTGTCACCTCCTGCACTATCGCTACGCATCACTGCCCGTTGACCAATATGCTCTCTAGCGCGAACCTTGCATTTGCATAGTTTATACACGCGACCTCATTACCAGCGGTTATTTACCGCCCGTTTTATCTACGCCGCTCGCAACGCGCCACCCGATATGCATAATATTCCCAATTTTTCATTAGCCCATAATTAAACTATGTTGCACGTAAATTGATATATTTTCACTATAATGCTTTAATAGATTTTAATTTTGATTAAGCTTGTTTATTTTTTTATAATAATACTAATATTATGCTTCTATGAAGTGTCTCACACTTTATTTTTTTTTTTGTAAATTGTTAAACACAATCCAAAATTTCATCGTACCGACGGGACTCGAACCCGCACCCCCCGGATTACACGTCCAGGTGCTCTGCCAATTAAGCCACGGTTCGATACATCGATACGACGAAATTAATGGATTGCATTTGTTAACCCAATTATGCATTGGTGGCGCCATCTATGACTACTTATTACGTAAGTTAATCATTTGGAAGAAATCATTACAGTTTTCAAATCCGACGAGAGATGTTGCACTGCGTAAATCAAATATTATGTTTCTATGAAGTGTCTCACACTTTATATATTTTTTTGTAAATTGTTAAACACAATCCAAAATTTCATCGTACCGACGGGACTCGAACCCACACCCCCCGGATTACACGTCCAGATGCTCTGCCAATATAATAATACTGCTAAAGAAATTGTTGTTGTTTCATCATTTATTTGATTTTATTGTGATAGTGGAATCGTCTGGCAATGCAGCTATGGACATGTTAAATAGAACTATTAGTGTATGTAATGCTTGACATTCATAAGTGTACCTACATGAAATAAACGATTTAAAATTTATTTGTTCATATTTTTAATTAAAAAAAGTAACAATCTAAGCTCATTTGATGGTAAATGACGTTTATATAGCTGTAACCTCAGAACCTCACCTCTGTCAGAATTTAGCGCGGTGACGCGCCTTGTGCTTGTTACCTTATGATGTGCTACCGCTTACAATTTTTAGGAAACGGAACAGCGGCACGTCGTCGTGGCTGCGGCTAGGTCACGGCGCGATTACGGCAAGGTTGTCACCTGGGGAAATGGCATCATATGTTCAACCTTAACAATTAATAGCCCACACATTAAGTGTGGCTACAACACAAGCTACAGTTCATACTATGTAACCTCTTGGCTTGGGAGAGACGTAAGCGCCTGGACGACTCGGCTTCAGCAAGTTGACCGCACGTTGCTTGAGATGCGTGAGTATATCCCGAGGCGAGGCAATCACGTAACGATATTATGTGCACCAAGACTAAGATGTAAATATTTAGTCTCCTTGGATAATGAATTGCCCAAATCAAAAAAATATTAATATTTAACTGATAAGTTTACGAACAAAGCGATGATACGGAGAAAGTAAAAGTCTCACCGTTAGAGGAAAATATTAATAAGCATTATTATAGTAGTTATCCCACGTAATTACTCATTCAATTCTGTAGACTACCATATTTCGCGTTCATCATATGAGTCTAAACCGCTAGAAAATGTACCTCTGTTTATCTTATCGATCAATTCAATCTAAGGGTCTCAATTGACAATTTATTATACCGTATCTTCTTAGTAAGTTAGCGTACTTATTCATGCAATCACCAAATATATAAATAAATTCCATTACACTTCAATTAATAAACATAATAAAACAATATACAGAATTCTTAATATTCTTTTCCAAAGTCAATCCAAAGTAACATCACAGGAGTAAGGAAAAGGGTAATACGGGCAAAATAAACCTTGAGCAAGACAATTCTACGGAATTCTCCGATTTGCAAACAATTTATAACTACTATCGGAAATATGACACAAAAATACAAGCATGATGTCAAGAGAATTACGATAGTCATATCCAACTCATATCTTAGTATCTGTCAAGATTCCGATAACCCTCTGAATCATATCTTTATCTCGAGTACTTTCATAAATAAAAATTGAATTTAATATCAATGCAGCAGAACAAACAGAACATTTACGAGGAAAACACTAAATAAAGTAATATCGAGGAAAAAACTCTTAATTCAAAATGGTGTCGTTAAAAGTATCCGTATTTCTAATAGTAGTGTGTTTTGTGAGTTTTCAAAATGCCGAGGACCTGTCTATAGGAACGAGTATAAACAATCAGTTGGTTTACACAGAGAACGTAAAGCTTAACTCTATTCCTTTATCGACGAGGACTAAGAATGTCTTCTATAATGATAACAGTACCAGAATTATCAAGGTAAAGTGAAATCCAGTTATTAATAGCCCAGCTTACATTCTTTTAATGAAAAGTAAAGAAAGTATCCTACTTAACCTACTTCCTACTAATATTAAATAAAGGCTATAGTTTATGTGTATGATTATAACTACTTCACGCTAAAACTACTCAACCAATTGAGCTGAAATTTGGTATGTAGATAGCTAGACCCTGAAATAACATATGAGGTACATTTTATATCGATATTTCTACGGGAACGATGTCTATTTGGGTAAAATCGTAGGGTACAGCTAGTTTACAAATATAGCAAATTAATTAGGCATACCGTATGCACATTAAATATAATCTTTTTGCATACCAATGGATGGCCATATCTCTTGAAACGATCTTTAATACCGTGTCATACGAGGCAAATTTAGTGGTTGAACTGCCTAAATATGTACTTTTCTTTCGATTTGTCTGATTAATTGGTTTTGGAAAAGATGTGATACATGGGTCTCATAATTTAGACTAAAAAGTCCTATTTTTTTTTGCTTAAATTTTCAAGACAATCGACCTAGAGGACAACAAGTTCAGAATATCAAGTCAACCCCCATTTCTCCCCATCTGAGGTAGAATTTCAAGAAACGTTTTCTTAGTGGTTATAATTATGCACTTTACAAAAAAAACACCCTACAGATGTAATGTCTCTAGAACCTGGTTTGGGCTGGTTTGAGGAGCGCGTTGATATATTATTAGACAGTTAGTCAGTCAGGATCATGGAGAAAATATGCCATCATAACCTTACGGTGTTTCGTCAGCAAGGGCTTTCTCAAGGGCTGTGTCTCTTGAGGGTTAGAATATTCTAGGCCTAGCATGTTTACCATCTTCGGTCACAACTTACTACCAGTCGAGATAGTCGTCAAACGCTAGCCTACCAAACATTAAATAAAAGTACATAGGAGCGTATGTATAAATATCTAAGATTGCATCGTCACGTAAAATATCGTAGCGAGTGTAAGTCATCAATTAATGAATGTATTAAAAAGACACGCATATATTTTCAGGGTGTATGGGCGATTGACCTGGACAGGTCTAAGGCTAAAGTAACCATCACATCTGGAGGGGTTGGAGCTTCTTTCGTCAATGTGAAAATTAAAAGTGAGAGAGGCGAAGGCATCAATTATCAGGTTCAAGTGTTTGCTTAAAATGTTATATAAGAAACCCATTCAGCAATATTGTCCAAGCAAGTGCATTTGATTCATTGTTTGATTTGATGGCGCCTACGATGAGCAACCGACTACCAAATTATATTCTGAGCACCACATCAATATAATTATGTTTTTCGTAAATTCATTGTTCTAGTGTGTACTGCAGCATATTTTAATTATAATAAACTACACTTATTTTTTGAATGAGTCCTGTATTACATTCTTGTAACGTTTAATTGCCTTCCCTACTAAACTAGCAGAGTTGAGTAAGAACTTATTTATCTTGTTTTTATTATCTGATAAAGATAAAACATTCAAGATCTATTTAAACATTATCTATGGAGAGTAGTGATAAAGATAAGTGACAAATTTGCTTGTATACTGGCAGCTTTAAAACGTGCACTTATACAAGTAAAATATAATAACAAAAATAATTTTTAATATAAAAAAATGCGTGTTAAAAATTTAGACTAAGCACTAGAAAGGACAAAAGAGGACAACTAAATAACTGCTTAATTTACTGGTATTTTTTTATGATTTATATAGGTAGCGCTTGTCTGAATCACCTGATGTTAGGTGACGATGTGCGATGAACGATGATGAAGAGAGAGAAATCGGTAAAAAAAACTGACAAGTTGAGAACCTCCTCCTTCTTTTGTGAAGTAGGTTAAAAAAAACTATATTAAAATCGGTTTAACCATTTGGGCGCTGCCTAAGTGCTGATAAGCACATACACGTCAAACTTTCACCCTTTCTTTTTGCGTTGGAGGTTAAAAATAAAAATAATTTAAACCCATCGTCATCCATCTCATTAACCACACTGTCACTATGACGACTCATATCTCAAACCGAAAAGCGCAGAACATGAAAAAGTAATCCGACGACAATTTATTCTGTGCGGCTTTATCAAAAGTTTGACACATTCGCACCAGATGTGACCGGGTGTGAATTCCAAGAGTTTTTTTTAACTCTTCGGCCATTACGGTAATGGATTATTACGGCCAGAGTTTTTACTCGTTAAATATGGCAGTTGAAATAGTTGTAATGTTTCATTCAATGGCGATTGATTGCAGTTTGAGAACTTTGAAAGAATTGTTGGAAATAATGTTTCGGACAATGAACGGAGTTTTGTTTGAAAGTTTGATATGTCACGTGGGATTGAGAGTGTGAGATTTGAGATGGTATTGTTTATACAGTGTGATACTACATTAATGGACGGTGGCTTTTAGGTACTTAATAATTAGGATAGTTTAAAAACTAAAACAACCAATTTCCATGCCCCGCGGGTCAATTTCAGTAGCAAGTTTGAGACGTTCATCTTCATATTTCTGGAGATACTAATCAAATCTCGATGAAATTATAATGGGACTACCTTGAAAACAAACCCTATCGATTAGAAAAATAATCATTCAAATCAGCTTACAATTGACAGAGAAATCGCGTAACATAAAAAAAAAACAGACGAATTGAGAACCTCCTTCTTTTTAGAAAGTCCGTTGAAAATGCAGTTTAAATTAAAGATAAAGATGTTTTATTTGATCAAAACATGCGTTATACACATATACAAACATTGCATGCATTATGGTCTTAAACATAAAAGATAGCTCGTCATGTTTTGTCTATATGGGCGTTATTAACATGGAATTAAACAAGTAACAAAATTAAAATTTTGAATAAGTACCCACGACAGCATCCTTTAGAAAGTTAAAAGAAATAGGATAGATGGCATGACTTCTAAGCGAGGGGCCGTGGGTTCAAATCCTAGGACGGGTGTTCGTAAACAGGTGGTAGGAGCATATCATTTCGATGTTTAGTCTGACTTGCTACCAGAAAGTAGGGTTGGATCTTATATCGTGTCGCCTGAATTTGAGTAAACTGTGAATGTGGGGGGTTAAGGGAGTTCTTAATAAGCGCCCTGGAGCAAAACTTGCTGCGATAAATTTTTTTTTTTAAATTACTTAAAATCCTACTACAGAACATACGAATGCGTTAAACGAAACGTAATTTTCTTTGATTGCTTATCAATTTCAGAATTGTCAAAGTGCGTGAAAAGAAACTAAGCCACCAATTACTCGTATATCAAATTCATTTCAATTATATTCAACGAGAAGTGTCCCGCGGCTTCGCCCGCGTTAAAACCTTCTTTTATTTACTTAAAACTTTTCTTTTGTAAAACGATTCTATCATTAAACACATCAAATAAGAATTAGCCAAATCGGTTCACCCTTTTTCATGTTATCGCGTGACTAAGGCAAATCGGAATTCATATATATAAAACCCTAAAACCTAAATTTACAGACTTTGTAACCTACCCCATTTTGAAAAATCCTACAACACGTACTTTATCCCATCTTGTTTCGCCATACAAACTTTGAATCCCCGTTCCGTATCCGGGAGGAATTTTCAGAAAATCATTTCTGAGCGGATACCTATACCTACGTCATAATAACTATCTGCATTTTGAATTTCAGCGCAATCCGAAACAATATTGATTTTTAGACTTTGTACCCCAGTTTATCCTCTTAGGGTGGTATTTTATAAAAGTCTGAAACTCGTATTTACTTATTTATTTACAGAAGTACTTGTATGAAATGTCGAATAAAACGACTATCCAAACTTTGAACCTCCGCTTCATCCCCTTAAAGAGTGTAATTTGAAAAATTCTTTCTTAGCGGATTCCTAAGTCAAAATAACTACCTGCATGCCAAATTTCAGCGCAATCCGAAACAATATTGATTTCAGACTTTGTTACCCCACTTCACCCTTTTAGGAGTGGAATTTCGAGAAAGCCTGAAACACGTATTTACTTACTTGAGTACTTGTGTTAAATTTCGAATAAAAAAGACTATCTAATATTGTTTTCCCCATACAAACTTTGAAAACCGTTTCATCCCCTTCAGGAGTGAATTTTAGAAAATCCTTTCTCAGAGGGAACTAATGTCGTAATAACTATCTGCATGCCAAATTTCAGCAGAATCCGAAACAATATTGATTTCCACACTTTGTTACCCCTTTCACCCTCTTAGGGGTGGAATTCAAAAAAACATGAAAGACGTATTAACTTATTTTTTTACTGGAGCACTTGTATGAAGTTTCGAATAGAAAATACTATTTAATCTTGTTTTTACATACAAACTTTGAACCCCCGTTTCATCCCCTTCAGGGGTGAATGTTGGAAAATCCTTTCTCAGAGGGAACTAACGTCGTAATAACTATCTGCATGCCAATTTCAGGGCAATCCGAAACAATATTGATTTTCACACTTTGTTACCCATTGCACCCTCTTAGGGGGGGGAACTTCAAAAAATATGAAACACTTATTTACTTATTTTTAACCGACTTCAAAAAAGGAGGAGGTTTCTGAATTCGACCGTATATATATATTTTTTTTTAATGTTTGTTCGCGGATAACTTCGTCGTTTATGAACCGATTTTGATTATTCTTTTTTTGTTCGAAAGGAAGATCTCAAGTGCGGTACCATAGTAGTTTTATTGAGGTCTGATAAGTATCTCCAGAATATTGAGATAAACATCTCAAATTGTTACTGAAAATGAATAGCGCGGCATTGAAGTTGGTTCTTTTTTAGTTTTAAACGATATTATTTACTGGAGCACTTGTATGAAGTTTCGAATAGAAAATACTATCTAATCTTGTTTTTCCATACAAAACTTTGAACCCCCGTTTTCATCCCTTCAGGAACGAATTTCGGAAAATCCTTTCTCAGAGGGAACTATCGTCGTAATAACTATTTGCATGCCATATTTTAGCGCAATCCGAAACAATGTTGATTTTCACAACTTTGTTACCCCATCGCACCCTCTTAGGGGTGAATTTCAAAAATCTAAAACACGTTTTTACTTATTTATCATATCATATCATTTATTTTACAAGTAACACGGACTCATAACATTACACAAACTAAAATAACCAAAGTAACAAGATAACAGTCACATTATTGAAATCCTAATCATTATTAAAATTAATCAAATTACACTAAGTTAAATTAAATATGTCAATTTAATTATTATTATAACATTAAAATTCATTACACAATAAACAGAAAATTCTTCAAATTATAATTCAATCTAATTTTATTCAAATAAGACCTATGATAACACTCAAGCACTGTGCACAATGTGTAAGCTACAACAGTGATTGATGTAAGGGCTGTCTAGTCTTGCCGCGAACGCGGCCAGCATGCTGTTGGCGCTCCGCCGCACTCGCCGCATAAGTGACGTGGCTCGCCTGCGCATTGTTGTGTAGAAGCAGTCTACACGTGCTTCTGCAAACATTGTCGACGCACTGCAATAGCGGCGGAGCCCCAACAACATCCTGAACGCGTTATTGAACTGGACACTTAAGACGCTGTACGATTTTTGCATATAGTCGGACCACAGGCTGCAAGTATAGAAAGAGGTGCAGTAAGCTCTAAAAGAGTTACCTTCACCTCAGTTGAACACCGAGCAAACCTGCGGACCACCATGTTCGCTCTGACCGACAACGCCCTCCGCTCCCGTTCGATGTCAGCATCGTCTTTCAGATCAGGTGTGATGAGATGGCCAAGATATTTAAATTCCTCTACTCTGGCTAACGATGTTCCGTTCAGTAATAGAGGAGGCATCTCAGTCGCCTTCCTAGGACTCCCTTGAAACACCATACACTGACTTTTTTTACCATTATAAATCAGCCCATGTTCAGCCGCGTAGCCCTCGCAATCCTCAGAAGTTTTCTGAGACCACAGATCGAGGCGCTCAACAGCACCATGTCGTCCGCGTAGCTAATGTTATTGAAACAAACTCCGTCTATGTGGACAACCTACATGTTGACCTGAGCGTCTCAATCAGTTCGTCCGTTCGTCATTTATGTCCTGAAGCACTTGTGTGAAGTTTTGAGTATAAAAGACTATCTAATAATGTTTCTCCATAGAAACTTTCAACCCCCGTTTCATCCCCTTCAGGGGTGAAATTTGAAAAATCCTTTTTCAAAGGCAACTAACGTTGTAATAATTATCTGCATGCCAAGTTTTAGTGCAATCCGAAAAAATATTGATTTTCACACTTTGTTACCCCATTCCACCCCTAAGAGGGTGACCTCTTAGGGGTGGAATTTAAAAAAAACATGAAACCCGTATTTACTTATTTTTTTACTGGAGCACTTGTATGAAGTTTCGAATAGAAAATATGATCTAATCTTGTTTTTCCATACAAACTTTGAACCCCCATTTTATCCCCTTAAGGGGTGAATTTGAAAAATATTTTTGTAGTACACCCCTACGTAGTAAGAAA
Source organism: Cabera pusaria (assembly GCA_954871355.1). Classification (NCBI taxonomy): domain Eukaryota; kingdom Metazoa; phylum Arthropoda; class Insecta; order Lepidoptera; family Geometridae; genus Cabera; species Cabera pusaria. The sequence goes on from OX940891.1 coordinate 1,280,295, forward strand.
AGTATACCCTCCAAATTTCAAGTCTCTACCACCAGCAGTTTAGGCTGTGCGTTGTCTGTCAGTGAGTCAGTCAGTCACGGACTCCGAGATAACAATGCGGGCCTGTCTCATCTCAAACCACTGTTGTGTTACGAGATGAAACAGGCCCACTACTAATACACAATATTTGAAACCATTCATACCATACACATGACATAACTCCATCATATTATCTCATACACCAACGGGTAGACACACACACACACACACACACACACACACACACACACACACACACACACACACGCACACACACACACACACACACACACACACACACACACACACACGCACACACACACACACACACACACACAGACGCACGCACACATACACATAGTAAGAACACATAATGGTTCAACCTCTGCATTGTTATCTACTTATAAATTATCGTGTAAAGACACACACTAGATTCTGCGACACAGGATATCCTAGTGCAGGATCTAGGGATTTCATTAATCGATAAGGTTAGACACAAGATATCTATTCGATATTAAGTAGTATAAATACTACATCTTTCTATGCCTTGTACATCGTTTTGCTTTTTATATTAAACTAGCAGCCCGCCCCGGCTGCGCACGGTTAGGAACATATATGCCTACAAAAATTTACATCAGTTTGTTGCATCGAATAAAAAAGATTAACATATTTAACAATAATCGTCATATTTCAACCTATTTACACAAAACCTTAACGAATTATGCACCTAAACCTTCCTCATAAACACTCTGGCTATTGGTGAAAACCGCATAATACGAGTATATCCGTATCCATAATCGGTTCAGAAGCTATTGAGATTATTGCGAACAGACAGACAGGCGCAGTGATGGACATTGTTAGGGTTCCGTACCCAAAGGGTAAAACGGGACCTTATTACTAAGGCTCCGCTGTCCGTCTGTCTGTCTGTCTGTCTGTCTGTCTGTCTGTCTGTCTGTCCGTCTGTCACCAGGCTATAGCTAATTAACCGTGATAGTTAGACACTTGAAATTTTCACAGATGGTGTATTTCTGTTGCCGCTAGAACAACAAATACTAAAAACAAAATAAAGTTAAAAATTAAAGGGGATCCCCAAACAAAAAACGTGTCTTTAAAGGCCATCTATCTAATTAGTTTCGGCAAAATGACATAGATGGCGGTAGTAAACGAGCCCCGTCTTTCTAGATCGCGACCAAACCAAATATTCTTGATAATATCAATTAATCATATATATGAGGTTGAAACTCTGTTATGTTTCGTATTGTACGGAACCCTCCCTAAGTGTGCGATAAGAGACGCGATGCTGACTCGCACTTGGCCAGTTTTATTTTATAATACTTACGTAGTGATATTGGACGGCCCTTTGGCGTAAAGGATAGTTACCCTGATTCTGACCCGAGGTCGTTGGTTCTAATCCTAGCTATATACCTACCAATGAAAGTTTTATGTGCATTCATGAATCATTGGTTTTCGTGGGATCATTAAATCTACCAATAATTGAGATTATTTTAGAAGAAGTTAATTTTAGATTAAGATAAAAACTTAAACAACTGACTTCAATGCCCCGCGAGTCAATTACAGTAGCAAGTTTGAGACGTTTATCGTCATATCTCTGGAGATACTTATTACATCTCAATGAAATTACAAAGAGATAACCTCGGAAACGTACCCTACCGATTACAAAAATAATAATTCGAATCGGTTCACAATTGACAGAGTAATCGCGTAACATACACACACAAAAAAAGAAAGAAAAAAGAAACATACAGACGAATTGAGAACTTCCTTCTTTTTGGAAGTCGGTTGAAAAGTAGCTTATCACCAAGGAGAACATCTGCCGCCATAACCTTACGGCGTTCCCCGACGCAAAAAGTAGGGGTATTATACGTTTAACGTGTGTATCTGTGTGTCTGTCTGTATCATCTTAGCACCCAACCGAATGAACCGATTTTGATTTTATTATTGATAGTTTTTTTTTGATAGATGTCTTCATCGAGAGTGTTCTTAGCTTTGATTCATGAAAATTATAAAACTATAAGCTTTAATCAACATTCATAGGTCTGATCAATTCGAAAATCTTCTTCTTCAACGATATTGTAAGAACATGGAAGCATTGACCTGATGCTGGGACATCTCCTGGACTCTACAGAATACTCAAATCCTCACCAACTTACAGCTCAGATTTTAAATGTCGTGTTTAGAGTCATTGGAATGCTTTTAATGAAAAGATTATACATACTCGTAGATCAGTCGGGGTGGTTTAAAATAATATTATCTAATACTATAAGAATCTTTGTCCTGACATACTGACTGACTCACTGACTCACTGACAGACAACGCACAACCTAAACCGCTGGTCGTAGAGACTTGAAATTTGGAGGGTATATTTGTCTTAGTACGTAAGGGTGTACTAAGAAAGGATTTTCCAAAATTCACCCCTTAAGGGGATGAAATGGGGGTTCAAAGTTTGTATGGAGAAACAAGATTAGATAGTCTTTTCTATCCGAAACTTCACACAAGTGCTTCAGTACAAAAATAAGTAAATAAGTGTTTCAGGTTTTTTGAAATTCCACCCCTAAGAGGGTGAAATGGGGTAACAAAGTGTGAAAATCAATATTTTTGGGATTGCGCTAAAACTTGGCATGCAGATAATTATTACAACGTTAGTTACCTTTGAAAAAGGATTTTTCAAATTTCACCCCTGAAGGGGATGAAACGGGGGTTCAAAGTTTCTATGGAGAAACATTATTAGATAGTCTTTTCTATTCGAAACTTCACACAAGTGCTCCAAGACATAAATAAGTGAACACCTATTTTAAGTTTTTTCGAAATTCCACCCCTAAGAGGGTGAAATGGGGTAACAAAGTCTGAAAATCAATATTGTTTTGGATTGCGCTGAAATTTGGCATACAGGTGGTTATTATGACGTTTGTATCAGCTAAGAAAGGATTTTCCGAAATTCATCCCTGAAGGGGATGAACGGGTGTTCAAAGTTTGTATGGAAAAACAATATTAGATAGTATTTTCTATTAGTATTATTGCGCTGAAATTTGGCATGCAGATAGTTATTAAGACGTTAGTTCCCTCTGAGAAAGGATTTTCCAACATTCACCCCTGAAGTGGATGAAATGGGAGTTCAAAGTTTGTATGGAAAAACAAGATTAGATAGTATTTTCTATTCGAAACTTCATACAAGTGCTCCAGTAAAAAAATAAGTAACTACATGTTTCATGTTTTTTTGAAATTCCACCCCTAAGAGGTAAATGGGGTAACAAAGTGTGGAAATCAATATTGTTTTGGATTCCGCTGAAATTTGGCATGCGGATAGTTGTTACGACGTTAGTTCCCTCTGAGAAAGGATTTTCCAAAATTCACCCCTGAAGGGGATGAAACGGGTGTTCGAAGTTTGTATGGAAAAACAATATTAGATAGTTTTTTCTATTCGACACTTCATACAAGTGCTCCAGTAAAAAAATAAGTAAATACGTGTTTCATGTTTTTTGAAATTGGGGGGAATTTCAAAGAAGAAATTTCTAAGAGGGTGCAATGGGGTAACAAAGTGTTAAAATCAATATTGTTTCGGATTGCGCTGAAATTTGGCATGCAGGTAGTTATTTTGACTTAAGTATCCGCTAAGAAAGATTTTTTCAAAATACACTCTTTAAGGGGATGAAGCGGGGGTTCAAAGTTTGGATAGTCTTTTTATTCGACATATCACACAAGTACTTCTGTAAATAAATAAGTAAATACGAGTTTCAGACTTTTTCAAAATGCCACCCTAAGAGGATAAACTAGTCAAAGTCAAAGTCAAAGCATTTATTCAGTATATGGGCAAATTAAAAATTAGCACTTACACACGTCAAATAACATTAAATAGATCATATTCAACAAAAAATATAGATATAACAGAAACATAACGCTTTGAATTTACAAAAAAAAAACAAAGGTATTGAGCCATTCAGCTTTCATCTAGACGTCGAACGTCACACTTAAAACACATGTTTAATTCCCCTTATTAATGTAGGGTTGCCAACCGTACCATTACGTGCACCCGCAACCCAGTGCATGTTTCAGTACTTCAGACAATTTTTATCCAAAAAATTGTGAAATAATGAAACATAATAGATAAATAAAACGCAGACTAATTGCAGTACAAATCATGTTCCGAATGGAACTGATTGTCCGACTATCAGCCGCATAATACCGTCGTAACAGGCAACCCTAGATCTGCAAACAAAAGATGAAAACTGATTGACTGTTGAATCTACTGGTGTTTCGGAAGTACTCCCATCAGAGAAGAAACACCAAGAAACTCTATGGGGCTTGTCACTTATTTTAATTCATTTTTTTAAATTCATATTAAATAAATGTTTAATGTACAATAAGTAATTCTATTATCATACAATTTATAGCACAACCCTAAACAATCTTTCTGCTATTCCAACTCCTAATTATCCTCCGTTTGAATTTCGTGAATTTACTGACAGTGATGTTAAGAAGAGTATTAGTTCAATTGCGTCAAATGCAGTTGGCAGCGATAGTATCAGTCGCAACATGATCATGCCCATCCTTGACGAAATCCTTCCTGTCCTTGTATATATCCTCAATGAGTCAATTGGTACCGGTGTCTTTCCAGATTTGTGGAAAGAAGCACAAATAACTCCTCTCCCTAAAAAGTCCAATCCATCATCATTTTCCGATCTTCGACCTATTTCCATTCTTCCCTTCCTTTCCAAAGTTCTCGAGCGCCTGGTCAATCAGCAGCTCTCCTTTTTCCTTAATATCAACAACCTTTTAAACCCTTTTCAATCCGGATTTCGGCCTGGCCATAGTACTGTGTCAGCTTTGGTAAAAATAACTGACGATATCAGACATGGTATGGAGAATGGTCGTGTGACTCTGCTGTCGCTGCTAGATTTTAGTAACGCTTTCAATAATGTTGATTTTGATATTCTCATAGGCACCCTTCGCTCTCTTAACATATCTCCTGCAGTAATTTCCTGGTTTCGTAGTTACCTGTTCGGTCGTCGGCAGCGTATCCGTGTTGATGATTCCTATTCTACATGGTGTACTACGTCTGCAGGCGTTCCTCAGGGCGGCGTTCTATCTCCCCTTCTATTTTCTATTTTCATTAATTCTATTTCTTCTCATCTCTCTTCTTCCTACCACCTTTATGCTGATGATCTACAAATTTATAATCAAGCAAAGCCTTCTGATTTACCAGATGCAATAGCACTTACTAACTCAGACTTGCAACACATAATCACGTGGAGTAAATCCTTCGGCATAAACGTTAACCCCTTAAAAACTCAAATAATTGTAATTGGCAGTTCACGAATGGTTTCCAAAATCGACTGGTTCCGCCTTCCCCAGGTTATATTCGACGGAACGCAAATCCCTATAAGTGATACTGTGAAAAATCTGGGTGTACTTTTTGATAGGAAACTATCTTGGGTACCTCAGTTGGCGGAAGTCAGCCGAAAACTTTTTGCTTCTGCCGGATCCCTACGTAGGTTACGAAACTTTCTTCCAATTTCTACCAAAACTGCTCTCGCAAACTCTATCCTTCTTCCTATTCTAGACTATGCTGACACCTGCTATCTTGATGTGACTGAGGAACAACTGGACAAGCTGGAGCGTCTCCAAAACATGAGTATTCGCTTCATTTTCGGATTACGCAAGTTCGACCACATTTCGGAATATCGCAAAATGTTAAATTGGCTACCTATCCGGCTCCGAAGAAACAGTCATATCCTTTCCCTTTTATACTCTGTCCTATTTGTCCCATCTACTCCTTCCTACCTCAAAGAGCGCTTCCAGTTCCTACATCTTTCTAATCCTCTTCCTCTTCGTTCCTCGGAAAACCTACAGTTACTCATTCCTTTGCATTCTTCACGGTATTACGACAAATCTTTCACAGTGCATGCCGCTCGGTTGTGGAACGAGCTACCTGTAGAGATTCGACGTGCTAAGTCTCTTTCGCAATTCAAATCCTTAATCAATAATCACTACTTGTCTTTAACCTGCTAAATACTGTTTTGCTTTTGTTTTTGTGTATAGAATATGTTTATATAATTATATTATATTTATGTATATTTTAAGTATATGTATTGTATAACTAAATATATTGTAAATGTGGTATGTATGTTATGTATGAATATATGTATATGGTATGTATATATATATATATATATATATATATATATAGTATATAATTTACTGTTGTATATGCTGTATACTAGATAATAAAAATAAATTATACGCCATCGCCAAACACCCTGTGTATTTTAACCAGTCCACAAATAGGTTGTCTGGAAGAGATCGCTTTATGCGATAAGACCGCCGATTGTATCACCGAGTTATGTTGTTGTTATTTTAGATAATAAGTTCTTTATGGTGTTCAATAAAGAGTTATTCTATTCTATTCTATTCTATTTATATTATATCTTGGAGCTTGGGGCATTCAGGCCAAGCATTTTTGTCATTCATATAGTCATTTATTGTATAGTACGATTTCTTCATTAAATTGGATTTTACAAAGGTTTTAAATCTGCTTATAGACAGTTGATCAATATCTTTAGGAAGTTTATTATAAAATCGTATACAGTTCCCCAGAAAAGAACCACTAACTTTCCACAACCTGAATTGAGGTAGAATTAATCTATTTTTGTGTCTTGTATTGAAATTATGTACATCGGACCTCTTATCATACTCATTCAAATTTTTGCGTACATACATAATATTTTCATATATATATTGACATGCCACTGTGAGAATTTTAATCTCCTTAAATTTTTCACGAAGTGAGTCTCGCGACTTCATGGTATATATAGATCGAATAGCTCTTTTTTGTAAAACAAATATAGATTGGATTTCGGCGGCTTTCCCCCACAATAAAATGCCATAGGACATTATACTATGGAAGTAGCTAAAGTAAACCAATCTAGCAGTGGATTCGTCAGTCAAGTTTCTGATTTTACGTACTGCGTATGCAGCGGAGCTCAATCTACCTGCCAGAGCCGATATTTGAGAACCCCATTGTAGTTTTGAATCCAGGGTGATGCCCAAGAATGTAGCGGATTCAACAAATTCTATCGGTACATCGTTTATTAATATCCTGCTATTAATGACACCCTTTCTTACATTTGGCAGCGAGAATTTAATACATTTAGTTTTTTTGGCGTTCAGTAATAAGTTATTGGTTGTAAACCAATTCAAAACCTGTGCGATTGATTTGTTAACATCGTCAAATCCAGGCGCAATCCTATCTATTTTGAATATTAAGGATGTATCATCCGCGAACAAAACAATGTCACATAAGTTTTGCACGAAAGACGGCAAGTCATTAATATAAACTAGAAATAAAAATGGTCCTAAGATCGATCCCTGCGGAACTCCCATTTTTATGAGGGATCCAGATGACCTGACGCCATTGACCTCAACCGTCTGTATTCTATTACTGAGGTAGGATGAGACCAGATCAAGTGCTTTTCCGTTAACGCCGTAGTGTTTTAATTTGCAAATTAGCGTTTTGTGACAGACGCAATCAAACGCTTTAGATAAGTCACAGAAAACGCCGATAGCATCTTGTGCTTTCTCCCAGGCATCAAATATATGTTTAAGAAGATCTACTCCAGCATCAGTAGTAGAACGCCCCTTAGTGAAACCATATTGTTTGTGATTTAAAAGATGATTAATATTAAAATGTGCCAAAAGCTGGTCTAATATAACTTTTTCAAAAACTTTACTGAGCGCCGGTAATATAGAGATTGGTCTATAGTTTGAAGGGTCATTTTTGTTCACTGATTTGTATAGAGGAATTAATTTACTTTTTTTCATTACATCAGGAAAGACACCTTCATCGACGCATCTGTTAAAAATAAACGCTAAGTGAGGGCTAATTGCATTAATAATATAACTAAGTACTTTGGTTGACATACCCCACAGATCCTCGGTTTTCTTTTGATTGAGCATTTTAAAAGTTTTGATAATTGATATTGAAGTTATGTGTCTGAACTCAAACATAGAGTCACATACATTCACACACTTCGATAGTAAAACAAAAGCATCCTTAGGGGAAGAGTTTAAAGGCTGAGTAGTAATAATAGGTACTTGTGAGAAGTACTCAACAAATGTGTTAGCGACATCATTATTATCTATGATTAATTTATTATTAACTTTTAACATAATTTTACCGTCCCTCTGCTTAATTTTTCCAGTTTCTGTATTAATGACTTTCCATGTTGATTTTATTTTGTCATCGGCATGCTTAATTTTTCTACTTAGATGCAGTGATTTTGCTGTCTGACAAACAACTTTAAAAGTTTTTGAATACAATTTTAAGTGATTTATGAATTTAGTATTATGTAAATTAATGGTTTTTTGTGAGTACAAGTTATACAAATTGTTTCTACTTTTATAAATACCAGGAGTTGCCCAGTCATCGAAACGAACCTTCGCACCCTTTCTAACCATTTTAATTTTAAAAATATCATTGAACTCTGCATCTAACATTTGAAATAAAGCACTGCATAGGTCATCAGGATCCTCAGAAAATCTTAGGTTCATTAATTGCTTGTCAATGATATCCACAAACTGTTCAACCCGTTTGGTGGTAATGGGCCTGTAAAAATTTTCTTGGCCTTTGATGGATAATTTACATGAAAAAGTGACACTTTGTCCCAGATGGTCCGAGCCAAGTTTATCAAAAATTGCAATTTTTTCGGGTTCACAGTTGCAGAACACATTGTCCAAGCAGGTAGCTGACGAGCTAGTGATTCTTGTTGGCTGATTAAAAAGATGTTTCAGATTGAAGCTTAGAAATAAATTTTTTAATTTGTCGCTGAGCGGAGACTGCTCAATTAAATTAACATTGAAATCGCCACAAACTATTAAAGATTTAGAGGTGTTGAAGACTTTGCTCATTACTTCTTCCATAATTGTTTCAAACATTTTATAATCAGCCGATGGAGGTCTGTATACACAGATGACTATATGTTGCCCCAGCTCTATACAAGATAATTCAACACATCGTTCCACAGACAAAGCTACTATGTCTTTACGCTCTTTAAAGTTACAATTTTCAGTTACATATATTAGTGAGCCACCACGAATTGCCTTTTGTCTAATGAATGTGCTGGCAATTGTATAATTTTTTAATATTGGTAACAAAGTACCTTTCACAAACCAGTGTTCAGTAATACACATTATGTCAACTTTATAATAATTGAGAAATAATTCTAACTCTAAGGCTTTGCTGGAGAGACCTTGTATATTCTGATGAAAAATGTTGATTGAGTCAGGCCTCCCCATTGTCTTAGACATTAGTTTAAACTAACTAAGTCTACTACGCTACAATTACCCTGCATAGTAACACCACTACGTTGGGGCTCGTCTTTGTGATCTGTTACAATATGTAAAACAGGGTCATAAATATTGTATGCTAATAACTTAGCAATGGTCGACTTATTAGTCTTATTGAGATACAAAGTATCCTTTGTCAATATTACTTTACTAATAAATTTGTTGGTTTCAAAATACAAAAAGTCGCTGAAGCGACACGTCAAATTGTACAGTGCCAAGTTCAATTTATGAGCATGCTCATTATAAGAGCAACTACTTGTTTTAAGATACGGGAATGAACAAACTATTATTTTACTAATGCCTCTGCTGGCAATGTCTGACAAAAGTTTAATTAGAATATTTTTTTATTAATATCAGCTTTTTTAACGTTTGTGCTATTACCTAGCTGCAATACAATAGTACAATTTTTGTGATACTGAAAGCTGCATATTTTTTTACATAAATCTGTAATTGATAAATTAGGGCAGCAATTGTTATAAACATTTTGGTTCAATCTATTGTCTAATAAGCTACCCATACCTACTCCCATTTCATCGCTGAACACAATGGTCTCTCTAGCAGGCTCCGGCAGTTGTAAAGGACTGCCTGAGTCCACCTCGGAGGCACCAGTGCACTGTAACGATGACACTACTTCCTGCCTAACCAAGTCAGTCTGTGCACGTAAACTTGCAGTATTAGCTGTACTTGGTGAGCTGCTATCCTCTTGGTAGCATTCACTCTGAACACCACAGATAGGAACCCCAATTAAAACTTTTGAGACGCACATTTCTTGTTTTAATAATTCAGCCTTTTATTTAAATTCTATTAATTCTTTGTTGCAGTATTAGCTGTACTTGGTGAGCTGCTATCCTCTTGGTAGCATTCACTCTGCACACCACAGATAGGAACCCCAATTAAAACTTTTGAGACGCACATTTTAGGGTAACAAAGTAAATTATTAGGGTAACAAAGTCTCAAAATCAATATTGTTTCGGATTGCGCTGAAATTCAGAATGCAGATAGTTATTATGACGTAGGTATAGGTATCCGCTCAGAAATGATTTTCTGAAAATTCCTCCCGGATACGGAACGGGGATTCAAAGTTTGTATGGCGAAACAAGATGGGACGTATTATACGTGTTGTACGATTTTTCAAAATGGGGTAGGTTACAAAGTCTGTAAATTTAGGTTTTTAGGGTTTTATATATATGAATTCCGATTTGCCTTATTCACGCGATAACATGAAAACGGGTGAACCGATTTGGCTAATTCTTATTTGATGTGTTTAATGATAGAATCGTTTTTACAAAATAAAAAATTTAATATAAAAGGTTTTAACGCGGGCGAAGCCGCGGGACATTTCTAGTAATATTTATAGGTCATTATTATTTTATACAATAGATCATATTAGTATACTATATTGACTTCAAATTGATTGCGATCCGTGGGGATCTACAGAAAAGCTAAGCTTATAATAATATTTTCATAGTAACTATGACCTATTCTGTGGTTTGACTGCAAATATTTTATTGATTTTGCGATGCATGTATGTGAAATCCGTGATATCTTCTAGAGTTTTCATTAGAATGATATACTGTGACTGGACAATTTCAATCTATAATATGTGGCCAAGCTAATTAACGTAATTATTTGGATAAGGATTAATACTATATACTTGAAAATAGCCTTGGAGGCTATGTAATAATTTTTAACAAAAAATAAAGATTAAAATGGTTACTGTGAGTCAACCTTAAGCGATAGACATATGTTGTTGCGGATTTTTTTGTAGGTCTTATTAAGTTGTACAACTCTTCCTTAGAAAATATTCTTCCATCTGTTTTCAATTGAGCAGCGTTCGTAAGAAACGTGTTTTTTAGACCGTTTTTTTGTCGACTTAGGTTGCAAATCAGGTCTCCACGAATGTACCTTTGATTTAAACGGAATAATATATAGCCTGTTTTCATTTCAAAAGTCCATTCTATATATTAGTGAAAGAATTTTTTAAATCGGTCTAGTAGTTTTTAAACCAAATCATCACTTTTGTATTTTTGTATGTTTGTAAACATACAAAAATACAAAAGTTCTTTCTTAATAATATTAGTATAGATAAAATTAAAAAAAATAAAAAATAAATAAAATAAATTTAGAGACATCGACAGATGCTTCTCTTAAAAAAATGGGCAGTAAGCAGTTATTTATTTGTATTAAAAATTTGTTTTGTTTATTTATGGCCCTAAAGTGAAGGTTAGGTTATGTTACAACAGTGACCACACATCGCGCTAGCTGAGCGAGCGTAGCGAGCGTGCCGCGGCAGCGGCCGGCGCAGCGCTAGAAAGTAAAATGATACAAAATGTATGATGAAAATATTTAAATTTTAATTTAAAAAAATAAAAGAATTGCGCTTTGCCAGCAGGGAAAAACAAGTGGGGGGGACTCATCTCGACTCCCTCTACCTCCCTCGACTATTTCATCTTCCTACGAAGGCGACTTGATTCAACATCTTTACCGAAAGTAGCTTACCACCTTCAAGGAGAAAATCTGCCACCACAACCTCACTGTGTTCCGGAAAAAAACAGCCATTTGGAGTCAGAGTATTCTAGCTGTAACGTGTTCACCATCTTTGACGACACCATCACTAACCACCATGTGATAATAGTGGACAAACGCTAGCCTATAAGTTACATAAAAAAAAAACATTATAAGACATTCGTTGAGGCACCTTTGCAAGAACTTATGAACCCTCTTTATTTAAGTCAACAAAAAAAAAGAAACATTTGTATAGTTTACGAGTATCACATTTTATTATATTTCATTCTCTTAAACCTAAGTAACGCACATTTCCTTTCTTGCGTATATTTATGATCAAAAATAATACTTTCCTTCCATATTTCGCACCCGAAGCGTAAGAAAACCGCTCCAAAGTATGGCTCAAATGAATTATAACGCGATCATATAAATAAGGATTTAAGCCGCCATCAGAATAAATTCTCCGGTACTGCTGCAGTTTACTTGAAAACAGTTGTTTAGGTCACTTGAAAATAATTAAAACAGAATCTTACATTATACGAAAAAGTTTCTAGTGTTTTTTAATATATAGAGCTTGCCATCTACTGGCGTGGATGGCATGGCAAAGCATCTTGAATTTGACAAGGTACATAATACAAGTACTTAAGATTGTCAAATTGCGGACGGCTAGGCATCAAGTAGGATTTTCCGCCAGCCAGCGTACTTTGGAGTCTGCATCTTTTTATCATTATAAACGCCCGCATTTACGTTGGCAAATTTAAAAATGCCCTGTCCAGTCGTCTGCAATATTACAAGAATGGCTTGTTCGTTGTTGTCCCAGATACGTTCCCGGAGATTTTTATTTCAGAAACCACCGTGCTTGTACTGGTGTCATCAAACTCTACCTCCATAGGCACTTATGCCTACAATTAGACGCTGGAATTGCTGGAGAACTATTGCTTGAATGCTAGTGCCATTTAATGTAACCAAGCAATTTGAGGTGATACACGTCAAGGTTTCGCGACTATGAGACGGCTACACTGATGTGCTACGAGCTTAGGCCTAGCGCGCACCACGATTTTCTGTCGCGCGATAATTTTTTCGCAGAAATGCAACGTATGAGTTAGTAAGTATGTGCGCGCATATACGACAAATAAATAGTTGCGATTTTAAAATTGTGATTTGTCACATTTTTCCGCGACAGCATTATTTTTTATATTATTAGTAGGCTGTATTATTTTTGCGATTTTTTATAGCACGATTTTAAAATAGTGTCGCAAAAAATACAATCGTGATGCGCGCTAGGCCTTAGGTGTGTGTGCCTTTACCTCTTGGGTACACTTAAAGCTATGTAGTTACTTACCCCAAAAACTCTGAGTTGTAAGTAAGTTGAGTTAGCAGCATCCCACCTTAAGTACTCAGTACCAGAAGTACCGTCTGTGGCTGCAGGAGCAGCCACAGACGCGGCAGAGGCCCTTAAGGGGAGGAAATATGCAGACATTGGAGACAATTACGCATTTCTTCCGTTTGGGGTCGAGACCATGGGCTCGTGGGGTCAACAAGCACGCGGTTTTGTAAAGGAGTTCTCCGGACGTCTGATAGATGTCTCCCATGATCATAGAGCTGGCGCGTACCTCGGCCAACGAATTAGCCTTGCGATTCAAAGAGGTAATGTCGCCAGCTTTTTGGTTACCCTACCAGCGGACAGCGACCTTAATTCAGTTTTTTATTTGTAGATTTTATATAGTCTGTATTATAGTTTTAGGAGTAGTTTATATTGTATATATAGTTGAGTAAGATGTGGTACTTATTCTCCTATTAAAAGCTGTTAAAGTAACTTTTAATCTTTCGCGATTTACACACTTAATTATATTGTAATACGGGACTTATCGCGCTAAAACATAATTTTATTTACCTCGACGTTTCGATCAAGTTGCATTGACCGTGGTCACGAGAAGACTGAGGTTGAGGGTATCAGCATTGTTATGATTGAGAGTAGTTTGAAACTACCCTCATTTGATCTTGATCGGAGTTGCCATTGCGACACACAATACTGACGACAATGTCTAGGTAAATAAAATTATGTTTTAAGCGTGATAAGTCGCGTATTACAATATAATTAAAGCTGTTAAAGTCAGTAGAATTTTATATGAGACTGTGGTTTAGCATTTCTCGTACCAATGAACCAAAACCCAAGCTCATGCACTGTTTTGCCTCATCAATGTTAGCAAGGAAGTATTACTTCTCGTGCAATTTGTTTGTTTTTACTGCCGTCTGCAGCGGGGCATTAAGTGGTACTGGAGCGGCTACGCAATGAATGTGTGTTTTCAAAAGGTTAAACAAGATACCTGTGCGACAGCAATTGGAAAAAACTGTTTAATTGTTAGCCAATGATCACAAATCTCATTTTTAAACGACTTCAAAAAAAGGAGGAGGTTTCTCAATTCGACCGTATATTTTTTTTTTTATATTTGTTCGCTGATAATTTCGTCGTTTATGAACCGATTTTGATTATTCTTTTTTGTTTGAAAGGAGATATCCCAAGTGTACCATGGTAATTTTATCGAGGTATGATAAGTATCTCCTGAGATATTGAGATAAACATCTCAAAATTGGTACTGAAAATGAATAGCGCGGCATTGAAGTCGGTTCTTTTTACCCGACTGCGCGACGCAAAGTAGAGGTGATGTGTTTATCAGTCTATATATGTATGTATGTATGTTTGTTCCTTTGTGGCACAGAAGAGACCAAACGCGTGAGCCGATTTTGATAATTGGCACGTCAATAGATTCGCCATGCTAGCGCGAGTGTCAACAAAAACATAAAAAATTGAAAAACTCAAAATAGCGGATTTCTGATGCCAAAATTTGGGGTTCAAAAAAATTTTTTTTTTCAAAACCTATCGAGTGGGGTATCGAATTAAAGGTCTTAAAATGGAGATTCAAAATATATTTATAACAAATAATTTATTATCGTACAAATGGAAAAAAAAAACGATTTTACATGCCGCGTTAGTCACTTTCAGTAACAAGCTTGCGGTGCTTATCTCTGAAGTTACTTATCAGATCTCAATAAAATTACAATGAGACCGAACGAAAATCATATAAACTCAAACAAAAAAAGAATTTTCCAAATCGGTTAAGAATTGATGGAGTTCTGAGGTAACAAACAACCTCTTCCTTTTGGTACAGTCGTTTAATAGTACAACTGTAAAGTAAGTAAGCTTAAAAAGCAATACCCTATCTATTTCACGCATTTAGGTTTTTTGTTCTTTTTTTCTAATGTAGTACCGTGGACAAAGCTGTGGTCGACTTAAGTTCACGCATTTTTGCGAAAGGTCAAGCCTATGTAGCATTGAGCCGGGTTAGATCTTTAGATGGACTAGTAATAAGTAGTTTAGATCCCCGGAAACTACTCAATAATCCACATGACATCAACTCTCTAAATGAAATGAGAAGATTACGGAATTCGCCGTCCTACTTAACTAAAAAGTGTAAAATAAAAAATTAAATTAAAAAATCAATAAACCCGACTGCGCAAAAAGTGAAGTCTTAAAAAACGAACTGAAAAGAAAAAACAAGTAAGTCTAGTAGTTTAGACTTCTGTTTAGGGATATCAAAAAACTATATCATTTAAATTCTTTCTCGGTCGATACACTCATAAAATAAATTATACATTTTTATATGGAATATAGAGACTTTAACAGTCGGGACACATTAATCCCCATTCGTTAAGCCATTAATGTGTCCCGACTGTTAAAGTCTCTACATTCCATTTATAACAAAGTATAATTTATTTTATGAGTGTATTGACCGAGAAAGCATTTAAATTGTATAGTTTTTTGATATCCCTAAACAGAAGTCTAAAC
The DNA here is from genome assembly GCA_954871355.1 of Cabera pusaria. Classification (NCBI taxonomy): domain Eukaryota; kingdom Metazoa; phylum Arthropoda; class Insecta; order Lepidoptera; family Geometridae; genus Cabera; species Cabera pusaria. The sequence goes on from OX940891.1 coordinate 1,296,025, forward strand.
TACTAGACTTACTTGTTTTTTTCTTTTCAGTTCGTTTTTTAACACTTCATTTTTTGCGCAGTTGGGTTTATTGATTTTTAATTTAATTTTTTATTTAGTTTTTAAACGATATTATTGATATCCGATTGTGATTTCTTATTATTATTGCTGATAAATCATACGCCATTTTTATGGTATGCCAACCAAATTTCTAATCGCTGAAATATCAGAAGCTTATAAATAATGAAAAACATGGATATATATACCACCGTTCAAATATCTTGTCAAATATCTTTCAATATCAAAATTGTTGAATTTCCACACAGGTTTAAATCTCAATACCTAATGTTTCATAACAGCCTTCTTTCTATCCAATTTGTAATTCATTAGAGTAAAATACAAGATTTATTAATTGCGTAGGGAAACCAGGTGTAACTAGCTACAATAATACCAGGGATCACGTGTAGAGTTAAATATGGTCTGAGTCTGCAGACGCAGTAAGGTAACAATTATCGTCCCGATCGTGATAACGAAAATTTAAGATCGTTTAAAATACTAAAAGAACCGACTTCAAACGTCGCGCTAGTCAAAGTAGCCAGCAGCCAATATTATGTCATCGAAGTATACAAATGCATCGTAATACAAATCTTGATATATTAAAAACGGCTTGACCCATTTCAATAAAATTTAGATGAGACCACCTGGGAAGGGTACTATTAGAACAAAAAAAAAAACCAAATCGGCTCAAGTGTCTTCAAGTAATCGGTGAACATACATTAAAAAAAAGATTCCGACGAATTGAGAACCTCCTCCTTTTTTATGAAGTCGGTTAATAATGTGATAAAAAGAGATGCTATTCTTAAGCCTAGCACTCAACCTAACACCTCAGTGTTTTCCATAAATCTCAGTACACCAAAGTCACCTTCAATGTAACCCCTCCTCCATTCAACGTGTAAATAACCAGACCCGTAAGAGCGTTACAACAAAAACACGAAGTAATCGCAACTCCGCCTCGAGTCAAGAGTTCCGTATAATTAAATAGTGATTAAGCTCGTTGGGGGTCGGTTCATATTGGGAGACTAATCTAATTTGTACTCACCTGCTCGCTCATGTTTCATTTTTGTCGAATAATTGGGTTAGGTAAAATATGTAGATGAACTAGACCTTTGCTACATTTTTTTGTATATCTTATAGGTTTAAGCGTTTGACCACTATTTTACCTGTTGGTAAGTGATGATGCGGTCAAAGATGGAAGCACACTAGGGCTAGAATGGGAACTGGCTCTCAAGGATAGCTGCCGGAACACATAAGATGTTTGGCGACAGATTTTCTAACTTGAGTGTGGTAGCTGGCCAGGCGGACACTAGATAGTTTTCTACCACCATGCGGGGATTGTTGGTTTCTTAGCGATGTTTTTCCTTCACCGGAGGGACACTGCGAAAAGCGCACTTAAATTTTTCGATAGAAATCCGATCCCTTAGCCTTTAGTGTGACCGAGTACCTAATCGCCCTCATTGGACTACCTATAGACAAACTGCAAAAGACTAGGAGCAACTTTCAGGGACACGATCTATAATAATAAAGATACGACTAGGAAGAAAACAGTTACAAGAACTGATTATCAAGCTTTAAAGTACCTCAATAAGAACACGGCTCAAAAACAGCAAATGCTTACTCGCGATGACGGATCTCGCGTCTTGAGTCTCGCATTAGCGTGGCTTATCAATTATAACTCTTTGATGACGCGGACCAGTTTTATGTACACAGGCGCTGGAGTTCTTGAGACTTTCATGTGAATAGATGTATTATTTAGGAGGGAAGAAGCGTATATGAGACTCGACGAGCGGGCTATCTTAAATTTTTATCTCATACAGATGAGTGCATACTCAATGCAGGTATTCGCTTGGCAATCCGGAACTCTTGTAGATTTCATCAAAGGAAAATTAAATTTTTTGGAGTTTCCTCTTTGCGTTAGAAAAAGCGCTAAGTTCTTCTATCAAGCAGCGTTTACTTTTCTGTCAAAGTCAAATGTCAATTGTCGAACGTCATATTCAAAGTTTAGTTATGTTTTTTGCGCTACTTCACTTAAGCATATTAGAGCGTACTATTTTGTGCTTATTGGCTTATTGGACAGCGTCTGTCGGCAAGTTTCTGTTCTTTATGTTATAAAACTAATGATTTGTTTGTCATAAAAGGAGAAGCAGGATATTGATTTTGTTTGTTATTCTTCTAGGACATATTTTGTCACAATTGGACACTAGAAGACAATGATGACTGTGTAAAAACTGAAAAGGGAGGCTTTTTCCCTGCATTGTTCCACAGCAGACTTTAATAATAGCAATTTTTTCTAACCTATTTTTTTTTCTAAATTAATAAAAATATTTACGTAAAACAGCTGCTCTACTGCGTAATAAAATCAACAAAAACGAACTCCAAGCAGCTACACATTTCTCCTTACATTCCCATGAACCAACCACTCTGTATCGATTCAACAGCCCTACAGAACAATGAAGCACTGGCTCCTTCAGTCGAGCGCCCTCTATGGCTAAGAGCCACAAGAGAGCGTTTAGCTTCAATGACCCTAAATAATGATGTTTACGCCTCTTTTGTTATCTTTAGTGGCTTTGGAGTATCGTGAGAGCTAATTTTAGAGATCGCTTTGAGATCATAGTTTAACGTTCGGGTTGCATGTTTTATATTAACACCTTTACTCAAAAGTATTGTTTGTTAACTATCGGCTGCCCACGTATTTTTTAACCGATTTTACAAAAAGGGGGTGGGGGTTTATATATGTTCATCGATTACTCGAACATGCCTGTACCGATTTGGATTATTTTTTGTTTCAAAGGGTACCTTTCCCAAGCGGTCTCATTTAAATTTAAATTTAACGATATCGGTCTAGCCGTTTTTAATATATCAACATTTGTATTACGATGCATTTGTATACCTCGATGACATGCTACTCACTAGCGGCTACTTTGACTAACGCGACGTTTGTAGTCGGTTGTTTTGGTTTTTAAAACGATCTCAATATATGACATGTATACGTTCGTATTCAAACATCACACACACATGCAATCATTAACTCCATTAATAGGCCCATAACTACTGACTTTAGTGTGAAAAATACACTCATTTATATTTAAGTACTATGTTAGATTTTAATCTTATTTCAAATTTAGTTGTTATATATTTAAAACTTTATCGTAAACGATAACTTCAGAATGGCTAGATTGATTTGGCATTGTTTTATAGTTCTCGATAGTTCAGATAAGTTTAAATATAGAGAGAATAATAATGATTGAGGTAGTAGTGCCGAATATTAGAAGATTTTGGACAACTGAAAGTACTTTCTCCATGGGAAATAAGTCCTAGAAATATTCTCAAGACGTCTGTTAGGTCAGCTAGCATAAAATAAAGCAAATGCAGCGCATTTATGTGTAAATCGCACCAACATTAAACTTAGTTGTACTATCAGTGAGCTTGTTTGCATTTTCTATGGTGTATTTTTTCTTTTGCCGATTTCTGTCAAAATAGTCCTTTATACTATGAGTTCTTAAGCGCTCTGCAATCTGTATTATAGCTATACCTAAGTATCCGGGGGTTGCGGGTTCGAGTCCTTTCGGTACGATGAAATTTTGGATTGTGTTTAACAATTTACAAAAATATAAAGTGTGTGACACTTCAAAGAAACATAATATTTGATTTACGCTGTGCAACATCTCTCGTCGGATTTGAAAACTGTAATGATTTCTTCCGAATGATTAACATACGTAATAAGTAGTCATAGATGGCGCCACCAATGCATAATTGGGTTAACAAATGCAATCCACTAATTTCGTCATATCGATGGATCGAACCGTGGCTTAATTGGCAGAGCACCTGGACGTGTAATCCGGGGGGTGCGGGTTCGAGTCCCGTCGGTACGATGAAATTTTGGATTGTGTTTAACAATTTACAAAAATATAAAGTGTGTGACACTTCAAAGAAACATAATATACCCAAGTGTCTGTTTTTATCATTCATTATCATCAGCCGGTGTCAGTCCACTGCTGGACGTAGGCCTATCTCAAGATTTTGCCATATTCCCCAACTGATTTTTTACTTTTATCATTAACAAAAAGTAAGGTAATTAAGTAATCGGTACCATCGTCATCATCAATAAAAGCCAGTATTCGACCACTGCGAACATACGCCTCATTCTGTGGCACGTCACTGAGCTCGATCTTCAGCTCTTTGTTAAATATAGTTAATAATATTTTATTACGTAATCGGTATAAAAACCTCAATTAGGACAAAGGATTTTACGTCAATGTGTAACAAAAACAATCTCAATCAAAAACTATGCAATAAATTAGACTTCAAAACGCTACTTTGAACCAAGTGTTCGACTGCATTGTTTCATTTCTGCATTCCAATCCAATGTAGCATCTATTCCTAAAGCACTAAAGTTAACTATCAATAAAAACTGATGCACTTTGTGTATTACACTAAACTTTATAGCCGCGACTTTTTACGATATATGAAATGTAGAGTTTGAAATAAATGGAAACCAAGAGTAAGACATCACTACAAAATGTAAAGTCAACCTTTACTAACTATGCATACATATAATAATGCTTAAATTCAAAATTAAAACCACCCCGACTGATCTATGTATATTTTGTTCTTTGAGAGCATTACAAACGAGCCCAAACTGGACATTTCTGCTGTAAGTTGGTTAAGAGTTGAGTATTCTGCTGATTCCAGAAGATATTCCAGTATCAGGTGTAATGCTACCATGTTCTTACAATATCCTTGAAGTAAGAAGATACCAAATTTCGAATTGATCAGACCCATGAAAGTTGAATTCATTTACCGTCATCAACTAGAAAAAAGCTCAAAGCCTAAAAACGGCTGGACGGATTTTCTTGAATCTAACATAAGAACACTATTGTTGAAAACATCTCTTAAATAAAATAAAATAAAAAAAAACGTGTGTGTACTTATGTACACGCGTTAGAAGTTATACTTCTGTGGCGTATGGAAAAAAAATAACTAAAATGCAGTAGTGATTAACGATAAATATTAAAATTAATCAAAAATATTTTATTTAAATAAAAAAGGTTTTATTAACGTAAAAATATGACGTTAAATATGACGTTCTTACGAAATGACATATACAACATGAACATAGTCATGCCACCTAGAACTAACTTCACGGTGTAGAATTTAGGTGTCGGTGTGCGCGCGCATCGTACCACCTAGAACTAACTTCACGATGTTAAATTTAGGTGTCGGTGTGCGCGCGCATCGTACCACCTAGAACTAACTTCACGATGTTAAATTTAGGTGTCGGTGTGCGCGTGCATCGTAAAAATTCACTCTCATCATTTTTCTCTATCGCGCCAAAAGAAGTATAACTTCAAAAACTAAATAAAAATCAGTTCGTCCGTTTGGGCGCTACGATGCCACGGAAAGACACACACATACATAGATACACAAGTTAAACTTATGACAGCCCTTCTTTTCTCGTCGGGGGTTAAAAAAACACTCTGCTCAAACGATAGCGTAATACTTACTTGTATTAGAATTAGTTAAGTTTCAAGGCTGGTACACAAGTACAATAAATAATGGATATTTGTTATTTCATCAAGCGTTCGACCATCGCCTTCCGAAGACACTGGACTTATACACCACTGGTGCATGACTGGATACTGTAACACTCTATCAACAGTGCTATCATCTGCATACCCTAATATAGTATGTATATGATGTAGGCTGGCTTTTAGTAGATCTTTAATGTAGTCGTAAAATTGTTGCAGAGAGTACCGACCTTGAAAGTGATCAACACATTACCCTCCTTTGCGTTACGCAATCGGTTAAATATAAAGCTTTAGGTGGTATTGATTAAAACTACAGAAGAAACAGACACCTTGTTCTAAAAAACTCACTTAGTCTACTCAGACCAAATAAGAAGACGGAGCCCCACCTAACAACGCACTGAGGTCGGTAAAATTATGCCTCGGCGTGTACATACACAGTTACACGCACGCACATATAACGAAACTACGCGTTGACTTATCAGACGCGTGGAGTGTCACACTATAATAATTCATAAATTTTAAAGAATCAATGCCGCATTGTGTTGCGAAAGGGTGTTAAAACAAATCTTCGAGAAACAAAAAGCAAGATGGAATCACATTTCATACGCATACGTATATTTTCGTAAACAAAATTGGCAACACTCACTAAGTGGACACATTGTTACGAAACCGACATCGCGTCATTGTTGACAGCGCTCCGTCTTGATTTTTTAATTGGTCTGAGTTAGTCCAGTCTATTCTTTAATATAAGCTATGGTAACAAAGCGAGCTGGAGACAAGTATCCGTTCCCAGCTCCGCTCGTATCTTAGACAGGTTTACGGTCCACGAAACTGAAAAACAACAGCGCTTTTGTGAAGCGTCCTTTGTCTCAGACGATGCCTATCAGCCATTTAGTCGTTTACCTGGACTGGGGGAATGGGGTTCCACTGGTGATACAAAATTTAGATAGCAGAGCGAGTTTTTAAAGATTTTTTTTCTACGGAGAATGAGACATGAGAGTTCAGCCATCTATGGGATTTCTTTAGAGTAACCGTTTACGGACGAGTAAGATGTTGACTGTAAGCGATGGTGAGTACTTATAACATAATACTGTGGCACACAAAATTATTGAGACTAAATTTTGCAATTTCTCATTTCACTGTACTGCATGTTTAAAAGAATATAAGAACAAAGTGTATTCCCCTGGCAGATTTTCTGCTTGGTGTTGGTAAGATAATTTTTGGAGACAAATCAAGCGGAACATCGATATAATGTATGTGTTCCGGCAGCTATCTTTGAGAGCTAGTTCCCATTCTAGGCCTAGAGTGCTTACCATCTTTAACCGCATCATCACTAAACAACAGGTGAGATAGTGGTCAAACGCTTGCCTATAAGATATAAAAATAAACTGGCCAAGCGCAAGTCGGACTCGCACTCGTAGGGTTCCGTACCACACTACAGTATTTTATAAGATCGAGCAAAAAATACCACTATCATTTTTCGCCAGCAAAAAATAATAATTAATAAACATTTTATTTCTTATAACGCCATCTAATCTCTAACAAAGGTGTAAGGAATCGACATTTCAATATAACGCCATCTATGGGACGTTTACCTAACTAAGCGTTCATAGATGGCGTGAAATGCAGAAAAAAACACGTTTCTTGTATGGGGACCCTCTATTATTTTAAACTTTATTCTGTTTTTAGTATTTGTTGTTATAGCGGCAACAGAAATACATCATCTGTGAAAATTTCAACTGTCTAACTATCACGATTCATGAGATACAGCCTGGTGACAGACGGACAGACAGACAGACAGACAGACAGACAGACAGAAAGGCAGATAGACAGATAGACAGATAGACAGATAGACAGACAGACAGACGGACAGCGGAGTCTTAGTAATAGGGTCCCGTTTTACCCTTTGGGTACGGAACCCTAAAAATAAAAATGGAACCCACGAAGTACCTTAATTCGTCCTTAACAATTTTTTCACTGTCGTGTTTATCATTGTGTAACCAGAGATCATGGCAGACGATATTGTCTTTATTACAGCGACTCTCTAAACCGGGCCAGGAATGTTCAGGTTTTACCTTATTTTTAACCGACTTCAAAAAAGGAGGAGGTTTCTCAATTCGACCGTATATTTTTTTGAATGTTTTTTGCAGATAACTTCGTCGTTAATGAACCGATTTTGATAATTCTTTTTTTGTTGAAAAGGAGATATCCCAAGTACCATAGTTATTTTATTGCGGTCTGATAAGTATCTCCAGAGATATGGAGATAAATACCTCAAAATTGGTACTGAAAATTAATAGGGTGGCATTGAAGTCGGTTCTTTTTTTAGTTTTTTGAGGATCTTTTTATAATTTCATGTTTATTTGATGTTGTCAAATGTCTGCTAAACAACGCGATTTGTATTTAAACGAGGATAAAATATTATGTTATTGATCTGTTAGGAAATGTTATCTTCATAGTATATTATGTTTTAAAAACCGTTAGATTATCATTATTTTGCCAATACTTTTCAACCGACTTCCAAAAAGGAGGAGGTTCTCAATTCGTCTGTATGTTTCTTTTGTATGTATGTTACGTGATTACTCCGTCAATTGTGAACCGATTCACATGATTCTTTTTTTAATCGTAAGGCTACATTTTCAAACTGGTCTCCTTGTAATTTTATCTATATGTGATTTTTATCTCCGGAGACATGATGACAAACGTCTCAAACTTGCTACTGAAACTGACTCGCTGGGTATGGAAGTCGGTTGTTTTAGTTTCAGTTTTATCTTAATTATCGTTTTAATATAATAATACTTTACTATGTAATTACTTCTCGCTGTACAAGGATAATCTGGTCAAGTGCAAGTCGGACTCGCACTCATAGGGCTCCGATTCCGTACTACAATATAATGTTTTATAAATAATCGAGCAAAATACGCTGAAAAAATCACGTTCCTTGTAAACACCCCTTAACTTTTAATATCATTTCAGAATTCAATGTTATTGATTTGTTATCAAAGCAACCGTAAATGATAATTGCTAAGAATTGGTAATATGCATCGAATAGGTAATAATTTGATGGTAATATGACAACTTTATAAAAATGCCTAGCTTCTACAGATAGTTCTGTAAAAAGGTAAAATATAAGCGAAAAGCGCAAGGAAAAAAACATATTTCTTGTAGGGGACCCCCTTTAATTGTTAACTTTACTCTGATTTCAGTATTTGTTGTTATAGCGGTAGCACTCTGAAGGGCGGACAAACGGACGGATGGACGGACGACTGGATGGACGACTGGACAGCGAAGTCTTAGTAATAGGGTTCCTTTGGTACCCTTTGGGTTCGGAACCCTATAAATGGTTAGTACAGAACATTGTTGTTAATGGTTTTCAAATATTAATATTAAGTCTTTCTCCAGATTATGTTGCTAAAATAAGGTAATTATGAGTATTTATAGCTGTATAATTTATTCTAGATACTTTTGTCAGATAGGCTTTAGCAAAATAATATTGGGAGTCTGTTAGCTAGATTTGAACAACGGATTTGAACTAATCATTATTTCAGAGGCCTTCAGGCGGCGTACGAACTAGAACAATATGGCGTCAGCCATATTGTTCTAGTTCGTAAATTGAGAGTCATCTCAAGACTACACGAACGACACATCAACACAAATATTATAAATGCGAAAGTCAGTTTGTATATTTGATTGTTTGTTTGTGACCTATTCACGGTTAAACGGCTCGACCGATTTGATTTAAATTTTGCACAGAGATTGCCAATTTAAATAAATAAATAAAATCATAGAATATTTTTTAATACGGGAAAGGCCATGGGGCGCAGCTAGTATTAATATAAAGCACTATGATACAGCAATTGATACCTGAACATAAAAATGAAAATAGCAAACGATCTGTTACAAATACCTACTTATCACTTAAATGGAACCTCAGTGAAGTGTACAAAACGCGATCAACAATCGAACTTGTCCGATCACTCAGCCGGCACTCGACAAAAACAACCGAACAAATTGTAGCACCAAAATAGTCCTAGTACAGGAGACAAGAATTAGCTGTGTTACCATCGACGTTATATATATGAAATCTCTCTGTATGTATATCAAAGATTTACTGGCTAATTGTATTCATCATAATCATCATCATCAGCTAATTTCCGTCCACTGCTGGACATAAGCCTCTTCTATGGCAAGCCACTGAGCTCAATCTTCAGCAATTCGTTTCCAACCACTGCCAGCCAGCTTGCGTATATCATCATTCCATCTAAGTGGAGGGCGTCCTACACTACGTATGCCGAGGCGTGGTTTCCACATTCTTTTGTCTTTTGACTTTTATAACTCGTCTACCCCAACGGTTATCGGTTCTACGTTAGATGGGACCAGCCTACTGCTTATTGTTTTATTTGATAATGATAATTTAATGAAAACAAAATAGATAGAATAATTCTATCCGACTAAACTATTTTAAATATTCTAGTCTCCACGACTACTCGTCGCATTATATAACATTTTGTGAGCAATTTTACCGGAGAATTTGAAGATTCTTAACTTCATTTTAAAGCAATGTAACACATATATCCAGTTACTCCTGAAAGTCCTGAAGTATCGACACTGTGTCGTCATTCCGGCTCCAACTGATTTGTTAAACAACTGCGAACTTCGGAACAATCCGGAACAAAAAACGGACGAATTTGCTCGAGAACGGACCTGATTTGCAAACGGTAGGCTGAGTTGGGTGCTATGTGGAATTAAATACCTTTGGGACGGGTTTTTGCCGTGTTGAAATTATAATGGTTTTATCTTTTTATTCGTTTAATTTTCTGGCGATCCAATGGTAATTTTTACTCGTGTTGGATTGCACAGACAGCACTTCACACTGCAGCTTCTTTACATAAACACAGACACAGTGTACAAAATATTACACTCCTTAATTATGCCAAACTATTACTATCTATGCTTTGTTTTCTATCTAAGATTTATAAGCAATAATTTTCAGTAAGAACAAGTTTCTTCCACTCAGAAATGTAAAGATATCCAAAGACGTGTAGTGATAGAGTTGTTACCAGATATTCGTAATTGGCTAAACTGTTATACCAAAATACAGACCACCCAAAATCAACACCAATCAACACCGATATTATAAATGTGAAAGTCAGTTAGTTTGTTTGTTTGTTTGTTTGAGACTTCGTAACGGTCAAACGGCTGGACTGATTTAGCTGAAATTTTGCACAGGGATAGCCAGTACTATGGATGAGGCTATATAGGATACTTATTAGCGCGAGCGAAGCCGCGGGCTCAGCTAGTAAATAATAATAAGACATGTTGTACACTATAAGCACATATCTACTTTGAAAGCGGCCTGTCCTTTTAATAGAGGTATTTACACTAAAACTTCTAAACATACTTACCTAGTAGCACACGATAATGATAATAGCAGCTAACTACTAAGTATCAAACATTTTTAGGGTTCCGTAGCCGAATGGCAAAAAACGGAACCCTTATAGATTCGTCATGTCTGTCTGTCTGTCCGTCCGTATGTCACAGCCATTTTATTCCGAAACTGTTAGGACTACAGAATTGAAACTTGGTAGGTAGATGTATTATGTAAACCGCTTTCCGATTTTTATACAAAAGTAAAAAAAATAAAAGTTTAAGGGGGGGCATCCCATACTTGGAACTGACACAAAAAAAAATTGTTTTTTCAAACCTATACGTGTGGGGTGTCTATGGATAGGTCTTTAAAAATGACATTGAGGTTTCTAAAATCATTTTTTCTCAAAGTCAGTCATTTGAAAGATAGGCGCGTCTAAAGTGGTAAAATGTGTGTCCCCCACTTTTAAAGTATGGGAGTGAAAAATCTATAAAAAATATATGCTGTAGATCTCAATAAAAACTAACAACGAAAATTGGTTTGAATGAGATACAGCCAGCAGTTTTTGAGATATAGCGACCGCAAAGATAACTTTGTTTTTCATACAAACACTGTGAAAAACAAAGTAAATTTTGTAGTTGCGAAAAATCATAGTTAGAGAATACTTAACGGTGTTACGGAACCCTACGAGTGCGAGTCCGACTTGCACTTGGCCAGTTTTTATCGTACTAGTAATGACAGCAGTGTAACAACAACAGTAAATTAAAACGACCGACGATGACGCGCCTCAATTACGACGGTTTTCTTTATGCATAGACTCTAGTAAACTAGCAGGATACAGCTGTTTGGTATGCTTGTATCAATATAGTAACGGCCCTTGCATGGTGGTAGAATACTGTAAAGGTAGCCCGCTACTACCCTCAACTTGGATAATCTGTCACCAAACATCTTAAATTTTTCGGCAGTTGTCCTTGAGAGCCAGTTTCCATTTTACATTTTTACTTTAAAAAAGCACGAACCCTATTTTATCCTGCAGATGAGTTGAAACTAGACGAAATAATCTGCATTCTGTGATTGAAAACTCAAGCGGCACCTGCGGCAGGGTTGCCACGCTGACAGCTGGCACCCCTCTTTTTGTGTCACCAACAATGACTCCGTTTACCAATAGGGTTGCCTCTGTAATTTTATCTATTTACATAATATTAACTCCCGACGCAAAAAGAAGGCGTGTTATAAGTTTGACGTGTGTATCTGTGTATGTGTGTGTCTGTCTGTGGCATCGTAGCGTCCTAAAGTTTAGGACGCTAAAGAAATCTAAATCAGTTCGACCGTTTAGGACCTAAACGGACGAACTGATTTAGATTTTTTTTTATTGTTCGATATGTGTAAAACCATCATTGTCAATGATATTGTTAGAACATTGATGTCGCATTGACCTGATGCTGTGACATCTCCTGGAAACTGCAGAAGAATATACTCCTTACCAACTTACAACAGGCATGTCAAGTTTGGGCTCATTAGCATGGTCTGTAACGTAACGGAGCGCCTACCTCTCGCTACGGGTAATGAGGAAACCTAGACAAGGTAAACTACAGGAGACGGGTTATAGCAGTTATATTCCTATTGATTCTACAAAACTCTACGATACTTAACTTAAATAAAACTTAGTGTTAATAACTGCACTTCGAGTCCTTTATATCCTGGTAAAGGTGAGATTCCCCGTCACAAATCATTTCCCGTGGGTTTGTAATTCCTTCCTTGATCCACCGCTGACCCTGATATGGTCTCCCGGTACAACGGCAGCCCCATAACCGCCGCAAAAGGTACTTCGCGCTAGCATTTCCAGCAGACTTACCGATACGGTCTCTCTGCCGTCTTCGTTTATATCCAGCTTATCTCCAGCATTAAAATTCACTAGAAGGTCCACAAGCAACTGCAAGAGTTGCATTCAGAGCATCGAACTTTATTAATTCATAGGTTCTTTCCAGTGTAGAATTCAACTTCTTCACTGTGTTATTCTCCTCCATATATCCTCTGCTCAGTCATTTTGCTGAGAAATATTTGAGTTTTATGTAAAAATACGTAAATAAAATTAATCTTTGTTTTGATCAGGTGTTGCCAGGGCAAGGTGACAATCCTTTTCTGGACTCTCCTCCTATTTTTCCGTCATTCTTTTTAAATTTTGTGAACGTTCCGTCATAAAGAAACATAAATCCTTTTAATACAAAAGAGTATATGTATGATATAAAACTGAAATGGGTAGTTTACGAAATGCCACAGGTCTCAATGAACAGATTACAAATAGATCGGTCGGCGGTGGTTTTAAAAGTTAAATTTAAATATTGTTAATGAATATATAATCCTGGGCAGCATTCGGAAAACTCCGTTGAGTCTTCTCGTCGCCTATACCGCAGTGTCAGGACAAAACTCCTTACCCAGTGCGTTCTACCTGTGATGACATACGGAGCCGAAACGTGGACACTCACAATTTGACTGGTCCACCAATTTAAAGTCGCTCAACAAGCTATGGAGAGAGCTATGCTCGGTGTTTCTCTGCGGGATCGAATCCGGAACGTGGTAATTCGCCAGAGAACTAAAGTTGTCGACATAGCTTAGCGGATTAGTAAACGGTAGACTTGTCCATGAGTGGAGACCGCGAATTGGCAAACGTAGCGTAGGACGTTCCATGAATAGGTGGAGCGACGACATACGCAAAGCGATAGGCAGTGACTGGAAATAAAACTGGCCAAGTGCGAGTCAGACTTTGTCCGGCACACGGAGGGTTCCGAACGCCATCTGTCGAATTTCTAACGAACTTCTAACACCAACTAAGTAAACGTTAACACAAAGGTAGAATAGTATTATATAGTAGTAATAGTAATAGTGGTAAAAGTAATTGTAGTAATTAATATTATTAAATATCTGGTTGACCGAGCTTTGCTCGGTATTTTTTGCCACTTGACACTTTGACAAATATGACTCTTCCCGACATCTATTGACGAATAATAATACTATTTTTTTTAATTGAGAGCAACTAACTGCTTTACTGATACAGTACTTCTACTCGCCAATAGATGTCGGGAAGAGTATATTTCAAGTTGATTATCAATAAAGTTGATTATTGAAAACACGAATAAAACAACATTTTCTGAAAATGACTCCTAGCTAGATCGATTTATCGCCCCCGAAATCCCCTGTAGGTCTAAATTATATTTAATTGTTGGAGCGTTGGAGCCCCTTCCGAGATTCAGATTAAGGTAAAGACGATAGCGCCATCTTAGCAACTAGATAGGTGGCGCTGCGCTATCGTAAAAAACTTTTTAAAACTTTTCTTTAATTTTTAACTTTGTTCTGTTCTTAGTATTTGTTGTTATAGCGGCAACAGAAATACATCATCTGTGAAAATTTCAACCGTCTAACTATCACGGTTCATGAGATACATCCTGGTGACCGACGGACAGACAGACAGACAGACAGACAGACGGACAGCTGAGTCTCAGTAATAGGGTTCCGTTGATACCCTTTGGGTTCGGAACCCTAAGATCCGAAGAGCAGAAGATCGGGCTCAGTGGCGCATCTTGGGAGAGGCCTAAGTCCAGCAGTGGACTGACACCGGCTGATGATGATGATGATGACATAATTCATTCAATCCTAATTCTGTAGTGTTTAAATTTTGTGTCAAACTCCGTAGCAAGGCGTGAGCCACTCTCATATGCTTTTTTATTGAACACGGGCTTCTTTTAACTTTCTACAGTTTATTAAACTTCCATACTGTAAATACAAACAAATTATTATTTCAACAAATATTATAAGCAGTATACGATATATAAAATATCTCTTTACATGTTCAGATGATGAAGTATTGTTAGGAGCTGAGCTCGTAATTAAGTTGGCACTAATTAGACTGCATCGCGTTCATCATCTCAGAAATGTAAGTTAGAATGTGTTGCAATTAGTGCATTGGAGGGATTTGTTAGGTGAAACATAGTATTAGGTAGTCAACAAAACATAGGCTAATTTCAGTTGACTTCACTTTTAACAAACAATGTAAGATAATTTAAGATCGTTGAAAGAACTATAAAAACCGATTTCAAATGCCGCGCTAGTCACTTTCAGTAACAAGTTTGGGGTAATTATCTCCATATCTCTGGATATCCTGAGATTAATAAACTGCGAGCGAGCAAAGTGAGCGAATCGTCTCACTTTCGAGATTGGCTAAAAATGCTTTTGTCCGAATGTCAGTCTGTCTGTCCTATTTTCGCCTACAGGTCGCGTTTTTCAACCGATTTTGACGAAAATTGGCTCACAATTTCCTTGATTTATTAAAAAAAAAATTGTCGGTATAGTTTTTTTGATTGAGAAAAAATAGGGGGGAAAGTGGAGAAGTTTCATGTAGCGTTATTTATCGCGGATTTCAGACCAATTAGAAAGGCACACCAAGTGCTTCATTTTACAGAAGATATTGCAAAAAAAATCTAAAAGGGTAGTGGTGAGGGGGAAAGTTTGCTATAGCGTCATTCTATTTTTATTTATGGGTAAAGCCGTTATTAAAATGTAAGCAGCTTCTATCAACTCCATACCAAATAATGTTTATCGTTCCTCAAATGGGTAGCATACTAAAGCTAAGTAATCATTTTACTCTCATAAAAAGCCTCTTAATGATAAAGACTATCGACCCACCCAAAAGGACTCCTTCAAGCAGTCATCTTAGAACCTAAAAGTTTTAATTATAACAATAACAATAATCTATTCCTTAATTTTGCTCCATTTCAAGCCTTAACCACCTCATTAGTTTTTACGTGCGAACATTAAAAGCCACATTTCAAGAACAAAGAAACCCCAAATGCTCAGTTAAAACAACAAAGATATGTAAAATAACCTCGAAAAATACCGATGGTAACTGACTCGAGACTATCGCTGGCTCCTACAGAAAACGCTGTGAGGTTTCCACTCAATAATAAATTAGACGACCTAACTTCGCGCCTGTACCGACACTCCAGTTTCCAACGTTGTTCCAATTCTAAAACAGCACATCTCACAAACAAAACATCTTAGAATCATCCTTGATTTTACATAATTTAAGTCTTATTTCCTTTGTGAGATAAATAGGGTTGATTCAGAAGATCTGACGCGATCCGTTGAATTAGACATGTGTTAAAAGCTTAATGCACTTAATAGGCAAGTACCCCAGTACGGGGCGTTGCATCTCAAAGTATGTTTTTCTACTAACAATGTTGGTGTTATTACATAAAGTTTTATTGCTGTTAGTGCTAAAGTAATTGTTCCCACCTTACTAGAACAATGAAAGTTGCCGAGGAAATTGGAATTTTAAAGGTCTCCTATATTATTATAAAACACAGTCGGATCGTTTTTTCGGCCAAAAAGTCTCGTTTTTCTGTAGCCCTGTTTTTTAACAACATTCCCATTACTTAGCAGAAATCGATTACCATTTTGGGTGCTGAAATTTCTAGCCAGGTCCAGTTTGTGAGACATTTGGAATGCAACCAATACTTATAGCTAAAAAAAAACTGACCAAGTGCAAGTCGGACTTGCACTCGTAGGGTTCCGTAACATAGTAGAGTATTTATAACTATGAAATAAATGTTCACCAACAAAAAATAACTTTATTTTTCAAAGTGATTGTATGAAAAACTAAGTTATATTTGCGGTTGCTATATCTCAAAATTCTGTTGAATCATCAAGTCAAACAAAATCTACAGCATATATTATTTTTTTAGATTTTTCACTCCCTTACTTTAAAAGTTATCTATCAAATAATTGAGATGAGAAAAAAATATTTTAGGAACCTCGATGTAATTTTTAAAGACCTATCTATAGATTTGTACGTATAGGTTTGAAAAACATTTTTTTAGTTTCAGTTCTATATGTATGGGGAGCCCCCCTTAATCATAAATTTTATTTTTGTTTTTGTATAGAAATCGTAAAGTGGTTTACACTTGGAGCATTTACCAAAGGAGATGTTAACGCAAGGCGTACCCCTCTGCTGGCCATATAGCCATTTTTGGCCATATGAGCGTGTGTAACTACGCTGTAATTTTTTAATACTGTGTGCGTGTTTCAAGCTACTGTGCGGGATCGTTAAAGTGAGTGATTTCTGTGTGTGCAATGCGTGTTTACCTCGTCCCCCGTAAGTATCGGCAGAAAAAAAAGTTTGCGGATTACAACGTTAACATCTCCATTGGTAAATACTCGAAGGGTTTACAGAATACATCTAGTTAGCAAGTTTCAACTGTGTAGTTCTAATAGTTTTGGCATAAAGTGGACGGACATACAGACAGACATGACGAATCTACAAGAGTTTCGTTTTTTGCTATTTGGGTACGGAACCCTAAAAACTCGGTGTACTAGGTATACCGCTTTTACATATACTAAAAAATCTAACTTCATAATCATCATTGTCTCACCACACTACATACTCTCAAGTAGACAAAACGTTCCTGCGGTCCCTCTGTATGTCTATCCAGTTGCATCTAGAACTAACATGATAAAATTAATTCCTACCCACATTTCAAAATACAAAATGGAGGTCAGAGCGAAGCGCAGGGTGAATCCGCTTCGCAACCACGTGTCTGCGGCTTTCATTATTGCTCCCTTTTGATGTACCTACATGTTTCACGGCTGGCTGACCGCACTTTTCTAGCTTCACGTTGCTTCCTCTTTTCATAATTATTCGGATTTTGTTACAATTTTATTATATTAGGGGTGGCACAAAATTGTCAGCGATATCGAAAAATAAAAGTGATAGAGAAGATGGTAGATCCACATTTAACATTCGCACAGCAAAGGAATGGAATTCCCTGCCAGAGTCTATAATTCCTGTTAAGTATAATCCGGGTTCTTTAAATCGCGGGTGAACAGGTATCTTCTAGATAAGCGTGCTACATCGTCGATCACAATCTTCACTTAATATCAGATAAGATAGTGGTCAAAAGCTTGCTTATCAACAATATAAATAAACTGGCCAAGTGCAAGTCAGACTCGCACTCGTAGGGTTCCGTAACACAGTAGAGTATTCTATAACTATGATTTTCGCAACTACAAAAATAACTTTGTTTTTCATAGTGTTTGTATGAAAAACAAAGTTATACTTGCGGTCGCTATATCTCAACAACTGCTGACAGTCAGCAGTTGTTGAGATATAGCGACCGCAAATCTCGTTCAAACCAATTTTCGTTGAAAGTTTTTATTGAGATCTACAGAATGTATTTTATCTAGATTTTTCACTCTCTTACTTTAGAAGTTAGACGGGAGGGGGGGGGGGGGGAACACACATTTTACCACTATAGACGCGCCTATCTTTTAAATGATTGACTTTGAGAAAAAATGATTTTAAGAACCTCAATGTCATTTTTAAAGTCCTATCCATAGACACTCCATACACACACGTATAGGTTTGAAGATTTATTTTTTTTGTTTTATGTATGGGATGCCCCCCTTAAACTTTTATATTTTTTATTTTTGTTAAAAAATCAGAAAGCGGTTTACAGAATACATCTACCTACCGAGTTTCAATTCTGTAGTTCTAATAGTTTTGGAATAAAATGGCTGTGACATACGGATGGACAGACAGACAGACAGACAGACATGGCGAACTACGGAACCCTAAAAAGAGAAGCTTATATAGAAGAATAGTGATGCGAAGCGTAAGAAAGAGGCCGCGTATGCCCTACACCTAAGTACCTACAATTACTAAATCACCCTGTACTACAGTGTAATGTTATACGAGTTGATTCTTAATAGTTAAATGTAGTAACATCCAAATAATTACATCTTAACAGTAATTGCAGATTGTATAGTATATTACGATACGTGTGACTAAAGTAGTTTATTATTGCACAGCATGAAGTTGTCTATACGTCTATACTATATATGTGCTGTGTCTATACTATATGTGTCTATACGACGTGCAATAATCGACTATTTAAGTCACGGAAAAGCGTGCGTAAAGTGCGGGCTTAGGTCACACTGTGCTATAAATTATATTTTAATACGGGACTTAAGGCCGGTTACTGAGGTACATTTATTGAGTGTTTATCTACTCAATAATAGCGTTATTGCGTAGATAAACTCTCATTAAATGTACTCAGAGACCGGCCATTGTCGCGCTAAAAACATCAATTTATTTACCTCGACGTTATGTGTGTAAATCGCAAAATTTTTAATTTTTCCAGTAATTGCAGATGACGCTACCAATGCATATAATGCACAGACCGACCTTGAACGGAGTTTGTCCCTTTCTTTTGTATGGACAACTTATATTTATACCATACATATAGTATGGAACATATATAGGACTAGCAGGTTGTTAGACAAGGACACACTCCCACCCGGGTGTCTCTCAATTGGGCTGTTTTCTTCTACAAAGCAATTACAACCTTATTTTTAAAGCATATGGATTAAATTGAATTTGTCAAAATATCTGCAGTGCACCGTGCTTTTTATTACGTCTATGATAATAATGAGATAAAATGCAACCCAGAAGTTTCATAGTTTCGGTGGGAGTCGTTCTAAGTTGTATATAAGTTGGTAACAGCATTTCGGCGTGTTATCTAGGAGGCGCGGTTTCGAGTATTGCTGGATGGCAAAATTTTCGATTGTATTTAATAACTAGCCTTTCCCGTAACTTCGTCCGTGTGGAATAGTGCTTTGGATAGCATTTTTTAATTTTGGATAATTATTTAGGCTGTGACCGACGAATTATTTAGGAGCGAAGTCATTCGCAAAGCGGTGAGCAGTGACTGGACACAAAAAGCCGAAGATCGGGCTCAGTAGCATGACTTGGAAGAGGCCTATGTCCAGCAGTGACAAATAAACATACAGACGAATTGAGAACCTCCTTCTTTTTAGAAGTCGGTTGAAAATAGATCATAACTTTTAGAAGAAATTATAACTAATTTTAACTTTGCGTGCTACATCGTCGATCACATCGTCACTTAACATCGGGTGAGATAGTTCTCAAACGCTTGCTTATCTACTTAAAAAAAAAAATTATATCTATCTTCTTCTAATACTGGTACGAATCTTTGTCCTGACATACTGACTGACTGACTTAGAGACAACGCACAGCCTAAACCACTAGCCGTAAAGACTTAATTTGAAAAAAATTGAATGGTATTACGTAAGGGTTAACTGAGAAAAGATTTTCCCAAATTCACCCCTTAAGGGGATGAAATAGGGGTTCAAAGTTTGTATGGTGAACCAAGATTAGACAGTATTTTTTATTCCGAATTTCACACAAGTACTTCAGTAAATAAACAAGTAAATACCTGTTTCAGATTTTTTCGCAACTCCACCCCTAAGAGGGTGAAATGAGGTAACAAAGTCTGAAAATCAATATTGTTTCGGATAGTGCTGAAATATGGCATGCAGATGGTTATTGTGTCATTAGTATACGCAGAAAGGATTTTCTAAAATTCAGCCCTTAAGGGGATGACACGAGTGTTCAAAGTTTGTAGGTAGAAACAAGATAAGATAGCATTTTAGCCGACTTAAAAAAAAGGAGGAGATTTCACAATTTGACCGTATATTTTTTTTTATGTTGGTTCGCGGATAACTTCATCGTTTATGAACCGATTTTAATTATTTTTTGTTTGTTGGAAAGGAGATATCCCAAGTGTAGTACCATGGTAATTTAATTGAGGTCTGGTAAGTATCTCCAGAGATATGGAGAAAAACACCTCAAAATTGGTACTGAAAATTAATAACGCGGCATGTGAAGTCGGTTGTTTTAGTTTTTTAAACGATTTTATTTATTTGAAACTTTACATAAGTACTTTTGTAAATAAATAAGCAAATGCGTTTTTCAGACTTTTTCGAAACTCCACCTTAAGAGGGTGAAATGAGGTAACAAAGTCAGAAAATCCTTATAGTTTTTCGGGTTTTATAAAAATGAATCCCTATTTCCCTTAGTCACGCAATAACTTAAAAACGGATGGGCCGATTTGACTAATTCTTTTTTGATGACTTAGAAAGGTTCTTATGAAAGAAAAGTTTATATAGAACAAGTGATATTTTAAAAAACTTTTTTAAAAACCAACTTTTACACAATCTTTGACCAGAGAAAGTCAAGACAAATCCAATGAGCCCAAACACGATGGGTTTAGTAGTATAGGAGTTTCTACAGCCATTTTCCAGCTTCATAATCAGACGAGCTTGATGTTACCAATTTCAGGCTTATTTATTTACTGAGCTCCTATGACCATCTTCTAGCTCTATCATCAGACCAGACCCTTGTAACCATCTAAAAATAAACGAATTCGCCAACACGAATCAAAAGAGCCGAAACTCGATGAAGTTGCGTCGTTTCATTACAGAGCTCCTATGACCACCTTCCAGCTCCATCATCAGACTCTGGTTACCATTGAAAGACAAACTACTGTCGAGATAATTCAAAAGAGCTCAAACTCGATGAGATTGTGTCGTTACATTGCGAAGTTTCTTTTTTTTTTTAAGATTACTCGCAATGTGGGTTGCACATTACTAGTATTCTTGTTAACCCCTCTAACTAAGTTTTTTTGGCCATCATTGGCTGTCATCATAATATTGCATTGGCACGCGAGATCAAATTTAATTTGCAAGATTTTGATGACAAACATGAAACAGGACAGGTGAAACTAAATATAAGCTTGTAATGAAAGAAGCTTTTACGCAGGCGAAGCCGCGGGGCACTTCTAGTGATTAAAATTTTAGTTAAACCGGGGTGAAATAATTTGTCTTCACAGCATTTTTCTATCTTGCAAGGTCCCGTTAGGATGCAATCTCCGTGGATGCAATATTTTTATATGTATACCTAACTGACATTGACATAACATGACACTTAACATTTCATTACACTCAGGCGTCGCAGATCCACGGGTTGGTCGAGAAAAATGCCAAGTTAAAGCTAAGCTGTCATACTTATGATCTAGTGAGCGCACAGTCCAGCTACATATAAACTTGATTGCGTACACCGGCCCCCATGAGACTGACCTTGAACGGAGTTTGTCACTTTCTTTTGTATGAATAGCTTATATACAGGATGTCGGGTTTCATATGGTCCAAACGAAAACCATCGATGGAGGATCCCAAGGGCTACCCAGAGAACCTCCATGTATATTCCGCAAAAATCTATAGTTTTCGAGAAAATTGAGTTTTACTTGTTTTCGAGTTAGTCCCCGAAATGTTGCAATTGATTTTAATTTCTCCCAAACTATAAAAGCCAGGGCCCTAATTTTTTGTGGGACTATGAACAATTAATAGGTCTTTCAGGGTAAACTACGATTTTGTATTTAGGCTTATTATTTTCTGAGAAAAAAAATAAGACATCAAATTTTTTATTTAGATAATGTTTGAACTTTTACTTTGGGCAGGATTTTCTCCAAAAAAACACTTTGGACCACATGAAACCCGACACCCTGTATAAAGTATATATAGAACATATTATATAGGGCTAGCAGGTTGTTAGACAAGGACACACTTCCACCCTGGTGTCTCTCAATTGGGCCGTTTTGTTCTACAAAGCAATTACAACCTTAACGTTAAAGCATACGGATTAAATTGAATTTGTCAAAACATCTGAAGTGCACCATCCTTTTATATTACGTCTGTGAGTGAGCGAAAAACGATAGCACTCATTACGTTAGATTAATTTGACAACTCATGACAACATGACATTTTGAAAACTCTCGACAAAAACGTAGTAAGCGCTTAAAGCTTAATTAACGATATTACCAAGCGTTATATCACAGAGAGTAGGTATAATTAATCTAATCCCATAAATATTACGATTACACGTCTAGTTTACGAATTTTCAGTTTGTTAATTTGGCTTCCGTCGGATTTTTATTGTTATTGCAGTGTTCGCGGCTTTGCGTTTAAATGTTTACACTCGGGAGAGCTGCTAAACTGAGCTTTATTTATTTTATAAGCTAGAGTATAGGAAATGTAATATTATTACAATTTTTAGGGTTCCGTACCGTAAAAAAGGAAAAAAGTAATCATTATAGGGTCACTTTGCTGTCCGTATATCTGTATGTCTGTCTGTCCGTCTGTCAAGACCTTTTTTCTCAGGAATCAAGTATCAAGTTAAAACTTATATCAAATATTCGGGTCTACGGTCTCTGTTGGTTGAGAAAAAAACAATATTAATTAATATTAAAAGAGAAAAAAGATATGATCGTTTATGTCGTATATTTTCGCATATTTTGCGATTTCATAAGGGAATCGAAACTTAAAGGATACTTACTTCCCGTTGACCCACAATCATGAAATTTGGCAAGAAGCAAGGTTATGAAGCACTTGTATAGGAATACATCTAAAAACCGTAAATATGTAGTTTTATAACAAATAATATCGTTTAAAAACTAAAAAACAACCGACTTCAATGCCGCGCTATTCATTGTCAGTACCAATTTTGAGATGTTTATCTCAATATCTCTGGAGATACTTATCATACCTCGATAAAATTACCATGGTACCACACTTGGGATATCTCCTTTCAAAAAAATAGTAATCGAAATCGGTTCATAAACGACGAAGTTATCCGCGAACAAACATAAAATATATATATATATATATATATATATATATATATATATATATATATATATATATATACGGTCGAATTGAGAAACCTCCTCCTTTTTTTGAAGTCGGTTAAAAAAGTGAATTTATTATTTCAACTTAATATTTGCGGTTGGTGCAATACATTTTGTATGGATCAAACTGCAAAGTTAAGTATGTCCTCTAATGCGGTGCGCGAGTCCAACTCGCACTTGGCTGTTTTTTTTAGTTTAAATATAAATAATGATTACGACTTAAATGTTCATCGTTCAATAATTTCTATCAAACGACATAATTAGTAGTTAGTTAACTTTAAGTATTTCGATATTTGTCGGTGTTATATTTTGTTTCATGTTTTCAATACAGTCACATGAGTAAAGAAAAGGATACAGTTCTGTATTTGATGTACCTACTTGACAGTCACAGATATTGTATATATATACCTGTGTTGACAGTATCAGTGACTCATCACATAGACATAAGCAAATGTTGTTGTATATCAAGATTACTTTTATCTTACTTCATACGTCATTGCCCGACTGCGCCAGAACGAGAGTATTTATTTTTATATAATATGTATGTAGGTGTATTTCTTTAGCATGCTCCATAGCCCTTATTTTCGTACTCGGTACTGTTGTAATTCGAATTAGAAATTATACAGTACTGATGCATTTCCATTTACCTCAGTTTCTTTTACCCACAATTAATATACAAGAATCTGCAATTAGACAGTTCTCAGCCAGGGAGCTTACTATACGATAGCGACAGTCGAGGTCCAAGTACAAATGGTCAATTGTAAATACAAATTAATTTATTGATATAATAGAGTACAAGTATTTTATCATGGAGTCCACTGGCTCCCGAACTAGCCAAGCTGTGTTTCAGGAGCCAGTGGCTTATCTATAAACTCTGACAACTAGCCGCAAGCCTATACAAGCTTACTTTTACATCCAACACTTGGCTATCTCTAGATTTTCTAAGCAAATCTCCTATAACCCCATCTGGTCTCATCCCGCATTCATGGCCCCTTATGAGATGCAAATGTCCTCGATGCGAAGCGGAGCTTGTAATCGTTTCATTGTTCATTTCCCGTGGTCTTTTATTGTTTAGGCAGGTAGCAAGATTAAAAGGTATGAAAGGGTAGGTGGCGTTTGAAATTTTGTTTTATATTTAGATGTGGGTAGATCTTTTTTGTTTATAGGCATTGTTTGTTGCTTTTGTGTAAATAAGCTAAATGAGATTGATTTAGTTGGAAGATGCCGTCGATTTTGCATCATAATTCATGGATAATGGAGATAGTAAAGTAAAGAATGGTGTACCTAATAGTAATCATAATTTTGAAATTATTGAGGATATATTTACCATGTTTTTAGTGAATTATGAGTTTTTGACATTTCGGTACTTGTTGTTTGTTACAAGCGCCATTTATGTATGTGTATAAATAATTCTAATAATAGTGTCAGCGACCATAAAAACTTAAAAACTTATTTTTCATTTCAGATCTAAATATAGGTATATAAAGATTTAAAAATCTACTCAAATTCTACAATTTTCGTTTTGTATATCAAGCTTAAGATACAACTGACTGCGTATCTTTTTTTCTATTTTTTTTTTATATCTTATAGGCTAGCGTTTGACCACTATCTCACCTGTTGGTAAGTGATGATGCGATCGAAGATGGTAAGCACGCTAGGACTAGAATGGAAACGAGCTTTCAAGGATAGCTGCCGGAACACATTAGATGTTTGGCGACAGATTTTCTAACTTGAAGGCGGTAGCTGGGTAGGCGGACACTAGATAGTGTCCTTTTTGTTAATAATTTTTCTTCACCGGAGGGTCACTGTGAAAAGCGCACATAAATTGATCGATAGAACAATCCATTGGTGCATGGCGGTTTGAACTCGGTACCTCTGGCATCAAAGCCAGCCGTTCTCCCGATTACGCCACCAGGCCCTCAATATCTACTATATTATTTCAATAAATAACCATTACTATTTATTTAATTAAATAATCAAAGTAAAGCACAAACTGAGACACTTGTATTTATCTACGATACACGAGGCACATTCGATCCTCCCCGCAACGTTACAATTAATGCGATTAACAAACAAACAAATCCGGCCCGACAATAAAGTAAAGTTCGATTACCACCCAATAACCCCAACAATCACGGTCAAAGTTAAATTAAACACGCAGTTAACAATAACTCGTGCTTATCTAATGTTTGGAGCAAGGGTCGCTTTACAGTGTAATTATACGACGTAATCCGGGTGTGACGGTAAGCTTTTATGTTGCGGGCTTGTGGACGGCCGGCTTTACGAATACAAATACTGTTACAATCATTGTACAGTTGTTCAGGAACTATATGATCACATCTTTTATCTATACAACCTAATACTATCTTTGAAGAAGAATCTTTGTCCTGAAATACTGATGTGAGCTGCATATTACTAGTAGTCTTGTTATTTATTATAAACATTAAAAAAAAAAACATTTATTGTAAATTTATATATATCTGAACAATTCAAAGCACTTTTTCAAAATCTGTCATCATGTCTTTTATTGTCTCTGTAATAGGAAGGTGTGAAGCCAATGTTACATGTATAAAATTATAAAAGGCCAGAGTTGTGCGTGCCATAGCAGTTAGCAGTAACGCTTTATCGTCAAGTAAACGTAATTGCTTTTCCTTGTCTTATATCATAAAAAAATTAAAAATATAAATATGTTTGCCTTCATTAAAATTCGTTTAATACCCATTTCTAAAACGCTCGAGCACGATAAAAAGACAAAAAGAAAAACACGTACGTAGAACTTTATTTCATCCCGTTTTCCGCTCATATAATTTTCTTTTTTCATAAACATACATGAGTCAGAAACTAAATTGTGATTACATCCACATGATTACACGACTGACTGAGAAAGCCTGCGAATAAGAAATACAAATACAAACAGACACACACATAGGGAAGTAGATATGAAAAGTGGAATAATCTCGCAATGTGATGGTATATACTTGTTTTGTAAAACACCTCTGTTGTGGCGTAAGTCAAAAGCTGGCGGCGATAATCATATGCTAAATTTTTAAATATTTGTAGTGATGCTGAAGTTCTCATACAGTACCAAAAGGCAAAGTAAATGTATAATTGATATCAGCTGTGGCAATAAATTATGGTGGCTGGAGCTGGGTATTATTAATTCATAGGAATGAATTTAAAAAAAAAAACGTGGCTTACTAGATATACCCAATGATTAATTATATTCTGTCAAATATAGACGTGGCATGACAAGCATGGTGTACTTAGACCTACTCATTACCGTACATCCGGTAAATAAATGAAATGACATGTAAATACTTATAAAAGACCAATAGATGTGATTACAGTGCAATTTTTTGCTCCATTTACTCATATTTGTGCATTATACATTTTTACATTTGTATGGAAATCGTACCCCCGTAAGCTAGTTGCACAATCTGAATAGCATATTTTTTCGATGGATACAGTCAGCCCCATGGTATAATTCTACCACAAAATATTGCTTCATAGTACAGTGTAACCTAAACCCGCACTTGACGCACGTTTTTCCGTGACTTAAATAGTCGATTATTGCACGAATAATCTTCTATTTGACGGAAAAGCGTAGCAAGCGTAAAGTGCGGGTTTATGTCACACAGTCAGCTATAAAATAATATACGATACTATTTTTGAACGTAATTATTTGAATAAATAACCATTGCTACGTCCAGGCGCAAATCCAACAAAAAAGTACATTTAACCACTAACGCTCCTACCTTGCCCCACACCAGGTATAAGCGCAGGCTTAATGCCTACTCTTGAAGATGACAATATAATTTACATAAGCCTCGCTCGAGGCGTTAGAGATGTCGGTTAACTAATGAATGGGGTTACGCGTAATTTTACGGATTAAATTCCTACGTGCGAGCGAGTTTTTGACTAAGAAAATTGGATTAATTACGGATCCGTCTGCGAAATATCTAAGTGAGCTGATTGTGCCGTGATGAGATACGAATGTATAATTTGGAACACTCTAAAACAAGGTGTTTATAACCAGATGAACTCTGTTTAATCTCTAATTTGCCTGTTGGCTTAATGTAGTCAACTAGACGTTTAGGTAAGGCTTGGACAAGAAAATCAGGGGGCATTTTCAATCAATCAAAAACCTGTTCGTATTCGGAAACTGCCAATCCGATGACTCACGTTTTTGCAATTTACGTTGCTTTATTCCATAGCTTTGATATTTCAACTCGAAAAAATCAGTGATTCTAATTGGAAAGGTTTCCGTGACCAAATAGCTAACGGAATAATATATATTCGAAATTAAAAATCACGCTTCCGAATTCGAATGTATCCGATCAAAATGAAAAATACCTACACTGGACCTTAGATAATCAAAGATCAGGACAGAGGTGGCACGCGTGAAAGGAAGAAAGCTCATCCTTTAATGGCGGATCATTTGAGAATTATTATTAAGTTGTAAAAAATTGCCATGCACCTGGTTTGTGTCAGACTTTGTAAAGCTATACAGTACATTTTCTTACATAAAATGCAATTTCTGGCAGCTTAGACAGTAATAGTTTGCTATCAAAGCGTGCTTTTCAATAAAAAAAAATACCTAGAATACAGTTTTAGCTATGGAGTTTTTCTTCGGTAATTTACAAAAATAAGACCGTTGTAACTCAAGTAATTGCTGTTCCACATGCACAGTAGTCCTCGATAAGTATTTAATATTCTAGCAGCAATCCTACTAATATTATAAATGCGAAAGTAAGTGTGTGTGTGTGTGTGTGAATGTTTGTTACCACGTATCTCGATAACCACTAAACCAATTTTGATGAAATTTAAAACATAGGTAGTGTAGGTTCTATTTTAAGACATAGGCTAATATTATTTTTGAAAATCATCCACTAAAGGGGTTAAATAGGGTGATAATGTTTCTATGGAAAATTTTATTCCTTGGGCCGATTTACTCAAAACTCGGTACAAATAAACCTTAAAACAAATAATGAGACACGTGTTTTTAATTTTTTCAAAACCACCCCTAGGGGGCTTGAAACTTGAATTTTCTTTGTAAAAACTATAAAAAAATCTGTAATATTTGTTTTCACATATTCCTTTGTCCGATTCACTCAAAACTCGGTACAAACAAACCTTAAAACAAATAATGAGACACGTGTTTTTTATTTTTGGTGAAAAATGATTTTGTTTGAAAAAGTCATAGAAAATACAGTAATGTTTGTTTCCACGTATTCCTTGGCCCGATTCATTTAAAACTCGGTACATATAATCTATTCAACAAATAATGAGACACGTGTATTTTATTTTTTCAAAACTACCTCTTAGTGGGGTGTAAAATGATTTTGTTTGGAATAGATAGAAAATGCAGTAATGTTTGTTTTCACGTATTCCTTGGCCCGATTCACTTAAAACTCGGTACAAACAAACCTTAAAACAAATAATGAGACATGTGTTTTTCATTTTTTCAAAACCACCCCTAGGGGGCATGACAATTGAATTTTCTTTGTAAAAATTATAAAAAAATCTGTAATATTTGTTTTCACATATTCTTTTGTCCGATTCACTCAAAACTCGGTACAAACAAACATTAAAACAAATAATGAGACACGCGTTTTTTATTTTTTCATATCTACCCCTAAGGGGGGTGTAAAATGATTTTGTTTGAAAAAGTCATAGAAAATTCAGTAATGTTTGTTTCCACGTATTCCTTTGCCCGATTCACTCAAAACTCGGTACATATAATCTATCCAACAAATAATGAGACACGTGTATTTTATTTTTTCAAAACTACCCCTTAGGGGGGTGTGAAATGATTTTGTTTGGAATTGATAGAAAATTCAGTAATGTTTGTTTTCACGTATTCCTTGGCCCGATTCACTTAAAACTCAGTACAAACAAACCTTAAAACAAATAATGAGACATGTGTTTTTCATTTTTTCAAAACCAACCCTAGGGGGCTTGAAAATTGAATGTTCTTTGTAAAAATTATAAAAAAATCTGTAATATTTGTTTTCACATATTGTTTTGTCCGATTCACTCAAAACTCGGTACAAACAAACCTTAAAACAAATAATGAACCACGTGTTTTTTATTTTTTCAAATCTACCCCTAAGGGCGGTGTAAAATTGTTTTTAATTTTGTTTGCAAAAGTCATAAAACTCGGTACATATAATCTATAAAACAAATAGCAAGACACGTAATTTTTTATTTTCCGAATCTACCCCTAGGGGGTCTGTAAAATTAATTTTGTATGGAAAAATCATATAAAATCAGGTCATGTTTGTTTTGACGTATCTGCATAACTAATAAACCGATTTCAATGAAATTTGACACATAGATAGTGTAAGTTTTAAAATAACATATAAGGTAATTTGATTTTCAAAATTCAACCCCTGAAGGGGTAACATAGGTTGATAAAGTTTCTATAAAAATGTTATTCCTTGGTCTAGTTCACTCAAAACTAGGTACAAATAAAACTTAAAACAAATAATGAACATGTATTTTTTATTTTTTTCAAATTTACCCCTAGGGAGAGTGAATATGTAATTTTATCTGGAGAAATCATAGAAAATACATTAATGTTTGTTTCCACGTATCTGCATAACTACTAAATCGATTTTGATGATATTGGAAATGTTGATAGTATAGGTCCTGAAATAAAACATAATAAGGGTACTTTAATTTTCAAACCTCATCCCCTAAAATGGTTAAAGAGGGTAATAAAGTTTCTATTGTAAATTTTATTACATACTTGGTTTGATTCACTCAACATTCGTGTGCAAAATGAAATTTTGTGAAAATGAAAGTATTGAAAACATGTATTTCCTGGTTCCATTCACTATGTAGGGAAATACATTACACTATGTAGGGATATTTGTCTTAGGATCGCGCGATCGCGCTGATAAGAGCAGTCACGTATTTCTTTACTCCGTCATATAAAATTCAGTAAATGTAAAAAAAGTTATGAATTTAAAGTAAAAGTTTTACCAATAGATAGATTACAGTGTGTGTTAAACAGTGATCAAAATATTATCCTCAAAAAGTGTTGTTAATGTACTTAAAACTGTGAATTCATTATAAAAGTTCGTTAAAAATTTGTATTCATGTGTACACAAAGAAAGTGACTCATTCGGTTCAACGACCTTTGAACACTGTACATCATCAACATTTATTACGATTGAGAACCTAAACTACAATTACCACAACACCGTCATCAAGCGCCGTGGCCCAGTGGTATAAGCGGCAAACCCTACGAGCGGCGGACGGTGCAGGTTCGAGCCTAAGCTTGCTCCGTTTTTTTATTTTTTTATTTTTGCACTGCAAACATTCATTATTTTTATTTAAAATGAGTTTAAATTGTCTAAAATGTAAAACAGTCATATCAGAACGCCGATATCTGTGTTGCTCATATTGCAAATCAGCATTTCATGTCACTTGCTCTGATAGATCTGAAAAGCTTTACAATTTGATGGACGCTGCGAAAAAAGCTTCATGGAAGTGTACAAAATGCTTAAAAAAGAAAAGTCAAGTTCAGCCTGAACCTAAAGTAAAAAACTTTCACCCCTCTTGACAAGAACAGAAGTACAAAATATTGATTATAAAGGCGGTTCATCAAGTCCACTATCAGAAAATGTAACCTTTCGCCCCAAATACAGGACAAATATCTCGACTGAAAATTCATTTGAGGCATTATCATTGGATGAAGAGGATATTCTATCAACAAGTTTAAAAAGTAACGAAACAAAAAATTTAAATCTTAGTTGTCAAAATATACAGTATAATCATAATAATTATTAACCTTAAAATAAGTGGATATCAAGTTTAACCTTTGTGTCATCGGTCTTGACTTAGAAGGTCATAAAAACTGTCAGGGTCATAAAATGACGTAAAAATTTTTCGCGCTCGCTTCGCTCGCGCAGTAATATTGCTTGCTACGCTCGCGCAGTAATAGCGCTCGCTGCGCTCTCGCAAACATTTGTTATCAGTGTTAACTTAGTAGGTCATAAAAACTGTCAGGGTCATGAAAGGTCGTAAAAATTTTTCGCGCTCGCTTTGCTCGCGCAGTGATAGCGCTTACTACGCTCGCCCAGTAATATTCGCGCAAACATTTGTTTTATCTACTTTGCAGGTAATATTTCAGCATATTTTGTATTTTAATAGCCACATGCATCAAAACGAAGCCATAAATTGAAACAGTACAACCTTCAATAATCATAATGATTTTTAACTTTAAAATAAGTGAATATTAAGTTTAACTTTTGTGTCATCAGTGTTAATTTAGTAGGTCATAGAACGTCGTAAAAATTTTTCGCGCTCGCTTTGCTTGCGCAGTGATAGCGCTTACTACGCTCGCGCAGTAATATGTGCGCAAACATTTGTTGTCAAAGTCAAAGTCAAAGCATTTATTCAGTATATGGGCAAATTAAAAATTAGCACTTACACACGTCAAATAACATTAAATAGATCATATTCAACAAAAAATATAGATATAACAGAAACATAACGCTTTGAATTTACAAAAAAAAAACAAAGGTATTGAGCCATTCAGCTTTCATCTAGACGTCGAACGTCACACTTAAAACACATGTTTAATTCCCCTTATTAATGTAGGGTTGCCAACCGTACCATTACGTGCACCCGCAACCCAGTGCATGTTTCAGTACTTCAGACAATTTTTATCCAAAAAATTGTGAAATAATGAAACATAATAGATAAATAACATAATAGACAAAAAACAATTACAGACTGTCAAAAATCAGCTGTGCTGGTTTTAATCTAAATATTAGGAAAATAGTCATTAAATCTTAGAAATATTATTAAAT
The DNA here is from genome assembly GCA_954871355.1 of Cabera pusaria. Lineage (NCBI taxonomy): Eukaryota > Metazoa > Arthropoda > Insecta > Lepidoptera > Geometridae > Cabera > Cabera pusaria. The sequence continues at coordinate 1,328,374 of OX940891.1, forward strand.
CTTAAGTGCGAAAGTGATAAATAACACCACTTAGTGTTATTTAATATCTGTGTCACCTATTTCGTGTGATTCGTAAATCGACAATAATCCGGTCTCGGTCGGCGCGGGAACTGGAGCTGTCAAACAAGAGAGAGACCTCTTGGTATATCATATCAGGATATATCCTGGACCTTTGGATGCTTCTGAACAAAAAACCTGGGGAGTATTGTTTTCGTAACCTTTATTAACCGTATGCATTAGGTACTGTTAAATAAACTCACTGCCACCCTCTTTAAATCACCAACATTAAATTTGATCAAAGTCGGTTACAAATTGTCAATTTTTTCGATTTTCCCGTCGTATTTATATACCTAACTTGTAATCTCGAGTTCTACTGTATTATTAAAGGTTAAACTAACAGTTTTAGTGTAGAAATAATGTTTATATATGTAAATAATACAAACTTCACATTATAAAGAATACACTGTCTATACAGTACTTTTCATGGCAGGTCTTATAATTTTGATTGAATATTAACTATATAATCACTTTATCACTGACTTCCTAATATAAAATATCAATAAATATAAAATTTAAACAAAGAGATATTGTTAAACTTGTTAATAACCCATTGTCTTACTAGTATCAATTATCAGTCACATATAAACTGTATTGGCTAGCTTGAAAGTAAAGTACTCCTTCCTGGTTTGCAGAGACAATATCAGCCACAATGACTACCCGTAGAATGGATATTGAGGCCAAATTGAAGGCGGCTCTCCTGGAACTGAAAACTTGCAAGGACTCCAAAAAAGATTTGCTGCAAGAACTTCAGGATCATGAATCTGACATGGCAAAGATGTTGGAGAAGAACGCAGACCTCAAACACCAATTGGCCGAGTATGACATTGCTCTGGAAGACCTGAGAGACCAGCGTGACAGGCTTCTAGAAACAGTGGATGTACATGCACAAAACCAAGAACTATTCGAACGTACACTGACCTATATCCGGGATTTGGAGCAAGAGCTTTCATTTACAAAAGATAAACTAGAAGAAATGACGACATCTCCTGTATTGCAAAATAATACTAATCAAGACAACACTTTGGATCTATATACAGAGTTCATTGGCTCAGGTTCTACTAATGTCTCTATGAAGGGTTCCAATAAGATTAAAAAGTACATTAAGTATAAGAAAATCATTAGGAAAAATACGCATAAATTACAAAAAATTAACCATATCAAAAAAATAAATTTAAAGACTTGTAAGAAAAACATCGACTTAAGTAAAGAATTACAGCATTGCCTAGAGATGTTAGATCGCAGTAACAAAGAATTAATAGAATTTAAAGAAAAGGCTGAATTATTAAAACAAGAAATGTGCGTCTCAAAGGTTTTAATTGGGGTTCCTATCTGTGGTGTGCAGAGTGAATGCTACCAAGAGGATAGCAGCTCACCAAGTACAGCTAATACTGCAAGTTTACGTGCACAGACTGACTTGGTTAGGCAGGAAGTAGTGTCATCGTTACAGTGCACTGGTGCCTCCGAGGTGGACTCAGGCAGTCTTTTACAACTGCCGGAGCCTGCTAGAGAGACCATTGTGTTCAGCGATGAAATGGGAGTAGGTATGGGTAGCTTATTAGACAATAGATTGAACCAAAATGTTTATAACAATTGCTGCCCTAATTTATCAATTACAGATTTATGTAAAAAAATATGCAGCTTTCAGTATCACAAAAATTGTACTATTGTATTGCAGCTAGGTAATAGCACAAACGTTAAAAAAGCTGATATTAATATTCTAATTAAACTTTTGTCAGACATTGCCAGCAGAGGCATTAGTAAAATAATAGTTTGTTCATTCCCGTATCTTAAAACAAGTAGTTGCTCTTATAATGAGCATGCTCATAAATTGAACTTGGCACTGTACAATTTGACGTGTCGCTTCAGCGACTTTTTGTATTTTGAAACCAACAAATTTATTAGTAAAGTAATATTGACAAAGGATACTTTGTATCTCAATAAGACTAATAAGTCGACCATTGCTAAGTTATTAGCATACAATATTTATGACCCTGTTTTACATATTGTAACAGATCACAAAGACGAGCCCCAACGTAGTGGTGTTACTATGCAGGGTAATTGTAGCGTAGTAGACTTAGTTAGTTTAAACTAATGTCTAAGACAATGGGGAGGCCTGACTCAATCAACATTTTTCATCAGAATATACAAGGTCTCTCCAGCAAAGCCTTAGAGTTAGAATTATTTCTCAATTATTATAAAGTTGACATAATGTGTATTACTGAACACTGGTTTGTGAAAGGTACTTTGTTACCAATATTAAAAAATTATACAATTGCCAGCACATACATTAGACAAAAGGCAATTCGTGGTGGCTCACTAATATATGTAACTGAAAATTGTAACTTTAAAGAGCGTAAAGACATAGTAGCTTTGTCTGTGGAACGATGTGTTGAATTATCTTGTATAGAGCTGGGGCAACATATAGTCATCTGTGTATACAGACCTCCATCGGCTGATTATAAAATGTTTGAAACAATTATGGAAGAAGTAATGAGCAAAGTCTTCAACACCTCTAAATCTTTAATAGTTTGTGGCGATTTCAATGTTAATTTAATTGAGCAGTCTCCGCTCAGCGACAAATTAAAAAATTTATTTCTAAGCTTCAATCTGAAGCATCTTTTTAATCAGCCAACAAGAATCACTAGCTCGTCAGCTACCTGCTTGGACAATGTGTTCTGCAACTGTGAACCCGAAAAAATTGCAATTTTTGATAAACTTGGCTCGGACCATCTGGGACAAAGTGTCACTTTTTCATGTAAATTATCCATCAAAGGCCAAGAACATTTTTACAGGCCCATTACCACCAAACGGGTTGAACAGTTTGTGGATATCATTGACAAGCAATTAATGAACCTAAGATTTTCTGAGGATCCTGATGACCTATGCAGTGCTTTATTTCAAATGTTAGATGCAGAGTTCAATGATATTTTTAAAATTAAAATGGTTAGAAAGGGTGCGAAGGTTCGTTTCGATGACTGGGCAACTCCTGGTATTTATAAAAGTAAAAACAATTTGTATAACTTGTACTCACAAAAAACCATTAATTTACATAATACTAAATTCATAAATCACTTAAAATTGTATTCAAAAACTTTTAAAGTTGTTTGTCAGACAGCAAAATCACTGCATCTAAGTAGAAAAATTAAGCATGCCGATGACAAAATAAAATCAACATGGAAAGTCATTAATACAGAAACTGGAAAAATTAAGCAGAGGGACGGTAAAATTATGTTAAAAGTTAATAATAAATTAATCATAGATAATAATGATGTCGCTAACACATTTGTTGAGTACTTCTCACAAGTACCTATTATTACTACTCAGCCTTTAAACTCTTCCCCTAAGGATGCTTTTGTTTTACTATCGAAGTGTGTGAATGTATGTGACTCTATGTTTGAGTTCAGACACATAACTTCAATATCAATTATCAAAACTTTTAAAATGCTCAATCAAAAGAAAACCGAGGATCTGTGGGGTATGTCAACCAAAGTACTTAGTTATATTATTAATGCAATTAGCCCTCACTTAGCGTTTATTTTTAACAGATGCGTCGATGAAGGTGTCTTTCCTGATGTAATGAAAAAAAGTAAATTAATTCCCCTATACAAATCAGTGAACAAAAATGACCCTTCAAACTATAGACCAATCTCTATATTACCGGCGCTCAGTAAAGTTTTTGAAAAAGTTATATTAGACCAGCTTTTGGCACATTTTAATATTAATCATCTTTTAAATCACAAACAATATGGTTTCACTAAGGGGCGTTCTACTACTGATGCTGGAGTAGATCTTCTTAAACATATATTTGATGCCTGGGAGAAAGCACAAGATGCTATCGGCGTTTTCTGTGACTTATCTAAAGCGTTTGATTGCGTCTGTCACAAAACGCTAATTTGCAAATTAAAACACTACGGCGTTAACGGAAAAGCACTTGATCTGGTCTCATCCTACCTCAGTAATAGAATACAGATGGTTGAGGTCAATGGCGTCAGGTCATCTGGATCCCTCATAAAAATGGGAGTTCCGCAGGGATCGATCTTAGGACCATTTTTATTTCTAGTTTATATTAATGACTTGCCGTCTTTCGTGCAAAACTTATGTGACATTGTTTTGTTCGCGGATGATACATCCTTAATATTCAAAATAGATAGGATTGCGCCTGGATTTGACTATGTTAACAAATCAATCGCACAGGTTTTGAATTGGTTTACAACCAATAACTTATTACTGAACGCCAAAAAAACTAAATGTATTAAATTCTCGCTGCCAAATGTAAGAAAGGGTGTCATTAATAGCAGGATATTAATAAACGATGTACCGATAGAATTTGTTGAATCCGCTACATTCTTGGGCATCACCCTGGATTCAAAACTACAATGGGGTTCTCAAATATCGGCTCTGGCAGGTAGATTGAGCTCCGCTGCATACGCAGTACGTAAAATCAGAAACTTGACTGACGAATCCACTGCTAGATTAGTTTACTTTAGCTACTTCCATAGTATAATGTCCTATGGCATTTTATTGTGGGGGAAAGCCGCCGAAATCCAATCTATATTTGTTTTACAAAAAAGAGCTATTCGATCTATATATACCATGAAGTCGCGAGACTCACTTCGTGAAAAATTTAAGGAGATTAAAATTCTCACAGTGGCATGTCAATATATATATGAAAATATTATGTATGTACGCAAAAATTTGAATGAGTATGATAAGAGGTCCGATGTACATAATTTCAATACAAGACACAAAAATAGATTAATTCTACCTCAATTCAGGTTGTGGAAAGTTAGTGGTTCTTTTCTGGGGAACTGTATACGATTTTATAATAAACTTCCTAAAGATATTGATCAACTGTCTATAAGCAGATTTAAAACCTTTGTAAAATCCAATTTAATGAAGAAATCGTACTATACAATAAATGACTATATGAATGACAAAAATGCTTGGCCTGAATGCCCCAAGCTCCAAGATATAATATAAATTGTATGATAATAGAATTACTTATTGTACATTAAACATTTATTTAATATGAATTTAAAAAAATGAATTAAAATAAGTGACAAGCCCCATAGAGTTTCTTGGTGTTTCTTCTCTGATGGGAGTACTTCCGAAACACCAGTAGATTCAACAGTCAATCAGTTTTCATCTTTTGTTTGCAGATCTAGGGTTGCCTGTTACGACGGTATTATGCGGCTGATAGTCGGACAATCAGTTCCATTCGGAACATGATTTGTACTGCAATTAGTCTGCGTTTTATTTATCTATTATGTTTCATTATTTCACAATTTTTTGGATAAAAATTGTCTGAAGTACTGAAACATGCACTGGGTTGCGGGTGCACGTAATGGTACGGTTGGCAACCCTACATTAATAAGGGGAATTAAACATGTGTTTTAAGTGTGACGTTCGACGTCTAGATGAAAGCTGAATGGCTCAATACCTTTGTTTTTTTTTTGTAAATTCAAAGCGTTATGTTTCTGTTATATCTATATTTTTTGTTGAATATGATCTATTTAATGTTATTTGACGTGTGTAAGTGCTAATTTTTAATTTGCCCATATACTGAATAAATGCTTTGACTTTGACTTTGACTTTGACTTTGAATAAAACGCAGACTAATTGCAGTACAAATCATGTTCCGAATGGAACTGATTGTCCGACTATCCACACTTGTATCCACTTTGCAGGTAATATTTCAGCATATTTTGTATTTGAATAGCCACATGTATCAAAACGAGTTTATAAATTGAAACAGTACACCTTCAATAATCATAATTATTTTTTACCTTAAAATAAGTGGATATCAAGGGTCATCGGTCTTGACTTAGGTAGGTCATAAAAACTGTCCGGGTCATAAAATGACGTAAAAATTTTTCGCGCTCGCTTCACTCGCGCAAACATTTGTCATCAGTGTTAACTTAGCAGGTCATAAAAACTGTCAGGGTAATGACAGGTCGTAAATTAGTCGTGGTCGTGTAATAGCGCGTAAATAGCGTGTAATAGCGGTTGTGTAATAGCGCTTACTACGCTTTCCCAGTAAAAGCGCTCTCTTTTGTCACGCAACCATTTGTAATATCTACTTTGTAGGAAACATTTCAGCAATTTTTGTATTTTAATAGCCACATTCATCAAAACGAGTCATAAATTGAAACAGTACAACTTTTAATAATCATAATGATTTTTTACATTAAAACAAGTGGATATCAGGTTGAACCTTAGGGTCATCGGTGTTGAATAAGCAGGTCATAAAAACTGTCAGGGTCATAAAATGACGTAAAAATTTTCGCGCTCGCTGTGCTCGCGCAAAACTTTTTACTACTTTACTTACTTACTACTTTGTAGGTAATATTTCAGCATTTTTTGAATTTTAATAGCCACATGCATCAAAACGTCGTAAAAAATTTTCGCGCTCGCTATGCTTGCACATTAATAGCGATCGCTCAAGCATTTGTTTTATCTCCTTTTTTGGTAATATTTCAGTTACTTTTGTATATTAATAACCACATCCATCAAAACGAGTCATAAATTAAAACAGTACAACCTTCAAAAATCATAATGATTATTAACCTTAAAATAAGTGGATATCAAGTTTAACCTTTGTGTTATCGGTGTTAACTTAGGAGGTCATAAAAACTGTCAGGATCATAAAAAGTCGTAAAAATATTTCACCATCGCTTCGCTCGCGCATTGATAGCGCTCACTACGCTCGCGCAAGCATTTGTTTTATCTACTTTGTAAGTAATATTTCAGCACTTTTGTATTCAAATAGCCACATGTATCAAGACGAGTTTATAAATTGAAACAGTACAACCTTCAATAATCATAATGATTATTAACCTTTAAATAAGTGGATATCAAGTTTAACCTTTGTGTCAACTGTGTTGACTTATTAGGTCATAAAAACTGTCAGGGTCATAAAAAGTCGTAAACATTTTTCGCGCTCGCTCTGCTCGCGCAATCATTTGTTTAATCTTCTTTGTAAGTAATATTTCAAAACTTTTGTATATTAATAACCATATGCATCAAAACGAGTCATAAGTTAAAACAGTACAACCTTCAATAATCATTATTGTTATTAACCTTAAAATAAGTGGATATCAAGTTTAACCTTAAGGTTATAGGTGTTGACTTAGTAGGTCATAAAAGCTGTCAGGGACATAAAAAGTCGAAAAAAATTTTCACCATCGCTTCACTTGCGCAGTAATAGCGCTCGCTGCGCTCGCGCAAGCATTTGTTTTATCTTCTTTGTTGGTAATATTTCAGTAACTTTTGTATTTTAAACGCCACTTGCATCAAAACGAGTCATAAATTAAAACAGTACAACCTTCAATAATCATAATGATTATTAACCTTAAAATAAGTGGATATCAAGTTTAACCTTTGTATTATCGGTGTTAACTTAGGAGGTCATAAAAGCTGTCAGGGTCATAAAAGGTCGTTAAACATTTTCGCGTTCGCTTCGCTCGTGCAGTAATAGCGCTCGCTACGCTCGCGCAAGCATTTTTTTATTTTCTTTGTTAGTAATATTTCAGCAACTTTTGTATATTGATAACCACATGCATCAAAACGAGTCATAAATTAAACAGTACAACGTTTTCAATAATCGTAATGAAGTTTAACCTTTGTAGTATCGGTGTTGACTTAGGAGCTCATAAAAACTGTCAGGGTCATAAAAAGTCGTAAACATTTTTCACCATCGCTTCGCTCGCAAATTGATAGCGCTCGCTAAGCTCGCGCAAGCATTTGTTTTATCTACTTTGTAGGTAATATTTCAGCATTTTTGTATTTAAATAGCCACATGCATCAAATCGAGTTTATAAATTGAAACAGTTCAACCTTCAATAATCATAATGATTATTGACCTTAAATAAGTGGATATGAAGTTTTTCACCTTTGTATCATCAGTGTTGACTTAGTAGGTCATAAAAACTCTCAGGGTCATAAAAAGTCGTAAACATTTTTCACCATCGTTTCGCTCGCGCATTGAAAGCGCTCGCTACGCTCGAGCCAGCATTTGTTTTAGCTACTTTGTAGGTAATATTTAAGCATTTTTTGTATTTAAATAGCCACATGCATCGAAACGAGTTTAAAAAATGAAACTGTTCAACCTTCAATAATCATAATGATTATTCACCTTAAATAAGTGGATATGAAATTAAACCTTTGAGTTATCGGTATTGACTTAGGAGGTCATAAAAACTGTCAGGGTCATAAAAAGTCGTAAACATTTTTCACCATCGTTTCGCTCGCGCATTGATAGCGCTCGCTACGCTCGAGCCAGCATTTGTTTTAGCTACTTTGTAGAAAACATTTCAGCAACTTTTGTATTTTAATAACCACATGCATCAAAACGAGTCATAAATTAAAACAGTACAACCTTCAATAATCATAATGATTATTAACCTTAAAATAAGTGGATATCAAGTTTAACCTTTGTGTTATCGGTGTTAACTTAGGAGGTCCTAAAAACTGTCAGGGTCATAAAAAGTCGTAAAAATATTTCACCATCGCTTCGCTCGCGCATTGATAGCGCTCACTACGCTCGCGCAAGCATTTGTTTTATCTACTTTGTAAGTAATATTTCAGCATTTTTGTATTCAAATAGCCACATGTATCAAGACGAGTTTATAAATTGAAACAGTTTAACCTTCAATAATCATAATGATTATTAACCTTAAAATAAGTGGACATCGATCAAGTTAAACCCTAGGGTTATCTGTGTTGACTTAGTAGGTCATAAAAACTGTAACGGTCATAAAAACTGTAACGGTCATAAAAGGGCCTAAAAAATTTTTTCGCAGTAATAAGGCTATATAGCATATAATAGCGTGTTTTAACAGCCTCATAAATTAGACTGACTGAAATACTTAAACAGCATAACTTGGTAAACCTTGGTTAGGTTTACCAAGTAATGATTAATAACTTTAACAATAGACGATATCGAGTTTGACCTATGAGTCATCTACAGTGACTTGATTGTTAAGTTATAAAACTGTCAGGGTCATAAAAAGTCATAAAACATGTTCGCTCGCGCAATGATAGCGCTCGCAACGCTCGCGCAACTATTTACCTTATTTTCTTTGTAAGAAATGTTTCAGGAACTTTTGTGAAGAGTCAAACAATTGAACAGCACAACTTCGTATACCTAACCAAAATGATTAATAACTTTAACAATAGAGGATATTGAGTTTGACTTTGGGGTCATCTATGGTGACTTGGGCTAAGAGATCATCGATCTAGACCTCAAAGGTCTTAAAGACACAATAACGCGGGCGAAGCCGCGGGTAACAGCTAGTGTATAATAAAAATGATATGCTTACTTAAACTCAAACTATTCCATTTTTAAAGCACTGACACATTCTCTGTAATTATAACCTCATAGAGTAGACGTGTATTCTACCAGCTATTTATTCACGAATAAAACCAAAACAAATTGCAACAGTTTCACAATTCATTACAAAATTCCAACGAAATGTTATAACGAGTTTACAGAGAAAAGAAGATTCACATCAATCAAAACGACGACAGATGTAAATCCGTTTAAGCGTTTCATTAGAAGTGCCATATTTTTGAGACCCTCAGGTGTGAGAGGTGTTCCGAGATCCAGGCAATCACTTCGATGAGTAATGACTTCAGTAAGCACTGATTGGTAATCACTGGGAGCTATTTGTCTTCGCGGCCTCGGATCGTGTTGGGAGCACTTGGGCTTATGGCAACGTGGGCGAGTTAGGCGGACTAACTTTGAGATGATAATTCCACGGCTTTATTGGTTTAATAATACGAAGATAGATAGATAGATAAACACTTTATTGAACACCTTAAAAGTTAAACATGAAAAAAATTTGTTACTAACAAACAGTGTACCAATAGGCGGTTTTATCGCTTAAAGCGATCTCTTCAGACAACCTTGAAAAAGATAAGAAATACAAATGATAAAAACATATCATTATAACGATGTTTTTAAATCAGTATAGTTATATTTATGACGTTAATCATGGATATTTATGTCATAATTAGCTGTGCCCCCGCGGTTTTACCCGCGTAGACATCATTTCCGTGAGAATGTCGGGATAAAAAGTACCCTTTGTGTAGGTACAACACAAAGGGTACTTTTTATCTATCTACGTACCAAATTTCAGCTCAATCGGTTCGGAAGTTTTAGCGTGAAAGAGTAACAAACATTCATATTAACTTTCGCGTTTATAATAATAGTAAGGAAGTAAAAATGTAATATTGTGAACAATTCTATCGTTGTACGCGCATCATATCAATTACCCTCTTACTATCCGTCCTCTAACGCACAATAAGAACTACAACTTCAAAATTGTACATCCAAGCAACTTTTCGTCAGGAAAACAATTAAAATAACCTAAAATTTAAATTATTCTGTGTTTTAACTCAGTTCGACAAAGTTCTTACCCGTTAAAACCTTATTGCGGACAATTCCAATAATGACAAATACAAAACTTTGTGACTCGCTATTTATTCCAATAATTCAAATGAGTAGGTGTGACGTTTCGTTTAGGGTTGCGCAGCAAAGGCAGTAAGCCCCGAGCTTTGCGGGGCCGGAACCCGTCGCGGACTTAATTAAGACTTTGGTGACAATAATAGAGCTGTAATGTATACTCAATGGTCGCTCGGTTGTTTGTTTTGAAATGAAGGAGCGTAGATATAAATAATATCGTTTAAAAACTAAAAAAGAACCGACTTCAATGTTCATTTTCAGTACCAATTTTGAGATGTTTATCTCAATATCTCTGGAGATACTTATCAGACCTCGATAAAATTACCATGGTACCACACTTGGGATATCTCCTTTCGAACAAAAAAAGAATAATCAAAATCGGTGCATAAATGACGAAGTTATCCCCGAACAAACATAAAAAAAAAAAAAAAAAAAAAAAAAAAAAAAAAAAAAAAAAAATATACGGTCGAATTGAGAAACATCCTCCTTTTTTTGAAGTCGGTTAATAATGACATGTACATTAAAGCAACATTATTTGAAAGATGTGTTGATTGTTGCTTCTATGTAGATTGAATTACAGCTGTACAGCATGTTTCCGAGTTTCACTTCTATGTAGCTATGAGTTTATCTTAGTACATATAGTGACTTAAGGTACGGACACACCGCAGCGTCCCGCGTGCACGATCTAGGCGACGATCAGATAGCGCAGTAGTATTTGTACGAACTGGTTCACACCAAACGCGATCAGAAAACAATTGAAAAGTACTGAGAGCGCGCCCGCAGATCGCAGGATGCCGCGGTGTGGCCGTACCTCTAACATCTGATGAGATAGTGGTCATTGCCAGTGCTATCAATAAACATAAAAGATAGAAGTTTACAACAATAAAAGAGTATTGATGTTCAAAGGCTAAGCAAAATGCTGCTGACCTATTGTAACTTTTTGTACTTAGATAATACATTTACCTTTGTAATAATTCAGATAGTTTAAAAACTAAAACAACCAACTTCAATGCCGTACGAGTCAGTTTCAGTAGCAAGTTTGAGACATTTAGTCATGTCTCTGGACATACTTATCAGCTGCACCCTGATTCTCAATCATTCGAAAGCAAATTCGGATTCGGAAACTGCCTTTCTTTCGACTCAGATCTTTGCAATTTACTATGTTCTAATCCGCAACTTGCTCGAAAAAACCTGTGATTTTAATCGGAAAGGTTTCCGCGAGCAAATAGCACACGGAATAATAAATATTCAAAATTCAAAATGACGCTTCCGAATGCAATAGGTTTTCGAATGATTGTGAATCAGGGGGCTGATCTCGTTGAAATTGCAATGGTACCACTAAAATGTATCTTATCAATTAAAAAAATAATCATTCGAATCGGTCTACAATTTTACTGACGTAGTTATCGCTTAACATACACACAAAAAAATCTCCTTTTTTTGGCAGTCGGTTGAAAATAGCATCACTGCTAAACGTTACGCTCTGGAAGGTTAAAACCCATCCGAACTGATAAAGTGGCGTTCATCACTGCAGCGTCCGCCCTGTCTGTTCATTGCGCGCTTCTCAGTTATGTTTTTATTTGTCGGTGCTTGTACACGAGATACAATATTCTGGAAATTCAATTATGAAAAAATAGGAGAACTGTTTTTATAGAGTATAAAGAGACCAACGAGAAGCCTCATAGCAAAAATGCAATAAAATTGCTTGAAAGTCTTGCGATAAAATAGGTTATATATATTAAATTGTTTCACAGTTTATATTTCTACTTAAAATAATTAACATAAAAATAAAACTAGAGTATTAACATAAAAATAAAACTAGAGTATTAGTTATTATATAGTATATTATATTTTTAGTCATACTAAAAATATAATATACTATATAATAACCAACGGAATTTAGGTCACTGTCTAAAAAATGTAACGAACAAGATTACTTACTTTTTTATTTTTATTAATGTTTATTTTACTCAAGTATCATTACTGCAGTATGCTTACTTAAATATGCAGTTGCAATATTTTCAGATTTTACTCAGATAACATTTATAACATCTGCCAGCATTTATCTTGAGAATTGAATTATTTAATAAAACAAACTACAAAAATAATACTCCAATAAAATCAAAACATGAAAACCAACTGCGTTTGCAGGGTGCCTTTCAGAATCGAAAAATTGTCTTGCAATCTCCGTCGCAACATCAGATGTTACTTAAATTTGAGCTTCAACAGTGAATGGTAGAGTTTATTTTAGTCTAACAATTTGGTGGTGTCGAAGCGCGCATTTTACATGAAAAATAAAAATGTCTGGACGCTTTATCTAAAGCGCAATGAATGGCAAATGCGGATTACTTTCAATGCGAGATACCGATGCGATTGAGGTCCTATTTGAATTCAACTTAGTGCACTCTGTTTTATCAGGGAACTGGAAAACTTACTACTTCTGGCTTGGAGAGTGATTGAAATTCACTATTTAGAATGTTCAGATATCTGACTTTAGTCCAATCAACTTGGCGCAACGATTCTTATATATATATTTGAAACATCATTTCTGAACTTAAATCTACTGACGAGTATCGAAAAATGATTGGGCGATATTAAATCAGAAAAGTTTATAGGCACGTGATCTCATCTGAGAAAATAGACACCAAATAAAACTGGCCAAGTGCGAGTCAGACTTTTGTCCCGCACACGGAGGGTTCCGAACGCCATCTATCGAATTTCTAACGAACTTCTAACACCAACTAAGTAAACGTTGACACAAAGGTAGAATAGCTTTGCTCGGTATTGTTTGCCACTTAAACAGACAAATATGACTCTTCCCGACATCTATTAACGAATATGACATAATCGTAGGCGAGATTTTAGTTCTTGCCTGTATGTAAACATTTTGATACGATTGTGTTATGGCGATTATTGTTTGTGATTTTAGCGTATGGTTTCTCGTAAGGAAACGTACGAGAAACTCTCCCCGTCTAAATGGGCCTTAATTGCTTTACCGACACAGTACTTCTACTCGCCAATAGATGTCGGGAAGAGTCATATTTTAAGTTGATTATCAATAAAGTTGATTATTGAAAACACGAACAAAACAACATTTTCTGAAAATGTCTCCTATCTAGATCGATTAATGCCCCCGAAATCCCCTGTAGGTATACTAAATTTTATTTAATCGTTGGAGCCGCTTCCGAGATTCAGATTAAGGTAAAGACGATAGACATCTTTGATGCTAGGTACATGGCGCTGCGCTATCGTAAAAAAAAATTTTTAAACTTTTATTTATTTTTTAACTTTGTTCTGTTCTTAGTATTTGTTGTTATAGTGGCAACAGAAATACATCATCTGTGAAAATTTCAACCGTCTAACTATCACGGTTCATGAGATACAGCCTGGTGACAGACGGACAGACAGACAGACAGACATACAGACAGACAGACAGAACACAATGCTTGACAACTACGTGCATGCCCCAAGAGACCATGCAGGGAAACATTTAGCACTTCATCAGCAAGCAACATGTCCCGCGTCACGTAAAATGTTGCGGAACTTATTGCGGGACCCTTTGCAACATTGCAGCGACACATAGATTGAGACCCTCCAGCTTAGTAGGTAAGCTGGCTAGATACAAGTTCTTAGGAAAAATCTAGTAATTTACCTTTGCATGGTGGTTTCTACCACCTATACCAAGCCAGCTACTATCCTTGAGTTGAAAAATTTGGCACCAAACATCAAACGTATTTCGGAAGCTATCCTTGAAAACCAGTTCCCAATCGAGGCGTGCTACCATTCTCGACCGCATAAAAATCCAGTAGAAATCCTACCTATTAAAAAGATTCCATCTTGAATGCACTTTACACCTTCCTCGGGCTATTAAATTAAACCTCAACAATATGAAATTTAATAAGAGATTAAAATATAAATTTCGCCACAACATTATGAATAGAAAGCGTAAAGTTGGCGATAAATAACGACTAAGTCGTCCCGGGGTTATCTTTTTAAGCGGGACGGCACTACGGAGGACCGTAAATTTAATTTTATTGCTTAATACTTATAAAATTTATGCAATTGTAGACCCTATAACCTTGAGTTACGTTTTATGAATTGAAAGAAGGTAACCTTTTAAGAGTGTTTAATAATGCGTGACGATTGCATTCTGTCTTATAGTACGTGTAAAGGTCCTGCATGCGCGATCTAGGCGGCGATCAGACAGCGCAGTAGTATTTGTACCGACTGGGTCACACCAAAGGCGATCAAAAAACAATTGAAAAGTACTGAGATCGCGCCCGCAGATCGCAGGACGCTGCGGTGTGGCCGTACCTTTATAGTCAATTAGAATATAATATACATATAATTAGGACAGAATCAGTCAACATAAAATTAATCAAATTACATATTAAGTAATGGATACAGATAATTAGTTAACAAGATTAGTTCTATATAAACTTCAGTCTAGTTTAAAATTTTGTCCTCCTATATTTCTGGTAGATATCTTTCCAAAGAAAATATCGTTCCGGATGGGGTAAGGGCCCCATCTGTAGGTCTTCGTCGATGTATAAGAAATTTAATGAGTCTTTAGTACTCGGTTTCCATTTCACTGGCAAATCACTTGATGGAGGGGTAGGATCACTGAAATACAATAAAAAAAAATTATATACCACAGTTTTCTATGATAACATATATTTAACCATACATTTTACATACATACCATACAATACAATACACGCGACTTGAACGCGACTCTTCGCATATTTACGCTTTAATCATTTTATAAGTTGATTGTTGTCATTAGGTATTAATTTAGTTAATTTTATTGTATTGACGTATCACAATCATGAGTAGCTCCTCGCGAGCCCCCTGTCCTCATTGCCCCGACACAGGAAAGCTTTTTTCGGCGCCTCATGGTCTCCGCGTGCACATAGGCCGTAAACACAGGGATATTACTCTGTCAAACTCAGCAACCCCTGCCTCCGTTACCATCATCACTGCCCATTCGCACGAGGAGCCAGCAGGCATTAGCCTCACTGATTTGCCATCCCTCAAGTCGAAAATCCGCGTCCTCAGACACATACCAAAGGGCGCAAGATGTCTCGCAGCTGGCAAATTGGCTTCGGTGATAGAACACTGCCTGGAGTCCAACAGTCCCAAGGACTGGATCTCGTTGCTGTCTTTTGCTTTCACAGCGTTGCGAATGCCTGACCGTGTCGATGGGAAATCCCTCACAGCTAAGGTTAAAGCAAATATCGATGGGAGCCAGTTGGAACTGCCAGTTGGGTGCGTGCCGCACAGACCGCCTTCCCTTTATAAATCCATAGAAGGAAAGGTTTACGAAGGAGATCTCAGGGGCGCGGCGCGATTGCTTACCTCAGACTGTTCTTTCGCTCCTCGTAATGAGGACACATTAGCAGCGTTGAGAGACAAGCACCCTGCCCCTTCTCGTCCGCTTAACATCCCCTTAGCTCCCGAACCCTCAGACATATATCTCACAGTGGAGGCGAAGCATGTCGCAGAGGCACTTCTATCCTTTCATCGTGGTTCAGCATCTGGCTTGGATGGTTTGCGTCCGGAACATCTCCAGGAGCTAACATCTACAGCGGCCGGCGACAATGGACCCAAGTTGCTAGAATCTATAACCCGCCTTTGCAATTTTTTGCTGAGCGGGAACCTTAACCCAGAGATTTGCCCTTACCTATACGGTGGTTCTCTGTGCGCTCTTCAAAAAAAAGACGGAGGCATTAGACCAATCGCTGTAGGCAACACTTTCCGCCGCCTTGTTGCCAAATTAGGCTGTGAAGCTGTTAAAATCCCTATGTCCTCTTATCTGCAGCCTCATCAAGTGGGTTTCGGTACTCCACTTGGCTGTGAGGCTGCCATACACGCTTGTCGTGCATTTTTAGCGCGCAGGGAGAGCAATGACGTCCTTGTTAAACTGGACTTACGCAACGCTTTTAACAGCTTGGAGAGAGACATCATCCTGTCAGAATTAAAAGAACACACACCGCTAATATATCCTTTCCTTCACCAGTGCTATGCGACAGCAGGTAACCTCTTCTTTAACGGCGTGGGTATCATGTCCCAGGTGGGAGCGCAGCAAGGAGACCCCCTGGGTCCGTTAATTTTCAGCCTAGCCATACATAAGGCCATAAATTCCCTAAAGTCACCGTTGAACATATGGTACCTTGATGATGGCACAATAGGTGGACCTCCAGACAAGGTGGAGGAAGATATAAGAATACTTTTCCCAGCTTTGAAGGAACTGGGCCTGGAGGTTAACACTTCTAAGTGTGAATTCTTCCCTTGCAGCCCGGTAGCCGCACATTCCATCGACAGATTTCGATCACTTATACCCGGACTTAAGATCATGGATCAGGCCTCTCTTAGTCTACTGGGTGCTCCTATATTTTTCGAGGGCGTACTGGACTGCATGCGGGAGAAAACGCGGGTTTTGGCATCACTTGCGGAACACTTCCAGCAGCTGCCAGCACACGTATCATTGACGCTTCTGAGGAGTTGTTTCGCGATGCCCAAGATGACATACGTCATTAGAACGGCTCCAACTTGGAAGCTCCCAGAAGAGGTCTTACGCTTCGATAATACTCTGAAACAGTTGCTGGAAGAGACGCTAAATGTCCAACTCAGCGAAGGTCAGTGGTGTCAAGCCAGTCTGCCCATTCGACATGGTGGTCTAGGCGTGCGCAGTCTTCGCGAAACTGGGCCCATAGCTTTTCTTGCCTCGGCGCACGGTGTCGGCGAACTTGTCACTCACATTTTACCCATTACTGGTGACACGGTCCCCATCCCGTACGTCGAGGAGGCTTTTGGCATATGGTCAGCCTTGTGCTCCAGTGGTAATCCACCTGAGAAACCAAAAATGCAACGAAGCTGGGATAACCCAAATTGCAAACGCTTGGTCTCACAGTTGCGGGTTTCTAGCACCGGGATCGAGCTGGCCCGACTTAATGCCGCAACGAAACCTGAGTCTGGCGCCTGGTTGCACGCCCTGCCTTCTCCACATTTGGGTACGCTCCTCGACAACGACTCCATGAGAGTTGCTGTGGCTCTTCGCCTCGGTTGCGCCATCTGCGAGCCCCATTCTTGTGTCTGCGGGGCAAGGGTCGAAGCCAATGGTCATCACGGCCTGAGCTGTACCCGGTGCGCGGGCCGTAGACCCCGCCATTATGCCATTAACGACATTTTGAGGCGAGCTCTCGTGTCTGCTGAGGTACCGTGTATTTTGGAGCCCCCAGGCCTGTCACGCTCAGACGGCAAACGCCCCGATGGACTCACGCTGGTCCCATGGCAGAGAGGGCGCTGTCTTGTGTGGGATGCAACGTGTGTGAGTACGTTTGCATCCTGCCATCTCCTCGCCACCCAGCAGTCCGCTGGGGCAGGAGCGGAGGCAGCTGCCCGAGGCAAGCGCCTAAAGTACGCCTGCCTGGAGTCATCGTATGACTTTGTTCCGTTTGCTGTCGAAACGGCGGGACCATGGGGGTCCGAAGCCATAAAATTCGTACACAATCTGGGTCGTCGTTTGAAAGAGAGAGGACGAGACCCTCGATCGGGCTGGTTCCTCATTCAGCAAATTGCTTTAGCCATACAACGCGGAAATGCAGCGAGCATCCTAGGGACATTAAGGCGGGGTTCAGCGTGAAGAGCTACCGTCTAAACTACACACAATTTTTTTTGTGTTACATTTTTATTTATTCATATTATTATTATTTTGTGATTAGCAATTTTTACTTTAATTATTGTGATGTTTAGTTTTTATTTTATTTTAATTAATTATTGAGACCTATGAATGTAAATGTATTCTGGCAAATAAATGTATTTAAAAATACAATACATACCATACATTTTACCAATTATATATTTTTTCATATCTATACTAATATTATAAAGAGAGAACATTTGTATTTTATTATTTATTATATTTGGCTCAAAAACTACAGATCCGATTTAAAAAATTCTTTGACTAAAACATAGAATGGACTTTCGGAATGAAAATAGGCTATATATTATCCCGTTTAAATCAAAGGTACATTCGTGGAGACCTAATTTGCAACCTAAGTCGGCAAAAAAACGGTCGAAATAACACGTTTCTTACGAACGCTGCTCAATTGAAAATAGATAGAAGAATATTTTTTTATGGAAGAGTATACAACTTAATAAGACCTACAAAAAAATCCTCGACAGCATATGTCTATCTATTAAGGTTGACTCACAGTAACCATTTTAATCTTAAAATGTTTGTTAAAAAATATTACATAACTTCCAAGGCTTTTTTCAAGTATATAGTATTAATACTTATCCAAATAATTACGTTAATTAGCTTGGCAACATATTATAGATTAAAATTGTCACATACAGTATATAATTCCAATGAAAACTCTAGAAGATATCACGAATTTCACATACACGCATCGCAAAATTAATAAAATATTTGCAGTGTAACCACAGATTAGGTCATAGTTACTACGAAAATATTATTAACAGCTTAGCTATGCTGTAGATCCCCATCGATCACAATCAATTTGAAGTCAATATAGTATAATAATATGATCTATTATATAATCATAATCTTTACATTAAAAGCATTCCAATGACTCTAAAACCGACATTTAAAATCTTAGCTGTAAGTTGGTGAGGATTTGAGGATTCTGTAGAACCCAGGAGATGTTCCAGCATCAGGTCAATTCGCATGTTCTTACAATATCGTTGAAGAAGAAGATTTTCGAATTGATCAGACCTATGAAAGTTTATTTCATAGCGCAATTAACTAGAAAAAAGCTCATAATTTTATAACGATTGAACGAATTTTCATGAATCAAAGCTAAGAAAACTCTCGATGAAGACATCTATCAAACAAAAAAAACTATCAATTACAAAAACAAAATCGGTTCATACGGTTAGGTGCTAAGATGCTACAGACAGACACACAGACGTTACACACGTTAAGCGTATATTACCCCTACTTTATGCGTCGTGGAACGCCGTAAGGTTAAGGCGGCAGATGTTCTCCTTGGTGGTAAGCTACTTTTCGGTTGATTTAATGATCCCACTACCACTGTACGAAAACTTATGATTCATGAATGAACATAAAACTTTAATTGGTAGGTATATAGCTAGGATTAGAACCAACGACCGTCGGGTCAGAATCAGGGTAACTATCCTTTACGCCAAAGGGCCGTCCAATATCACTACGTAAGTATTATAAAACAAAGTCCATCATTGCGTCTGTCTGTCTGTTCGCAATAATCTCAATAGCTACTGAACGGATTATTCTGCGGTTTTCACCAATAGCCAGAGTGTTTATGAGGAAGGTTTAGGTGCATAATTCGTTAACGTTTTGTATAAATTGGTTGAAATATGACGATGATTGTTAAATATGTTCATGTTTTATATTCGATGCAACAAACTGATGCAAATTTTATGGGCATATTTGTTCTACCCGTGTGAAGCCAGGGCGGGCTGCTAGTAATTTATATATTTTTTTGTATTTTTTAGGCTAGCGTTTAGGCATTTTCTTGCCTGGTGTTACGCGATGATATGGTCGAAGATGGGGAACACGCTATGCATAGAACACTTTAACTTGAAAGAGCTGTGTGCTGCTACACACTGTAACCTTATGTCGGCCTTTTTCAACCGACTTTCAAAAAGAAGGAGGTTCTTATTTTGTCTGTGTTTTTTTGTGTGTGTGTATGTTACGCGATTACTCCGTCAATTGTGAACCGATTTGAATGATCCTTTTTTATTAGGAACGTTTTTAAGTAGTCCAATTGTAATTTCATCGAGATCTGATAAGTATCTCCAGAGATATGACGATATACGTCTCAAACTTGCTACTGAAAATGACTTGCGGGGCATGGAAGTGGGTTGATCTAATTTTTAAACTATTATCATTATTATACGTACTTTTTACTTTTCGGGGACATAGCTAACTTTATTAAAAATAACGTAAATATTTTAGGTAGTTAAGCTTGGCTTAAGCTTTGTAAAATAATAAAACATATATTTACCCATATTTAGCAAAATTTGTCCACATCTTCGTCATCCAGTCAACTATTATCTGATCTTTCTTGGATATTCTGTAAGGCCAAAAGTAAGCCTTGAACAAATACAGAATGTCATCTCCATGGCTCGCTCCAGATTCATGTTTATTTCTACAAAACCTTGCTTTTACCATATTTCTACCTCCGGAATATTTAAAATAGTAGTTGTATATTGGTGCTTTTACCCTATTCAACATTAATTCTGATTCTAAAATCGTCGGTGCTGTTAGATATACATCACCGTATAGATCTGATAGATTACTTATCGCTTTTTGATTGATTATTTTATCTCCAAAATAATACTTTTTTACTTTATCTGAAAGTTCTTTTTCTTCTTCACTCGATGCAAATTCTAAATCGGGGAAAGGGTACGCGTCATGGTTCAGCTTATGTAGAGTTTCATCTGTCTCATCGGCAGTCAAATATATCCCTTCTTTGTCGGTAGTACCATATATGATAGATATATTTTTAGTGTTTTTTATCAGTAAATTGTAAGGAAAATCATTAATAGCAGCTTCTACGCCTGGTATATTATTCTCAATACAGGGTAGGTGAATTGAGTTTGATATCATTAGATCAAGTATGGATTTTCCTAACGCTTCCATCAATATTTCAGTTAGAGGCACTCTTTCAAATATATCATAGAGCTCATGAGGATTATCTGTGTCGTATCCCAGACGTTTCCCTTCTGATTTTGCGACAATGACTGAAGGCATGCTGGCCCAGAATGGTAAGGCGGAGCCACTTTGCATTATAGCTTTGTTGAATAGTCCATCTGTGACTTCGCTCGCTATTAACAATGATGCTGAACCAGCCCCAGCACTGTGACCAAATATTGTGACATTATCTGGGTCGCCACCAAACGCTGCGATATTTTTCTTTACCCATCTCAAGGCTGCTATTTGATCTTTCAAGCCAGCATTGCCCGGCGCTTCTTGAATCCCGAGACAGAGAAATCCAAGTGCTCCCAGTCTATAGTTGAACGTTACTACGATAACGTCGTGTCTTACAAGAAAATCTGCTCCGTAAACCATTTTTCCTCCATTTCCTAATACAAATCCACCGCCATGAATGTAAAACATTACTGGTAAAGGAGATTTTGCATGAGCTGGTACGTATACGTTTATTTTCAAGCAGTCTTCCATTCCTATGATTCCGGTGACCACGGCTTGGGGACATTGGTAATGTTCGTCGATTGCTTTGAAGATTCCATCCCAAGAAGGCGGTGGCAGTGGTGCCTAAAATACATCAATTCATATATCACATTAATTATTATGTAGTATGTTGATTGATGTTTCCCTGGACCAAAGACCTGACGCTTGCCTCGGGCAACGCATTAGTTTAGCCATTCAAAGAGGTAATGTGCCCAGCTTTTTGTGTACTCTATCAGCAAAAAGCGACCTAAATTCCATTTTTATTTAAATAATTAGTGATAGTTACTATATATTTATTTTTATTTTTATTTTTATTAAGTTATTAAAAAGTATAAGGTACTAAGTCAACAATTTTACTCGACTATCTTGGAAGAAGCCCTCACATTATGATTAAAAAATTAAGAAAAAATAAGTAGTATGTAGCATATTTATTAAAGTGCTAAATTACTTATAATTTTGATAGCATTGTAATGCAATTCATTTAAATAATTGCGCTTCTTAGATAGTGATTGTTAAGTAATTGATTCGATAATGAGCTTATTATCAACATTGAAACACTTTGTTAAGTTGTCTTTGTTTCCAGCTTTATTCTCTGAATAAATTATATATTATTTCTTTGTTAAAACGATAACTTCCTAAGCATTTCCTTTAATAATAAGAATAAAAATACTATGTAAATATTTGCCGACTACATCGTCAGTTAACAACACGTGACTTAGTTTGCAAACGTTAGACTTAAGTCTCATCTAACATTTTCTTTACAAAATGTTATCAATTATTATTTCTAATAAAACAATTACTATTATAATAAAAATAGCTCGCTTACCCGATATCTACCTTCAATAGTAGCGTATGGGATCCCAACGTACTCAAAAAATGATCCATCGGAGTTCACTTTACCACTTAGCACCCCCTGCTCTATCGTAATTTCAGGGGCGGGTTGATCTACTAAATTCATGGCAAATAGTGTAAACAGCACAACATTCTTAGCACAAAACATTTTGATAAGTTAATATAAACTAAATGACTAGCTATCTTAAAGTTTGATATAGTACTGGCCATCTGTTGTTCTAGATAGACTCAGTCTCCTACTTTTATTGTGATTAACTCCAATAATGTTATTATGTCAACACGACTATTTAATTTAAGTTCTATAATAATTCATTGCATTATCTGAATTGCATTGGCACAAAAACTAAGTACCTATAATTTGAATACAGTGAGAATACATTGTTATTATCGTATTTATACAATGTTGTATGATAGGTACACAGGTATTATAGGTTATAGGTATTATAGGTACATATATTCTGAACTTATTTACAACTAGTTGATACCCGCTACTTCGTTCACGTACACAAAGAATTTTATTACTGTAATCTCTGTCAATCAACATATTTTCACTGTAATCTCTGTCAATTATTTTCAACCGATTTCCCAAAAAGAAGAAGGTTCTCAATTAGTCTGTATGTTTTTTTTTTGTGTGTATGTTACGCGGTTGCTCCGTCAATTGTGAAATGATTTCAATGATTCTTTTTTTAATCGGTAGGGTTCGTTTTTGAGGTGGTCCCATTGTAATTTTATCAAGATCTGATGAGTATCTCCAGAGTAGCAATTTTGAGACGTTTATCTTCATATCTCTGGAGATACCTATCAGATCTCGATGAAATTACAATGGGACCATCTCGAAAACGTACCCTACCGATTACAAAAAGAATCATTTGAATCGGTTCTCAATTGACGGAGTAATCACGTAACATAAACACAAAAAAAAACATTCAGATGAATTGAGAACTTCATTATTTTTGGAAGTCGGTTGATAAGTTGCGTTTATTTCACTACAAATGCGCGCACTTCTGTATGTCACTCCATACTTTACAGAATATGCGCGCGGTAGAATAAACGCACCGCAGCCGCAGTGCGCGCGTGCATTTTAAGTCTGTCTGTCTGTATTTACTGTAGACAGTTATCTGATAACCTATATGAATGTGTGTGTTTACAATTACTTCTATATTAGCTACTATTATCGATTGTCATTATATAATATAATAACCGAAGCAATTTCTTTTTATTTTATTTTTTTTAAATAAAGATTGCTCGAAATGTGGGTTACGCATTACTAGTATTCTTGTTAACCTCCAACTAAGCTAAATATGCTTGTGTCTGGATTGGGTTCACGACAATAGTGCAATGGGGGGGGTCGAATTCACGACCTCTCGATCGCCAGTCCGACACCCTATCCATTGGGCTATTGCCGCCTTTAATTATTGGTATGTTAATTAATACACGTGAATAAATAACTCTTTCGTTTATATTTTCATGAATACTCGGACGGACAAATAGAGGGATGGACGGACAGATGGATAGTCGAATGGATAGCGAAGTTTCAATAATGAGTTTCCGTTAGTACCTTTTTGCTACAAAACCCTTAAAAATCTTATTATATTATACAAAAATAATTTCACAAAAAAATGCTAAAAATAAATATAAAAGAAATTGTCTTCACCATATTTAAACAATAAAACAACCTTTATTGACAATAATATTACCAATATTTCATTACCCCCTTAAATATTTCATTCACCATTTTTTACTTTATGCTATAATCTTTCTTTCTGTACTTATCATAGATATCTTTCCAGAGCTGATAAGTGACTCGATTGGGTATCGGTCCCATTTTGAGTTCTTCGTCTATGTACAGAAAATTCAATTTGCCTTTGGCACTTTTAGTCCACTTGACCGGCAAGTCAGAAGCATCCGGCGTCGGGTTGCTGAAATCAAGAAACATGAATTAAAAGGAAAAATCACACTTTCAGTATTTATTGAAGTTACGAGGGAAAATTATTGATGCCCATTAATAATTTTTGAAGACACAAGTTTTCGGTAATTTTTAACCGACTTCCCAAAAAAGGAGGAGGTTCTCAATTCGTCAATTCGATAAAAGGGTGAAGTGGGGTAACAAAGTCTGAAATCAACATTGTTTTGGATTGCGCTGAAATTTTGAAATTTGGCATACAGATTTAACCGACTTCAATGTTCATTTTCAGTAGCAATTTTGAGATGTTTATCTCAATATCTCTGGAGATACTTATCAGACCTCGATAAAATTACCATGGTACTACACTTGGAATATTTTCTTTCTAATAAAAAAAGAATAATCAAAATCGGTGCATAAACGACGAAGTTATCCCCGAACAAACATAAAAAATATATATATATACGGTCGAATTGAGAAAGATCCTCCTTTTTTTGAAGTCGGTTAAAAAAGGAGGAGGTTTCTCAATTCAACCGTATATATATATTTTTTTATGTTTGTTCGCAAATAACTTCGTCGTTTATCAACCGATTTTAATTATTCTTTTTTTGTGCGAAAGGAGATATCCCAAGTGTGGTACCATGGTAATTTTATCGAGGTCTGATAAGTATCTCCAGAGATATTGAGATAAACATCTCAAAATTGGTACTGAAAATGAATAGCGCGGCATTGAAGTCGGTTCTTTTTAGTTTTTAAACGATATTAGTTTGACTTAGGTATCCGCTAAGAAATAATTTTTCAAAATTCACTCTTCAAGGGGATGAAGCGGGGGTTCAAAGTTTGGATAGACATTTTATTCGACATTTCACAAAAGTACTTAAAGACTTTTTCAAAATGCCACCCTAAGAGAACTAACTGGGGCAACAAAGTCTAAAAATCAATATTGTTTCGGATTGCGCTGAAATTTAAAATGCAGATAGTTATTATCACGTAGGTTTACTTTATTACACTGAGGGACCGCTCAGAAAGGATTTTCTTTAAATTCCTCCGTTTGTATGGCAAAACAAGATTAGATAAAATACGTGTTGTAGGATTTTTCGAAATGGGGTAGGTAACAAAGGTTACAAAGAAAATTTGGGTTTTTCGGGTTTTATAAATCGTTTTTATAAATTTTTATAAATATTATGAATCCCGAATTGCCTTAGTCACGCATGGCTAATTCTTATTTAATATCTTTAATGATAGAATCGTTTTTACAAAAGAAAAGTTTTAAGTAAATGAAAGAAATTTTATAACGCGTGCGAAACCGCGGGGCACTTCTAGTCCATTGTGAATCCATTTTTATTAAAGCGTTTACGTCGTCCTTTTTTAGGGTTCCGTAGCCGAAAGGCAAAAAACGGAACCATTATAGATTCGTCATGTCTGTCTGTCTGTCTGTCCGTCCGTATGTCACAGCAATTTTATTCCGAAACTGTTAGGACTACAGAATTGAAACTTGGTAGGTAGATGTATTCTGTGAACCGCTTTCCGATTTTTATACAAAAATAAAAAATATAAATGTTAAAGGGGGGGCATCCCATACATAGAACAGAAACAAAAAAAAAATAAAAAAAAAATATATGCTGTAGATCTCAATGAAAACTAACAACGAAAATTGGTTTGAACGAGATACAGTCAGCAGTTTTAGAGATATGGCGACCGCAAATATATGTTAAATATTGAAAAACTAATGATTATATATATATAAATATAAAATAATTAAATAATATATAATAAATATATATATATATATATTGATGATTGATATTGATTGATTGATATTTCTGATATAAAAACTGTAATGCAAAAAAAACTTGTAGCCAAAACGAGATTTAAGGTGCGACCTACTGACGTAAATAAGGAAAAGTACATTGAAACCCGGAATCACTGCAATAAGGTGTGTAGGAATGCACAACGCCAGCATATTCATGATTCTGTAGAAAATGAAGATCCTTCGAAAGTTTGGAAATTTCTTCGTTCGTTGGGAGTTGGTAAACAGCGTCAAAATCCTTTACATAAAAATCTTGATCTCAATTCATTAAATCAACATTTTTCTTCTTCTAGTAATTTCCATGCATCCACAAAAGTAGCTACTTTGGATCATCTTTCCTCTATTCCGACTCCCGACTACTCTTCTTTTGTCTTCCGTCAATTTACTGCTAGTGATGTTAAGAGTAGCATCTCTGCCATTACCTCAAATGCTATCGGTAGCGACAGTATCAGTCGTAACATGATTGAGCTACTCCTGGACGAAATCCTTCCCATTATCCTACATATCCTAAACGAATCTGTTACCTCTGCGTCTTTTCCATCGCTTTGGAAAGAAGCTCAGATTATACCGCTTCCTAAAAAATCCACTCCTTTGTCCTTCTCTGATTTTCGTCCTATTTCTATTTTACCTTTTCTCTCCAAAGTCCTAGAACGCCTAATTCATCAACAACTTTCCGTCTTCCTTAACAGAAACAATCTATTGAATCCTTTTCAATCCGGTTTTCGTCCAGGCCATAGCACTGTTTCGGCACTGGTGAAGATCACTGATGATATTCGATATGGCATTGAAAGAGGGCATGTAACAGTGCTGTCGTTACTCGATTTTAGCAATGCCTTTAATAATGTCGACTTTGACATTTTACTGGCAATTCTCCGCTCTCTTAACATATCTCCTTCAGTAATTGACTGGTTTCGTACTTACCTGTATGGACGTCGGCAGCGTGTCCGCATTGATGATTCCTTTTCATCTTGGTGTGACACGACTGCGGGTGTCCCTCAGGGCGGCGTTCTATCTCCTCTTCTTTTCGCTATTTTCATAAACTCTATCTCTCAACAGCTTTCTACTTCCTACCACCTTTATGCAGATGATTTGCAAATTTACAGACAAGTACCACTCTCTCAGCTATCAGATGCCATCACACAGACAAATTTTGACCTAGATTCAGTGCTCAAATGGAGTAAATGGTACGGCATAAGTGTGAATCCGGTGAAAACACAATTGATAGTCATCGGCGGTTCCAGGATGATATCCAAGATTGACTGGTTCCGCCTTCCTCAGGTAATATTCGACGGAACACATGTACCTATCAGCGATACAGTCAAAAACCTTGGGATACTCTTTGATAGGACATTTTCTTGGGCACCCCAAATAGCTGAAGTTAGTCGTAAGATTTTCGCATCTGCAGGTTCGTTACGACGATTACGTAATCTTCTTCCAATTTCCACCAAAACTGCGCTTGCGCAATCCCTTTTGCTTCCTATACTAGATTATGCTGACACCTGCTATTTGGATTTAACCGAGGAACAGCTTAGTAAGCTTGAGAGACTGCAGAACCTTTGTATACGGTTCATATTTGGATTACGCAAGTATGACCACATTTCAGAATTCCGTAAAAAGCTGAAATGGTTACCTATTCGTCTTCGCCGGAATAGTCACGTCCTTTCTCTTCTATACTCTATTCTATTTATCCCGTGTACCCCTTCCTACCTTAAGGAACGTTTCACGTTTCTTCACCTTTCAAATCCGTTTTCCTTGAGATCCGCTGAAACTCTACAACTTTTAACCCCTATCCATTCCTCACTTGCTTATGAAAAATCTTTTACTGTGCAAGCGGTCCATTTATGGAACGCGCTACCAGTGGAGATTAGACATGCCAAATCGCTGGCTATCTTTAAATCCATGGTAAAAGCCCATTACTTGTTCCAAACATGTTAAAACTGCAACACTACTGTGATTTAATATATATGGTTATGTATATGTGTATTTAATATTATATATACATATATATGTATTTATATTAATATATTTGGGAACATTATTATATATATGTAGGGTATTTTTATGTATTATATCTTAATATACTAAAATTTTAGTAGTCTATTTTGTGTATTATTATTAAATATATATTTTTTTTTTTTTTTCTGACATCATTAATTTGTATTGTACGCTACCCCCAATTTTTGTTTGTATTCTTCTTTTCCATGCCAAGGTTGTCTGGAAGAAATTGCTTTATGCAATAAGACCGCCGATTGTATTGCCTTATTATTCTACTGTCTTTCATCACATAGTATGTACAATTTGTAATTTCTTTGGTGATCAATAAAGAGTTTTTGTATTGTATTGTATTGTATATATATATTGATTAAATAATGTTAAATATTAAATATATAATGTTTTTCATACAAACACTATGAAAAACAAAGTTAATTTTGTAGTTCATCAAAGTTATAGAATCTCTACTGTGTTACGGAACCCTGCGAGTGCGAGTCCGACTTGCATTTGGCCAGTTTATTCTTTACTAGCAGCCCGCCCCGGCTTCACACGGGTAGAAAATATATGCCTACAAAATTTGCATCAGATTGTTGCATCGAATATAAAATATGAACATATTTAACAACCATCGTCATATTTCATCCAATTTACACAAAACCTTAACGAATTATGCACCTAAACCTTCCTTATAAACACTCTTTCTATTGGTGAAAACCGCATGATAATCTGTTCAGTAGCTATTGAGATTATTGCGAACAGACAGACAGACGCAGTGATGAACTTTGTTTTATAATACTTACGTATTGATATTGGACGGCCCTTTGGCGTATAGGATAGTTACCCTGATTCTGACCCAACGGTCGTTGGTTCTAATCCTAGCTATATACCTACCAATGAAAGTTTTATGTGCATTCATGAATCATGAGTTTTCGTACAGTGGTAGTGGAATCATTAAATCTACCAAAATGTAGCTTACCACCAAGGAGTACATCTGCCGCCGTAACCTTACGGCGTTCCCCGACGCAAAATGTAGGGGTAATATACGTTTAACGTGTGTATCTGTGTGTCTGTCTGTAGCATCTTAGCATCTAACCGGATGAACCGATTTTGTTTTTATTATTGATAGTTTTTTTTTGTTTGATAGATGTCTTCATCGAGAGTTTTCTTAGCTTTGATTCATGAAAATTCGTTCAATCGTTATAAAATTATGAGCTTTTTTCTAGTTAATTGCGCTATGAAATCAACTTTCATAGGTCTGATCAATTCGAAAATCTTCTTCTTCAACGATATTGTAAGAACATGGAAGCCTCCTGGACTCTACAGAATACTCAAATCCTCACCAACTTACAGCTCAGATTTTAAATGTCGTGTTTAGAGTCATTGGAAAAAGCTATTATACATAGATCAGTCGGGGTGGTTTAAAATATTATATTATATTATTATATATATAGATGAATATTATTTTTTACAATAGATCATATTATTATACTATATTGACTTCAAATTGATTGTGATCGGTGGGAATCTACAGCATAGCTAAGCTTATAATAATATTTTCGCAGTAACTATGACCTAATCTGTGGTTTCACTGCAAATGTTTTATTAATTTTGCGATGCGTGTTTGTGAAATTCGTGATATCTTTTAGAGTTTTCATTTGAATTATATACTGTAAAGGACAATTTTAATCTATAATATGTGGCCAAGCTAATTAACGTAATTATTTGAATGAGGATTAATACTTTACACTTGAAAATAGCCTTGGAAGTTATGTAATATTTTTTAACAAAAATTTTAAGATTAAAATGGTTACTGTGAGTCAATCTTAAGAGATAGACATATGCTGTCGCGGACTTTTTTGTAGGTCTTATGAAGTTGTATAACTCTTGCATAGAAAATATTCTTCCATCTATTTTCAATTAGCAGCGTTCGTAAGAAATGTGTTTTTTAGACCGTTTATTTGCCGACTTAGGTTGCAAATTAGGTCTCCACGAATGTACCTTTGATTTAAACGGGATAATATATAGCCTTTTTTCATTTCAAAAGTCCATTTTATGTATTAGTGAAAGATTTTTTTAAATCGGTTCAGTAGTTTTTGAGCTTACTCATTACAAACATACAAAAATACAAATGTTCTCTCTTTATAATATTAGTATAGATTGCTATGAATAAATAAATAACAAAGTCACAACTTACCTATACTTAGCAAAATCAGTCCACATTTTAGTCATATAGTAGATCATCTTTTCATCTCGCTTACTTATGGGGAACGGCCATAAATTACCTCGGAACAGGTATAACAGTTCATCTGCATGACAAGCACCAGACTCATCTTTGTACCCAACTAAATACTTCA
Organism: Cabera pusaria; assembly: GCA_954871355.1. Lineage (NCBI taxonomy): Eukaryota > Metazoa > Arthropoda > Insecta > Lepidoptera > Geometridae > Cabera > Cabera pusaria. Next base: position 1,359,007 of record OX940891.1, read on the forward strand.
GGAAGTTCCTTCCTCCGGTATAGTCAAAGTAGAAATTAAATACTGGCGCATCGATCTTACTCGTCATTATTTCTGATTCGAACACTCCAGGCAGCCCAAAGTATAAATCAGTCATTAGACTTGAGATATTCATGATAGTCTTTAAATTCATTCTTTCATTCCCAAAGTAAACTTCTCTTATTTCTTTATCAACCTTCCCAGCTTCATTTTTCGATGGAAATACCAAATCTGATGCAAAAATATATTTTTCATCTCTTTTGCTTATCGTAGTCTCATTATCTAAGGCGACTAGGAATAAACCTTCTTTGCTTGTAAACCCATAAATTAGAGGTATATTTTTCGGTTTACTATTTATTAAATTGAAAGGCAAATCGTTTATTACAGCTTCTTCGCCTTCGAAAGGTTTCTCTATGCAAGGCAAATGAAGTAACTCAGTGTCCAAGTACTTCCCGAGAGGTTTTACTGGTTTTGCGCTTACCAGATCTTTGAAGGATATTTTTGAAAATATGTCGTACAGCTCATGTGGATCTTTGGTATTGAATCCTAATTCTTTTGCAATAAGACTAGCTGTACCTAACGGGTCTCTGTTAATTGCCCAGTTGGCTATAGAGGATCCACTTTGAACTATAGCTCTGTTGAATAATCCTTCAGTAGCATTGCTAGCTATCAACAAAGAAGCTGAAGCACCTCCAGCACTTTGACCAAACAGCGTCACATTATCAGGATCTCCATCAAACGCCGCGATGTTTTTCTTGACCCATCTCAGAGCAGCTATTTGATCTTTTAAACCAGCATTACCTGGAGCTTCTTTAATGTTTAGACACATAAAGCCTAAAGCACCAAGTCTATAATTAAAAGTGACTAGAATGACGCCTTGTTTGACTAAAAAATCTCCACCGTAAAGAAGTTGACCTCCACTCCCTAAATAAAAGGCACCTCCATGTATGAACACCATCACTGGTAAGGGTCTTTCAGCCATTGAAGGAACGTAAACGTTTATTTTTAAGCAATCTTCTTCTCCTATGACACTTCCTAAAAGTCCTTGTTGTGGACAGGAATATATTTCGTCGGTTGCTTTGAATACACCAGTCCATTTTGGAGGAGGCAAGGCTGCCTGTAAAATAAAACAATGTTATTTACATTGCTCTGTTTAGTGATTCTACTAATTCATTTTATTTTAAATTCTATTAATAATCTTAATTGTTTTCATTGTTGAGTGAGAACTTTGAAAACCCTTATCATAGTATGATAATATAAATAACATGAATTACAATTATACTTCAAGTTCATTATTCGGGTATTTTTTACAAAATATTATTTTCGCACGATAAAATAAAAATTAAAATTAGTATAAATAATGTCAGAATATTCTCACATTACGTTTATCTATAAGAAAAATAAGTTAAAAAACTAAAAACCGACTAATGAAATGTCACACGCTAAATTAGGAAATTATTCCTTATTAATAATTATAATCTTTATGTACCAAAAACACCTTATTTACCAGTTTGTTTTACATGACGTTTTTATGAGAAAATCAATCAGATTGTAGGTATGTTTAACAAAATATGAGCTCTTACGCTTAAACTGTGCAATAAATAGTTTTTTTTTATCATATATTTGCAGCTTTTATCTATCGTGGTTCATATAAAAGATTTTCAGTTTCTTCATAGTTTAAAGTTTCCAAGAATTACGTTACGATGTTTTTACATTTAAATGTATTAAGGTGATTAAGAGGTAGCTAATTATTGCGAGCATCTAACATCTAGCAATATTTATATTAATTGTTAATTTTCATAGTTTTTAATCAGTGGACAATCATGATGCTTCCAATAATACATTATTTATCAAATTATGATAAAGAGTTAATAAGTTATGAGGGAACAGATAAACATATATACTTTCTGGTCAAAATCATAACCCTCCTGCAATCGGGTAATTTAAGTGGTTGTTTAAAGATGAATAATTTATATACCAACTATAGCAGTTTCTAATAAGATAGTTTAAAAAAAATAACTGGCCAAGTGCAAGTCGGACTCGCACTCGTAGGGTTCCGTAACACAGTTAAGTATTCCATAACTATGATTTTTCGCAACTACAAAATTAACTTTGTTTTTCATAGTATTTGTATGAAAAACAAAGGTATCTTTGCGGTCGCCATATCTCTAAAACTGCTGACTGTATCTCGTTCAAACCAATTTTCGTTGTTATTTTTTATTGAGATCTACAGCATCTATTTGTTTAGATTTTTCACTCCCATACTTTAAAGGTTAGAGGGGGGGGGGGGGGGGGGGGGACACACATTTTACCACTTTAGACACGCCTATCTTTCAAATGATTGACTTTGAGAAAAAAATATTTTAGAAACCTCAATGTCATTTTTAAAGACCTATAGACGTATAGGTTTGAAAAAAAATTTTTTTTTTGTTTCAGTTCCATGTATGGGATGCCCCCCCTTAAACTTTTATATTTTTTATTTTCATATAAAAATCAGGAAGCGGTTCACAGAATACATCTACCTACTAAGTTTCAATACTGTAGTACTAACAGATTCGGAATAAAATGGCTGTGACATACGGACGGACAGACAGACAGACAGACATGACGAATCTATAAGGGTTCCGTTTTTTGCCATTCGGCTATGGAACCCTAAAAAGAGTGTGTGTACTTATGTACACGCGTTAGAAGTTATACTTCGTATGGAACAAAAATAACTAAAATGCAGTAGTGATTAACGATAAATATTAAAATTAATCAAAAAGATTTTATTTAAATAAAAAAGGTTTTATTAACGTAAAAATATGACGTTAAATATGACATATACAACTTGAACATAGTCATGCCACTTAGAACTAACTTCACGGTGTAGAATTTAGGTGTCGGTGTGCGCGCGCATCGTACCACATAGAACTAACTTCACGATGTTAAATTTAGGTGTCGGTGTGCGCGCGCATCGTAAAAATTCACTCTCATAATTTTTCTCTAACGCGCCAAAAGAAGTATAATTTCAATAAAAGAACTGACTTCAAATGCCTGATTTCAATACCAAGTTTGAGGTGTTTAACTCCATATCTCTGGAGAAACTTATCAAACCTCGATGAAATTACCATGAAATCACACTTAGGATATCTCCTTTCCAAAAATAAATAATATTTAATATCGGTCTATAAACGACGAAGTTATCCGCAAACAAACATATATAAACATATTTACGGTCGAATTGAGAAACTTCCTCCTATTTTTAGAAGTCGGTTAAAAAGTCTTCAATTGATATCTAATGAAATGTAACTTGTAATACCCTATTCCTTCTTTTTAGGGTTCCGAACCCAAAGGGTATCAACGGACCCTATTACTGAGACTCCGCTGTCCGTCTGTCTGTCTGTCTGTCTGTCTGTCTGTTTGTCTGTCCGTACGTCTGTCACCAGGCTGTATCTCATGAACCGTGATAGTTAGACGGTTGAAATTTTCACAGATTATGTATTTCTGTTGCCGCTATAACAACAAATACTAAAAACAGAACAAAGTTAAAAATTAAAGGGGACCCCCATACAAAAAACGTGTTTTTACTATAGCGCCATCTATGAACGATTATAATAACCTTATTAATAAATAATATTTATAACCTACCTTTGTTACGTTCACTTAGTTGGTGTTAGAAGTTCGTTAGACATTCGTTAAATGGCGTTGTAGTTAATAAGCATGTTTGGTATTGACACGGTAATCTTCTTCTAATACTATAAAAATCTTTGTCCTGACATACTGACTGACTGACTGACTCACTCACTGACAGACAACGCACAGCCTAAACCGCTGGTCGTAGAGACTTAAAATTTGGAGGGTATATTTGTCTTAGTACGTAGGGGTGCATTAAGAAAGAATTTTTCAAAATTCACCCCTTAAGGGGATGAAATGGGGGTTCAAAGTTTGTATGGATAAACATAATTAGATAGTCTTTTCTATCCGAAACTTCACACAAGTGCTTCAGGACATAAATAAGTAAACACGTGTTTTAGGTTTTTTCGAAATTCCACCCCTAAGAAGGTGAAATGGGGTAACAAAGTGTGAAAATCAATATTTTTTCAGATTGCGCTAAAACTTGGCATGCAGATAATTATTACAACGTTAGTTACCTTTGAAAAAGGATTTTTCAAATTTCACTCCTAAAGGGGATGAAACGGGGGTTCAAAGTTTCTATGGAGAAACATTATTAGATGGTCTTTTCTATTCGAAACTTCACACAAGTTCTCCAGTAAAAAAATAAGTAAATAGGTGTTTTATGTTTTTTGAAATTCCACCCCTAAGAGGGTGAAATGGGGTAACAAAGTGTGGAATTCAATATTGTTTCGGATTCCGCTGAACTTTGGCATGCAGATAGTTATTATGACGTTAGTTCCCTCTCAGAAAGGATTTTCCAAAATTCACCCCTGAAGGGGATGAAACAGGTGTTCAAGGTTTGTATGGAAAAACAATATTAGATGGTCTTTTATATTCGAAATTTAACACAAGTACTTAAGTAAGTAAATACGTGTTTCAGGCTTTTTCGAAATTCCACCCCTAAAAGGGTGAAGTGGGGTAACAAAGTTTGAAATCAATATTGTTTCGGATTGCGCTGAAATTTGGCAAGCAGATAGTTATTTTGACTTAGGTATCCGCTAAGAAATAATTTTTCAAAATACACTCTTTAAGGGGATGAAGCGGGGGTTCAAAGTTTGGATAGTCGTTTTATTCGACATTTCACACAAGTTCTTCTGTAAATAAATAAGTAAATAGTTAGTTAATAGAGTTTCAGACTTTTTCAAAATGCCACCCTAAGAGGATAAACTGGGGTAACAAAGTCTAAAAATCAATATTGTTTCGGATTGCGCTGAAATTCAGAATGCAGATAGTTATTATGACGTAGGTATAAGTATCCGCTCAGAAATGATCTGAAAATTCCTCCCGGATACGGAACGGGGATTCAAAGTTTGTATGGCGAAACAAGATGGGATAAAGTACGTGTTGTAGGATTTTTCTAAATGGGGTAGGTAACAAAGTCTGTTTTTTTTTAGGTTTAAAATTTAGGTTAGTTAGTTAGTTAGTTTAGGTTTAAAAATTTAGGTTTTCAGGGTTTTATAAATATGAATCCCGATTTGCCTTAGTCACGCGATAACATGAAAACGGTTGTACCGATTTGGCTAATTCTTATTTGATGTGTTTAATGATAGAATAGTTTTTACAAAAGAAAAGTTTAAAGTAAATAAAATAAGGTTGTAACGCGGACGAAGCCGCGGGACACTTCTAGTATAATACAATATTATACTTATATATTATTATACTGTGGTTTGGAACCCTCCGTGTGCGAGACAAAAGTCTGACTCGCACTTGGCCAGTTTTATTTCATATAATTATTATGAGTTAGAATTGTTTAATACTAATTTGCACGCCACTGTGTGGTGAAATGTTTATGAAACTATTTTATGTATTCGTCAAAACGATCAATTTGTACCATCATTTTACGCGAACAGAATATGATTCTGAATATGATTCTAATGTCTATTATTTGGTATTTATCAATTCGTATCTGAGCAAGATATATGATAAGAAACTTGCCTTGAACCTTGTACTGCTGTTTGTAGTCGCATATGGTATTCCAACGTATTCAAAAAACGACCCATCTGCACTAACTTTACCGCTCATAATGCCTTGCTCGATGATCACTTCAGGAGCAGGCTGGTCAACTAGATTCATGGCGAATAACGTAAACAAAATAATCTTCTTTCTCCACTTCATATTGAACTTTATTATACGTGGAATACAGTGTAAAATATACATTTATAAAGTAAGTCACATGGCACTATTGAATACTGTTTCTAAACAAAATAATACACAAATCAATACTCGCAGTTCACTTCTGAGCAATGTTGAAGTGCACTTTTGTACAGCGTGACACGCACGACTGATGTGTAAACTTGTTGGCCTTCAACTAAAGTCGATTATTCTAAATTTTGTGACGTAGTGTAACGCTGTGGAGGAAAAGAGATAGCAACCAATGTAACCGTTACGAAGCAGGTGTACCATTTAATCAAATCCAGTTCAGGTTAATACAACATAGGGTAATGTAAAAAAATAATCAATCAGAAAATAATACCGTTAATATTATTTAAGGTTAAAAAATGTATAATATTCAGTGTACATTAAGTTAACCAACAAACAATCACATCTGAAATGGTATTAAAAAAAACAATCAATTAATATTTTGATAAAGTCTATAAATTACAAGTTTAGTTTATTAAGGCCGTGTAGTATTTTCATGCAATAGATACAAAATTATCTCATTTAATTTTAAGTAACGTTGCAGTATGAGGTGAAATCGTGCTGTCTGACTGGACTCTGAATATGGAATACAGTGGGGAAAGATTGAATTGTGCTGTCTGGCTGGACTCTGAATGTGAAAGACAGTGAGGCATATCGTAGGACTTTAGCTTTATATAGACAACTCTATCAACCCATCGTCCAAATACATTGTTGAAATTAAGGTTGAAGCGAGGTAATCTTATGCCTCTGATCTGCTAAAAATAAGCCCTAATGAAAACACAAAGTGACCCTCCATTACGCAGCGCCAAACTGTGCTACGTCCTAAGCAGGCAATTTTCTCTTCTCGTCGCATGTCCAAAATTTATTAGAATAAATTACCGAGCGGCGAGGCGCTTGAATTTTAACCCTTTGAGCGCGTGACACCACGCACAGACGTAGAATTTTAAATATTCTTATATAATTCCATGATATTATATTTATCTTCAATTTAGTAATGCGGTTTTAATTAATTCAGTTATGTTAGTCGAAAGAATTTAACTACTTTTTGATATTTTAATCCAAGAAAATTAATTTTAATTATTATGTTTATCTTTCACCCTTTATTCATTTTTCATTGGCTTGAACTACTTTTTAACCTACTTCACAAAAAAAGGAGGTTCTCAATTCCTCGGATTTTTTTATATTCACCGATTACTCGAAAATGCCTGAACCGATTTGAAAAATTCTATTTTTTTTTCGAGGGGTACCCTTTCCAAGTGGTCCCATTTAAATTTTAACGAAATCGGTCAAGCCGTTTTTAATATATCAACATTTGTATTACGATGCATTTGTATACTTCGATGACATCATACTGACTGCTTGCTACTTTGACTAGCGCGACGCTTGAAGTCGGTTCTTTTAGTTTTTTAACTCTTTTACTTTAACCGATGTAGATAACTTTTTCGTTTGATGTAATAATAATATGGCCTCTACTATGTTGTGTTTTCTAATGTTATCATAATCTCATACGCTATATTATATGTATGTATCAACTTCAATATAAATTAATGGAAGTCAGTTTGTATATTTGTTTTGGAGCTCATTACGGTCAATCGGCTAAACCGACTTGGCTAAAACTTTGCTCAGGGATAACCAGTATAGTGGATTAGGACATAGAATACTTTTATAATGCAGGCAAAGCCGCGGTGCGCAAGAAGTATGTATATATAGAGCTAAGTTTACTTTCTGTTCTCCTACTTCCTACTAATATTATAAAGGCGAATGTTTGTGGGTATGTTTGTAATTTATTCTCTCTAAAAGTTATGCAACGATTGTATGTTATATTAATTTTGCGTTAATTTGTTGAAAATGATGTCGCAAAAAAATCAAGCCGACTTTCATTGATAATTTACGATCATTTACAAAACGAAAAAAGACCGGCCAAGTCGAGTTGGACTCGCCCACCGAGAATTCCGTACCAACGTTGCTTGGTACCAATTAAGCTAGGCCTCTAAATTGTATGAGAACTCATATAACTTAGGGGCCTATCTTAATTGGCGTTCTATGTATCTATGGGGTACCCTTCAATTTTACAACTTGTTTATTTTATGGAATGTTTCCTTTGTTTGTGCTATAAGACCTTGTTTCTTGCCAATTTCATGATTCTAGGTCAACGGGAAGTACCCTATAGGTTTTCGACCCAAAACCTATAGGGTCCTCACGGTTGACCTAACTTGACCGGAAGTCAGTTGAAAATGCTTTCTATTTACTTTTGAAATAGAACAAAATAAAGTGTTATGGAATTGTTACTCCACAGTCCACACTGACTACATAAAAATCTTCATTGCACCCGTGCGAAGCCGGGGTGGGTCGTATCAAATAATGTATTCACGGTGGCACCGGGGCCGCAAGGAACTTTTCTATCGGACGCCACTTATAAATGCAAAGGCGTAAAATTCAGCTGAAGCCGATTGGAAGAGTCCTTGAATTGATTTCGCTTGTGATGCTATTTTGTAAAGATGGGTTGAGATCAATTGTTTGATTGTCAGATGTATAAAAATTGTGATATCAAAAATATAAATACTAGTACCTTTATATAAAATCAATACATTTTAATTAGGAAAATACCTAAGGTAAGTAGCATTTTATTTATGACAGAATATAGCAATAATAGCAAAACGCTTGCCTACAGAAAGCTATTATGTCTGAATATAACAAATACTGTAGCAATCAAAATGTTGGTTTGCGAGCATTTTGTGCGTCACCGCAGACATTGGCATGTTAGGAATAATGATGATAAGTGTCATATGCCCTAAAACTTGTGTGTTTGTGTCAAATTCTACATAACAAGTCAAGACTTGCTGTTTCATCGAATTGAAATTGCATTTGTATGTTTTTTTATGACTTCTTCCACAACACATGAAGACGAGGGTCTTTTTAAAAAGGTTTTTTAAAGGTTACTAATCTTGTTTTAATACAAAAGAGATTTTGCTTATTTATTCTCATTTCATACTACGCGTCTCGAATAATTTTGCTGATATTGCGACAATTAAGCGTGGGCAAAGCCACGCTGCACCACTAGTGAAACAAAGTCATCTCGTTACTTTTCTGAGTAAATATTAAAGCAAAAAAGGTAAAATACAACTAGTTGTCCAATCTCATTACATAATAGCCACGATCATTTGCATCGTAGACGGCGCGACGCGGAGTCAGCAATTACGAACACTCAAAATTAATCTCTAAAGTGCTAAGTATCCTTCAAGTGGCAGAGTAGGGCACACACCAATAGGGCATTGAGATCTTGAGACTCATATTTAGGGTTATGAATATTATCCTCATCAGCCTATCACTGTCCACTACTGGCCTGGCACTAGGCCTCACTTCTGGCACGCCACGTTAGTGGCGTGCCATAAGTGAGGCCTATGTCCAAACAATCAACTTCATAACTGAAGTTGATTGTTTTAAAATTGAATCACTTTTAATTATGACTCATTAAGACTACTCATGTGTCTGTCTTGAAGTATAATGTATGTTAATAATTTTGAAGTATAATGTATGTTAATAATTTCTTACCTTTTAGAATTATATCCGTAAAAATAACTGATAACTGCCCAAAATTACTAAAAAGGGCATTGGGAATTAAGAAAGAGCCTATCAATAATATTTTTGCTTTTATCATTATTTTTACGCGTTATTTGTCTTTTGAAATTCTTCGGATTGATAATAATGAGAAGTTTTTCATTATGACCTCTTTAATTTTCTTATAGACATAATCTCTTCAGAAATTTTTAAATATTTTTAGGATTTTATTTCAAAAAGCGCGTAAATGAGACAATATTTTATTTGTATTTACATTATGTAGGAAGGTGCATACGTTGTGCTAACCTTGCATATCATTTCTATACGACAACCAAGCTCCTAAATTCAGCATAATGGTTAACAATAACAAATATTTCTGCCACTATATGCAAGAACCGAGACGTGGACACTGACGGTGCGACTAGTTCACCAATTCAAAGTCGCTCAGCGAGCTATGGAGAGGGCTATGATCGGAGTTTCTCTGAAGGATCGAATTCGAAACGAAGTCATCCGTCAGAGAACCAAAATTATCGACATAGCTCAAAGGATTAGCAAGCTGAAATGGCAGTGGGCTGGTCACATCTGTCGTAGAACGGATAACCGTTGGGGTAGACGAGTTCTAGAGTGGAGACCAGGGCTCGGCAAACGTAGTGTAGGACGCCCTTCAGCTAGGTGGAGTGATGATATACGCAAGTTGGCTGGCAGCGGTTGGAAACAAATAGCTGAAGATCGAGCTCAGTGGCGTGCCATGGGAGAGGCCTATGTCCAGCAGTGGACGGCAATTGGCTGATAATGATCTGATGATGATGATGATGCAAGAACCTGTTGGTACGTGACTGTACAATCCAGGATGGTAGCATTCTATGCCTGGAATGGGAACTGGCTTTTAAGAACAGCTGCCAGAACATATTAGATGTTTTGCGACAGATTTTCTAACTTGAGGGTGTCACTAGACAATAGCCAGGCGGGCACTAGACAATAATCCACAGCCCATAGATTTTTTTAACCATAATTATGATAACGTTTTGTTGGTATTATAATCGATGTAATTTTGCACTGACAATATAGATACTTAATGAATTCCACACAAATTCGTGAACAAAATTATATGCTGAAATATTCCGCAAGAGTATATTATACATTTAAACTAATACATTTAAAATTGTCATCAGCAATAAATTTTCGCTTGATATGCATTTAGATTATACTCTAAACGCAGTTCATTATATTTCGATGACAATGGAAGTTCTGATTTCATTCGATTTATGTGATTGATTTGACAATCGCTATCGTTCTATTTGAAGCTTTCAGTATAATGTTTTGGAGTTTTAAATCATGGCCAAGATAGATAGATAGAAAGAAAGATAGATAGAAGGATAGATAGATAAACTCTTTATTAAATACCTTAAAAGCATCAACTTTAAAAATATTTAACATTAATCAGTGTAACCACAGGCGGTAATATCGCTTGAAACGACAACAACAACAACGACAACAACAATACATGGTGGTATGTATATCCGTGTTGAAACTTATGCTTAATTACAAAAAGTTATAAGTACATCATGACTTAATTAATATAGTTTAAAAACTAAAACAACCGACTTCCATTCCACGCGAGTCAGTTTAGTAGCAAGTTGGAGACGTTTATCGTCATATCTCTGGAGAGACTCATCAGATCTCGATGAAATTACAATGGGATCATATCGAAAACAAACCCTACCGATTAAAAAAATAAATATTCAAATCGATTCATAATTTATGGAGTAATCGCGTAACATACACACAAAAAATAAACATACAGACGAATTGAGAACCTCCTTCTTTTTGGGAAGTCGGTCAAAAAGTACATACGTATATCCTTAATATATTAAAAGCCAAGTTTTACTCCTACAGCCTCTTGCAGAAATCATCAGAAAGACTCTTTAATAGACTAAAATGACTTGGATTTGCATCCGTTCATGGTATAAATAAGATCCACAGATCGATCGAAGATCCACTAATTTCGTCGCAACGATACTTCGCACCGTGGCTTAATTGGCAATGCACCGGAACATGTTATGCCGGAGGTTGCGGGTTCAAGTCCCGTCGGTACGATGAAATTTTGGATTGTGTTTAACAATTTACAAAAATATAAAGTGTGAAACACTTCAAAGAAACATAATATTTAATAAATAAGATCGTTTAAATAAAACTGGCCAAGTGCAAGTCAGACTTTTGTCCCGCACACGGAGGGTTCCGAACGCCATCTATCGAATTTCTAACACCAACTAAGTAGACGTTAACACAAAGGTAGAATAGTATTATATAGTAGTAAAAGTAATAGTAGTAATAAAGATAAGATAAAAATAAAGATAAAGATATTTTATTTGCGTAAAACATGCGTATAACAAAAAGTTATGACAAAATATTCAAACGATCGTCATGTTTTGCCTTAACAGGCGTGCAAACTTTGCAGATGGCGCTGCTTTACTCACTACATATATCCAAATTTAAGTACATATTACACTGGTCATTTTTATAAACTGAATTGAAATATAAAATTAAAAGGATACAGCACAATGTCATGAAAATAATAATAATGATTATAATTTGTCACTTGAAAAATTCGTCAATACCATAATAACATTTCTGAATTAAAAATTGTTTTAGCCTATTTTTAAACATAATATTGTCCATGTCCTTTAAAGATTTAGGAATTTTATTGAAGACTGTTGGCGCCATACCAATTACACTTTTAAATAGTAATTGTAGTAATTCATATTATTAAATATCGGGTTGACCGAGCTTTACTCGGTATTTTTTGCCACTTAAACAGACAAATATGACTCTTCCCGACATCTATTGACGAATAATAATACTATTTTTTTTTAATAGAGAGCAACTAACTGCTTTACTGAAACAGTACTTCTACTCGCCAATAGATGTCGGGAAGAATCATATTTTAAGTTGATTATCAATAAAGTTGATTATTGAAAACATGAATAAAACAACATTTTCTGAAAATGACTCCTAGCTAGATCGATTTATCGCCCCAAAATCCCCTGTAGGTATACTAAATTTTATTTAATCGTTGGAGCCGCTTCCGAGATTCAGATTAAGGTAAAGAAGCCATCTTTGATGCTAGATAGGTGGCGCTGCGCTATCGTAAAAACTTTTCTTTAATTTTTAACTTTGTTCAGTTCTTAGTATTTGTTGTTATAGCGGCAACAGAAATACATCATCTGTGAAAATTTCAACCGTCTAACTATTACGGTTCATGAGATACAGCCTGGTGACAGACGGACAGACAGACAGACAGACAGACAGACAGACAGACAGACATACATACAGACAGACAGACAGACAGACAGACAGACAGACAGACAGACAGACAGACGGACAGCGGAGTCTCAGTTATAGGGTTCCGTTGGTACCCTTTGGGTTCGGAACCCTAAAAACTCGCACTCTTAGGGTTCCGTAACACAGTTAAGTATTCCATAACTATGATTTTTCGCAACTACAAAATTAACTTTGTTTTTCATAATGTTTGTATGAAAAACAAAGTTATTTTTGCGGTCGCCATATATCTAAAACTGCTGACTGTATCTCGTTCAAACCAATTTTCGTTGTTAGTTTTTTTGAGATCTAGAGCATATATTTTTTTCAGATTTTTCACTCCCATACTTTAAAAGTTAGAGGGGGGGGGACACACATTTTACCACTTAAGACGCGCCTATCTTTCAAATGATTGACTTTGAGAAAAAATGATTTTAGGAACCTCCATGTTATTTTTGAAGACCTATCCATAGACCCCATACGTATAGGTTTGAAGCAAAACATTTTTTTTTGTTTCAGTTCCATGTATGGGATGCCCCGCCTTAAACTTTTATATTTTTTATTTTTGTATAAAAATCGGAAAGCGGTTCACAGAATACATCTACCTACCGAGTTTCAATTCTGTAGTCCTAACAGTTTCGGAATAAAATGGTTGTGACATACGGACGGACAGACAGACAGACAGACAGGCATGACGAATCTATAAGGGTTCCGTTTTTTTCCATTCGGCTACGGAACCCTAAAAACGACCGACTTCAATGCCGCGCTAATATTTTCAGTACCAATTTTGATGTGTTTATCTCCATATCTCTGGAGATACTTATCAAACCTCGATAAAATTACCATATTACTACACTTGGGATTCTCTTTTCCACCAAAAAAAGAATAATCAAAATTTGTTCATAAACAATAAAGTTATCCGCGAACAAACATAAAAAAACATGTATACGGTCGAATTGAGAAACCTCCTCCATTTTTTGAAAGTCGGTTAAAAAATAGAATTCATTTATTTCACGCTTTTGTATCCGTGTATCTCTGGATCTCTGAATGGTTCTTTCAACTTTGTTAAATCTTGGCTATGGCTCTAAAACACTGTAAATGTTTACTCTACCTACAAGGCGTTTAATGAGCAGGCACATTGGCAGATTGGCACATAGTCAGTTTGGCAGATTGGTTTATAAACCAATCTACCAAACTGACTATGTGCCAATCTACACAGTGCAACTATATATAGTTGCACTGTGTAGATTGGACAATAATTAGCTGTTCAGTGCTTCAACGCTGCTCTACCTGTCTACTGTCTAGATCTGCAGACTTCCTTCGGAAGGTAGCTGGCCCGTATTCTGAACTGGCTGTAACAAAATTATGTATTACATCTCCAAAGGTGATAGGACCATGTTGTATTGATGTTCTGCCTAACTTGATATCAAAAAGTAGCTTAGCACCATTAAGGTAAAACCGGCTGCTATAACCTTACGGTGTTCCGGCAGCACACAGCCCTTGAGAGTCAAAATTCTTTAGACCTAGAATGTTCGCCATCTTCAACCACAATATCATTGCTTAGCAGGCGAGAATAGTGGATATAAGATATTAAAAAAAGCTGTAGACTAATTTAAATGTCTGTGCGTTGGAGCCACAGCAAAAAAATCAAAGTCCGTGATTCATTTCTTCATCTCCCTTCCAACTTATAAATACTTTACACTCAAAAACCAATCTATTCTATCCTAAAAAACACATAAATATAAATAGTAAACTCGTACCATACACCCATTTAACAGGCTACATAAATAACACGCTCGTGCTTAGCAAGCCTTAACTTAGGTTGAACTTAGATTTAGGACGTCAAGCGTACTAAGCATAGGTCTTCTTGACCCTAGAACGGGAGACTTGGAATATATAATGAAGGTATAAAAACTGCCTCACACTTGTGGAGAATAAATTATTGTATTATGGTGTCAGCTTGGGAGAAACGTGTGTGGTTTAAGGGTAGTTTTGATTTTGAAACTGTGAGCAGTTTTTTTTATATTTTAAGCTTAAAGAACCTCATTTAGGAATCGTTCAGATTACTAATGCAATTTGTTAAACACACTCCGAAATTTTTTCGTACTGACGGGACTCGAACCCGCACTCCCCGGATTACACGTCCAGGTGCTCTGTCAATTAAGCCACGGTTTGATCCTCTCTCGTCGGATTTACTTGTGATGATTTCTTCCGAATGATTATTTTTAGAAATATGTAGTCATAAATGGCGCCACCAATGCATAATTGGGTTAAATAAACTGGCCAAGTGCAAGTCGGACTCGCACTCGTAGGGTTCCGTACCACACTACAGTATTTTATAAGATCGAGCAAAAAATGTTACTATCATATTTCGCTAGCGAAAAATAATAATTAATAATAAATTATGTCTTATAACGCCATCTAACGTCTAACAAAGGTGTTAGGGATCGACATTTCAATATAACGTCATCTATGGGACGTTTACCTAACTAAGCGTTCATAGATGGCGTGAAATGCCGAAAAAAACAAGTTTCTTGTATGGGGACCCTCTATTATTTTTAATTTTATTCTGTTTTTAGTATTTGTTGTTATAGCGGCAACAGAAATACATCATCTGTGAAAATTTCAACTGTCTAAATATCACGGTTCATGAGATACAGTCTGGTGACATACGGACAGACACACAGACAGACAGACAGACGGACAGTCTTCGTAATAGGGTCCCGTTTTACCCTTTGGGTACGGAACCCTAAAAATGCAATCCACAAATTTTGTCGTATTGATGGATCGAACCGTTGCTGAACAGTCATAGTTTTTTTGGGATTTTAATGACGATATAGGCTGATTTTTGCGATCCAGTGCTAGCATGCAATTGTTATATGGCAGCCGGTTCTAAGCCACATAAGTAAAGAAGGAATAAACTGTAACAAAAAGCCGTGTGTACACGATGCTAGTTGCTGCCATTGTGTAAATTAAACATTACGCTGAAATTAAACGAAGCTTGTTTAATCACACGCACACTGATAGCTTACAACTTGTATTATCGCATAAGGTACAAAAATTAAAATTACTATTTATCACGGACGAAGCCGGGAAACCTTACTAGTACTATATAATTACATAATACGTAGTAGTTAGTTAAGTTTATTTTGATAATTACTCAGGATTATAGGCGTAGTGCAAAGACTTGTAAAATTATTGCAATGACATAATAAAATATTGTTTTATTTCATTTGCAACATGGCATTTAATACACGATACAATGCAACAAAATATGGAATTAATAAAATGATTTCTAGTAAAATTGTACATAAATATACAGGCGGAACACACAATGGTGAGCAGAGCAACGCTCGTCGCCACTTTAGCACGTACGATGCACCTTGAAAAGTGCCTGAAATTCGTTTCATTTCGATGTAAACCTATGTACAGACCTACAGCCATTTACATTTTTGAAATGTTGTTTTATTTTAGCTACCAATTTTTAATTAAGTAAATGTTATAATCACGTGAACACCGGTTACTTAATTTATTTATTTATTTATTCAAATATCGTTTTTCCATTTATCGTTGTTCCTCACAGGTTGATGTTAATAAAACCATAATTTTGTTTTTTTTTTTTACACCGTAAAGGCTAGCGTTTGACCACTATCTACCCTGTTGGTAACTGATGAGACGGTCGAGGATGTGGCACGCTAGGCCTAGAATGGGAACTGGCTCTCAAGGACAGCTGCCGGAACACATTAGATGTTTGGCGACAGATTTCCTAACTTGAGGGTGGTAGCTGGCCAGGCGGACACTAGATAGTGTCCTGCCACCGGGGGTTGGGGGTTTCTCAGCAATGTTTTTCTTCACCGGAGGGCCACTGTGAAAAGCGTAATACATTTTTCGAGAGAAAAATCCATTAGTACACGGCAGGGGTTGAATTCGGTACCTCTGACTTCAAAGTCGACCATTTTCCCACTACGCCACTGGGCCCCTTAAAATCCTTGATATACTTTCAAGTTTCGGAGCTGAAATTTCTACAGTTGAGTTGCCATAAAACTAGTTAAAACAAAAATGCATCAATATTATCTCAACAACGTTATAACCATTCCAACTGAATGATAATTATATTCGTGAGCACATGAAGCTAATTGCCATTCTCCTGCACTAAGCTTAACAAACATGCGCAACTTTGAGCATCAATGCGAAGTAATATTCAAGCAATTAAAGCCTGCATGGGTATGCTTATATAGGTTTTAACTGAAAGTGTGGAAATTGTGGAAAGTTTGTGTGATTTAAGGAAATATAGCCCTTAATTACTGACTAGGTAGGTTGTAAATACTCTAACTTGATTTCTTTAAGACGTGATGATGAAGCAGTCGTTAAATCTTGAAGGTGTAAGACATTCTTATTTTAATCTTACTACAAAAATAGAGATGGTGAGAATAGGTGCTTAGACCTAAGAGCAGTATTTTTTTCTCTTTCTTTTTTTATAAGTTGACATTGTTGTAGTCCTTCCTGAAAAAGTTAGCAACATATATAATGTAAAGCATTTTTCTGCCATCTAATGAAACGATTGCTTAGAAAATATCACTATTGAGCGATTAGACCGCGATGTATTTTGTGCCATGGGACTACTGAGTCAAAATAGTGGCAGCTGTACCATCATAGGACAACACAATGGGACCAGTGGGATAGACTCGCCGTTTGTACTTATGTAGATATCTATTATTGATTGTGTGCCATTTTCTGATTTGATTTGCAATATATTACAATTACAAAAAACTAGAAAGATCGTCACGTAGGTAGATGCAATTAAAATACTGTAGGCGAGCAGCCCCTCGCGCGTGTACGTACCGCGCGGTGCCGCCGGCTGCCGCGCGGCTTTAGCTTTTGATCTCAAGGACTCGCCGAATATTGCCGTGGCTAAGCAGACAGTTTTTTTTTCAAAAGTTATAGGCTCTGCTTGCTTACTAAATTCATCTATATTCCATCGAATATAGCGTTATAAAATTTATCAACTCACAGTTCACTGCAACACATTGGTTATTAACAAACTGGTAAAGTAGGACACATTTGGCTCACTCGACTTTCTGAAATGTTTAATGAGCTGAAATACTTTCTAATCTCTTTTTTAGTTTAAGACACTAGTCCTTAAAAAAATATAAGGTTACTTTTGTTACGATGTTTTTTAACAGTTTATTAGTAGCAAAAAGTTATGAGTAAGTACTGAAGAAATTAATTTCGAAATAAGCCCCTTTCTTCAATGAGACAACAGCTCCAGAAAAACTGTCACAAGTCTAGCCTCCGACGCAATATACCTAAGTGATATTTTATTATGACAGTGAAACAATATATCAAGGTGGCAAAAAGCTTAAGAACCGCTGTAGAGACAATAAATCTACTGCGACTCCGCGACGTCATTTTATCTTTTGAGACGTTGATAGATCATTCGAAGAGCCGCGTTTCAACCGCTTATTAATGGTCCGTTTGAACGCTCATGGAGTTAATTCCTTATTTTGATGGAAATATGATGGGCTTTGTTTTTAATTGAGAAAGGGTTTTATTACGCTTTGTGATGGGTGTGGACTTCATAGTCAGTAAATTACTGTGTCGACTAATACATATCATATAAGAACATGTAGTAACCTGCTATATTATATGCCTCACTAAAGCACTGCATTTTACTGAGTACGATCCTTGGCTACTCATATATAGTTGCCACCCATTTTAAATCATTATTTGATGGCGTTCTGTCTTGTTTTTTTTTAAATATAATATAGGCTAGTGTTTGACCACTATCTCACCTGTTGGTAAGTGATGATGCGGTCGAGGATTGTAGCACGCTAGGCCTAGCGGGCTAACTGGCTCTCAACGATAGCTGCCGAAACACATTAGATGTTTGGCAACAGATTTTCTAACTTGAGGGTGGTAGTTGGCCAGGCAGACACTATATAGTGCCCTACCACCATGGTAGGGGGTTTCTTAACGATGTTTTTCATTCACCGGAGGGCCACTGAGAAAAGCGCTCATAAATGTTTCGATAGAAAAATCCATTGGTGCACGGCGGGGATTGAACTCGGTACCTGTGGCGTCAAAGCCGACAATTCTTCCACGACACCACTGGGCTCTCAAATTGCCTATCCAAAGTCTCCACTTAACAACTTATTTACCTCAATAATTATCGATTTTATGCTAATAATATATATAATAATATATAGCTTGTTCACATTTATTTCCCTTCCATAAAACGAACTATGTATAAAATTAAAAAGATTGAACAGAAAGAAAGACATGCAATATTTTTATAACTAAAACTCTTTAAATTAGACTGGAACTTTATATCAAGTCAAAATGGAGAAAATTTAATTTTCAACTTGAAGTAAACATTCACAA
Source organism: Cabera pusaria (assembly GCA_954871355.1). Classification (NCBI taxonomy): domain Eukaryota; kingdom Metazoa; phylum Arthropoda; class Insecta; order Lepidoptera; family Geometridae; genus Cabera; species Cabera pusaria. Next base: position 1,378,057 of record OX940891.1, read on the forward strand.
CAATTATTTTGCTAACTCCGTGTGGCTCGAAGCAACTATCTCGGATGATGAACTTAGGATTAATATACCGAGTAAGGTGTGCGGTGAGACTTCAATTTTACCCGATATTATAATAATAGATATATTTTATGAAGGACATTTTACGGTTCAGTTATTTTAAATTTTACAACGCACTTGAAGGTTCGTAAACTTGGTATAGTCTGCATAGACTTTGCGCCAATAGTTTTTAACCGACTTCAAAAAAAGGAGGAGGTTTCTCAATTCGACCGTATATATATATATATATATTTTTTTTTTTTTTTTTTTTTTTTTTTTTTTATGTTTGTTCGCGGATAACTTCGTCGTTTATGAACCGATTTCGATTATTCTTTTTTTGTTCGAAAGAAGATATCCCAAGTGTGGTACCATGGTAATTTTATCGAGGTATGATAAGTATCTCCAGAGATATTGAGATAAACATCTCAAAATTGGTACTGAAAATGAATAGCGCGGCATTGAAGTCGGTTGTTTTTTAGTTTTTAAACGATATTATGTAAAGAAGAAGATAGGTACACCAATTTTAAGTTAATGGTACAAAATAATGTTGAGACTCTTGGCCGTATTCAAAATTATTTTGACGTACGCATAGCGGTGGATTTCACAGAATGTAATATCAACAATGTATTATTTGAATGACACTATGCGTTCGCTTGCACTTCGAAAATTACAGTCTTGTTTGTGAATTCGGGGGAAAGTCTAGTTCGTCCGTGATTTGTAAGAAATCATCAAAACTCATTTGTTAATCATAATTTAGCTATTATGTCATATAACAGTACTTTTCTTTTTTTATTTGGATCGTTAGTGAACTATAAAGCATATTGGGCGATGGTGGGGGATTTAATCGCATATAGCATAGCGCATGATAACACCTATCTTTCATAAAAATCATTATCTCCTAGGTGTTACACTGAAGTATTTTTTACAATGTTCAATGTTCGGAACGCGAGGCAGCGGCTGGTGTGGCATGTAGTGAAAACGCTGGGAAATATTCCAGTTTCAGGGTTAAATAGAAATAAATAAATATAGGACTTGTTGAAAACCAAAAATGAGTTGGCGTGTCACGTACAAGTGCATTCATTAGACATTCATCTTCATGTTTATTGTATATTTTCATGTTTACTATTTAAAAGTAAACGCCTACAAAATGTGATTTAGCAAACCTATGTTTCGCTGCCGGTGTACCTACCGCCTTAAATAATTTGTACAAGTTTATCAATCCATCGCCGATCTGGCTACACCCAACAGCTTAATAAATGATCGACTATCTGTAAACCAAAGCAGATGTAATATTCATAAGATCCGCATATACTTCGTCAGCGAGTGAAGAGGCACTCCTGTCACTTTACTCATTTTACGCTTACGTCTCTTGATTAATGCTAATGAGGGTAATCCGAGATCTTACACTGCCGACTATGTTGCTCATATAATTTGCGTCTTGGGACTTCCTATGGTACTATACTGTGTAAATGTATGCATAAATAAGTGCTCCACGAATTTGTACTTACGTACACTGTCCAGGTAAGAAAATAAATGTAGTTATCTGAAGAAACACGCAAGGCGCAACATCATATAACATAAGTGAGGGATTGCACGGCGCTTTGTATGCGAAAACATTAACTTAATAGATAAGGCCCTGTATCGAGACGTCAATAATAATAAAACATAAAATATGTGATATGATACAACAAGAATCATTTGCAAATAAAAATAAACTGGCCAAGTGCAAGTCGGACTCGCACTAGTAGGGTTCCGTAATACACTACAGTATTTTATAAGATCGAGCAAAAAATATCACTATCATTTTTCGCCAGCAAAAAATAATAATTAATAAACATTTTATTTCTTATAACGCCATCTAACATCTAAAAAAGGTGTTAGGGATCGACATTTCAATATAACGCCATCTATGGGACGTTTACCTAACTAAGACAGACAGACAGACAGACAGGCAGACAGACAGACAGATATACGGACAGCGGAGTCTTAGTAATAGGGTCCCGTTTTACCCTTTGGATACGGAACCCTAAAAAAGCGTTAGTTCAAAAGTGGAAATTTATTACTGATTGTAAGGGCTTAACAATTATGCACGTGTTAGCTTACTCATCAATAACAAGGTGGGTGGGTGGTCGGTAGTCTAGTAATCTAAAATAAACTTAATATGTCTGGAGCTAAATATTCACTTGGAACCACGTCCAAAACTACCTGCCTACTTCAGCTAATAGGTAGGACTTATTAATCTAATACTATAAGAATCTTTGTCCTGACATACTGACTGACTCACTGACTCACTGACTCACTGACAGACAACGCACAGCCTAAACCGCTGGTCGTAGAGACTTGAAATTTGGAGGGTATATTTGTCTTAGTACGTAAAGGTGTACTAAGAAAGGATTTTCCAAAATTCACCCCTTAAGGGGATGAAATGGGGGTTCAAAGTTTGTATGGAGAAACAAGATTAGATCGTCTTTTCTATCCGAAACTTCACATAAGTGCTTCAATAAAAAAATAAGTAAAGACGTGTTTCAGGTTTTTTTGGAATTCCACCCCTAAGAGGGTGAAATGGGGTAATAAAGTGTAAAATCAATATTGTTTCGGATTGCGCTGAAATTTGGCATGCAAATAGTTATTACGACGTTAGTTCCCACTGAGAAAGGATTTTCCAAAATTAACCCTCGAAGGGGATGAAACGGGGGTTCAAAGTTTGTATGGAGAAACAAGATTAGATAGTCTTTTCTATCTGAAACTCCACACAAGTGCTTCAGTAAAAAAATAAGTAAACACGTGTTTCAGGTTTTTTTTAATTCCACCCCTAAGAGGGTGAAATTGGGTAATAAAGTGTGAAAATCAATATTGTTTCGGATTGCGCTGAAATTTGGCATGCAGATAGTTATTACGACGTTAGTTCCCACTGAGAAAGGATTTTCCAAAATTAACCCTCGAAGGGGATGAAACGGGGGTTCAAAGTTTGTATGGAGAAACAAGATTAGATAGTCTTTTCTATCTGAAACTCCACACAAGTGCTTCAGTAAAAAAATAAGTAAACACGTGTTTCAGGTTTTTTTAATTCCACCCCTAAGAGGGTGAAATGGGGTAATAAAGTGTAAAATCAATATTGTTTCAGATTGCGCTGAAATTTGGCATGCAGATAGTTATTACGACGTTAGATCCCTCTTTGAAAGGATTTCCCAAAATTAACCCTCGAAGGGGATAAAACGGGGGTTGAAAGTTTGTATGGAGAAACAAGATTAGATCGTCTTTTCTATCCGAAACTTCACATAAGTGCTTCAGTAAAAAAATAAGTAAAGACGTGTTTCAGGTTTTTTTGTAATTCCACCCCTAAGAGGGTGAAATGGGGTTATAAAGTGTAAAAATCAATATTGTTTCGGATTGCGCTGAAATTTGGCATGCAGATAGTTATTAATTACGACGTTAGTTCCCTCTGAGAAAGGTTTTCCAAAATTCATCCCTGAAGAGGATGAAGCGAGGGTTCAAAGTTTGTATGGAGAAACAAGAATTGATTGTCTCTTATATTCGAAACTTCACACAAGTAGTTTAGTAAATAAATGAGTAAATACGTGTTTCAGGCTTTTTGAAATTCTATTCCTAAAAGGGTTAAGTGGAGTAACAATGTCTGAAATCAATATTGTTTCGGATTGCGCTGATATTTTGCATCCAGATAGAAATTTTGACGTAGGTATCCGCTGAGAAAGGATTTTTCAAAATTCACTCTTCAAGGGATGAAGCGGGGGCTCAAATTTTGGATAGTCATTTTATTCGACATTTCACACAAGTACTTCTGTAAATAAATAAGTAAATACGAGTTTCAGACTTTTTCAAAATGCCACCCTAAAGAGTGAACTGGGGTAAAAAAGTCTGAAAATCAATATAGTTTCGGATTGCGCTTTATTGGGTTTTCGGGTTTTAAAAATATGAATCCTGATTTGTCTTAGTCACGCGATAACATGAAAACAGGTGAACCAATTTGGCTAATTTTTATTTGATGTCTTTAATGATAGAATCGTTTTTACAAAAGACAAGTTTTAAGTAAATAAAAGGAGTTTTTAACGCGGGCGTAGCCGCGGGGGACTTCTAGTTAAATATAAAAGTCAGGACATCGCCGAGAAAGCATTTTATTTGTACCTTCATCATTATAACAACAGTTTATGTACCATCAGGAGACTCAGGACCATTATAATAGACAATAGAACAAAGAGAACAGCAATAAACCAATAAGTATTTAATGTTAAGTCACAAGGCTTTATATCAAGTTTCAACAAGACATAACACATGAAAATCACTACCAATTTAGACAATTTATACAAAATATTATGGGGTTTCCCCCAAAAGGCCTCCACCACCCCTCATAGCCTTTCCTTACCACCCTCAACGAAGCTAAAACACTTTATCATCACCATTCGTAGGTGAAACCATCATTATTATAAACATATCCTAGAAAACCACACTCTAGCCATAATTATTCAATACATTATGTTTATACAAATACTTAGCTTTATTGAGTTGGACAGCACTTTGTCGTCTGAACGATATTCTCGACCGAGTAAAGGTGACGATGTTAGCCCGAAGGCTGCTCGAGCAAAAGTGTCCCATCTAACGTTTCTACCGCCCTTTTAAAGCATCAGTCAAACAGAAAACCAAGATGGCGGCCCTGGCACATCTTGTAAGGTTTAGACTACCCTCAAATGTATCTATCAGTGTATAAACACCCATATTTGAGGCAACATTATCAATTTATAAATTAAATCATCATCAAACATTGGAAATATGTCGCATATCGGTATGTACTATGATAATATCGTTTAAAAACTAAAAAATAACCGACTTCAATGCCGCGCTATTCATTTTCAGTACCAATTTTGAGATGTTTATCTCAATATCTCTGAAGATACTTATCAGACCTCGATAAAATTACCATGGTACCACACTTGCAATATCTCCTTTCGAACAAAAAAAGAATAATCAAAATCGGTTCATGAACGACGAAGTTATCCGCGAAAACACATAAAAATATATATATATATATATATATATATATATATACGGTCGAATTGAGAAACCTCCTCCTTTTTTTGAAGTCGGTTAAAAATAATCTAACACACGCGTTTGTTAATAGAGCATTGAGTATACTACGTCAGTCTACTTACTATTTCTACATAACAAAAGATAAGTGAGATAGTAGTCAAACGCCAGCCTATATGATTCTAATTGTAATTGGTAATGGGGGCGATAAGACCTGCACTGACGTCCCGCTAAGGGTGTATTGTGTATTTCCCCCCTGCCAGCGTTTACCCTAGCCATCCTAGCTCCTTGACAAAGCGGAGCACGGCTTTAGGATGCTGGCATAACGCTTCCAATGGTGAAGGTGGTGGTGGTGAACTGTTTAGTAACGATGATGCTGGTGAATGTGTGTGTGTGTGTGTGCCTGCTTACTTGTGAACTAGGATGTAATGATAAAGCTAAAGCAGATGGTGATGATGATGATTGTGAATGTTGTTGCTGCTGCTGCGACTGGTACTCTGCATCTGAGTCCTGTTTATGCAACACAGCTGTGGTTCTCATTTCGTTTAAGACGGGACAGAGTAAGATCACATGTTCCACGGTCTCATCTTCTGACATGCATCCTCGACAGAGAGGACTGTCTGTGGCTCCAATTTTATGAAGATGATAGTTAAGATACAATGTTCCGTGATGAGGCCTACTATTAGGCGAAGGTCCTGCCGTTCCAATTTTAGCAGATTGTTGGTAATTTTCTTGTCTAAGGTTGGCAGAGCGGTTTTTGTGTGTTTACAACTTGTCGTGTTGTTCCATAACCTTTGTTGTTCGGTTTCTGTGTGACAGCGTAACAGGACAGCGTAGCATTTGGCCAGCACTTTCGATCTAGTTGTAGGTCTTCTTAGCGCATATATAATGGCAGCACTGTCAGTGACAAATTCTAGAGTTGCGCCTTGGTCGCCTACTATTGAGGTGGGGCTTAGTGATAAGACTTCTTGCGCAGCCATTAACAGTCCCATCGTCTCTGCCTGCAAGACGGTAATTGTCTTGTTCAGCCCTATCAACGCCGAGAGACCCAGTTCTGACGAGTAATAACCACAACCTGCTCTCGAATCATTTTATGCAGCGTCAGTGTAGATTTCATATGTAGGAAGCTCCGACTCAGACATTTTGTCTTCCGTTAAAAGTTCGTATTTCTTTCCATCGAGGTGAGTACTCGCAATTCTGTCCATGCCTTTGATGGCTTTCGGAACAACGGTCGTCGCCAAAGATATAATTTTGCAGTGGTTTGTGGTAGATCCTGTGCATTTCCACTAGTTTGTAGATTTTATCTGAGAGCCAAGGACATCGCTTCTTGTTGTATGTGCAAATGTAGCGGTGTTAGGCCTAGGAAGCGTCCGACGTAGTCTGCTTCGTTCAGCCACTGATAAGTGTGCATGCTAGTCTTTGTACCTGTTGTAGTTTGGTAATTATAGTCAATTGATTTGTACGCATCCACCATACCACGCATCCATATGTGAGTACTGGACGCAAGATTACAGTGTATAACCACTTACAGAGCTTGGGTTTTAAGCCCCAGTCTTTGCCGACTGCTCTCGTGCTCTGCCATAAAATGTTAGTTAGCCTATATGATATAAAACATAAAAAAGGAGCCAACACCAACAATCCTCTTACACTATATGCAAAAAATAAATTATGAAAACTGTAAAAATAATAAATATTTCACTGAGTGCATTTCTTTATGGCTGGTTGGCTGAATGAAAGCCACTGTGTAGTGAAAACAGTAAGAGCATTTGCAATGTATGAAAATATAAATATAATATTACATTACCATTACCTATTTGCTGACCGCACGGTGGTGTGTGTGCAATCGCGTGCAATGACCAAATTTATTGAGCCTCTAATTTACCGTAAAGGACATGTAAAAAAAAATCGACCTAGTAAATCAATCATCAAGTCAATAAATAAATCATAATCAATCACCAAGTAAACATAGCAAAAGCAGAATTTAACGCTTTGAATTAAAAATAATTAAGAAAGTTTAAAAATTAAAACAACCGACTTCCATGCCCCGCGAGTTAATTTCAGTAGCAAGTTTGAGACGTTTATCGTCATATCTCTGGAAATACTTTTCAGATCTCAATGAAATTACAATGGGACTACATTGACCGTACCCTACCGATTACAAAAAGAATCATTCGAATCGGTTCAGAATTGACGGAGCAATCGCGTAACATAAACACAAAAAAAAACATACAGACGAATTGATAACCTCTTCCTTTTTTGTGAAGTCGGTTAAACACTATATCTGTACGAACTGAGTGCCCGCTCTAGTTGAGCGTCAAGCGGGGCGGGACGTGCACCGTTCGTTTCAAACGCAGTCACGCTAGCGCGTAATGGTGTCCTGAGTGCCGGCCGAGCGGAGCCCGCGAACACTACTACGTGTTAGCATGTGTTTGAAACGAACGCTGTACGGCCCGCCCCTGAAATCCAGTTATAAGAGACAAATTAATCAACGTAGCTGAACAGAACAGCAAACAGAAGTAGCAGTGGGCTAGCTATATGTTGATATAGCTAGGCCACTGCTCCGGTTGCGGAGAACTGATAACCGTTGGAGTCAATATATGGAAGTGATGATCTTCGGAAGATGGCTTGCAGAAGTTTAAGAGAGATTGCCCGAGGATTGTGTTCAGTTAGAGAGACATGTGTCAGCATTCGACTAAGTTTATACTTATCAGCCTATTCTGATGATGCTGATAATTAAGACTAACTGAACATTAAAAATATACTTTCAATTTGATTCTCATACTGTATTTAAATTATATATACCCGCCCTAGCCGCATCAAAATAAATGGCGGGAAAAAGTTACCCGGCATCTGGGGAGCAAACATAGCAAACAAGATGCATCCTTTTGTAAGATGAATGGGCCTCTTCATTCGGAGTAATGATCCTGCCAGTTTTAAACTTTAATTATGGCTTTTGGGATCTTTTCGCAGTTGATGTGCACGTTGATGAGTATTTGGATTCAGGCTTGGGTAAGTGTGTAAATGATATTTTAATGTTTTTTTAAGGTTCCGTACCTTAAAAGGCAAAAAGTAACCCTTATAAGATCATTTCATCAACTGGCCAAGTGCAAGTCGGACTCGCACTCGTAGGGTTCCGTAACACAGTTAAGTATTCCATAACTATGATTTTTCGCTACTACAAAATTAACTTTGTTTTTCATAGTGTTTGTATGAAAAACAAAGTTATCATTGCGGTCGCCATATCTCTAAAACTGCTGACTGTATCTCGTTCAAACCAATTTTCGTTGTTAGTTTTTATTAAGATCTACAGCATATATTTTCTTTAGATTTTTCACTCCCATACTTTAAAAGTTAGGGGACACACATTTTACCACTTTAGACGCGCCTATCTTTCAAATTATTGACTTTGAGAAAAAATGATTTTAGGAACCTTAATGTTATTTTTGAAGACCTATCCATAAACACCCCACACGTATAGGTTTGAAGAATTTTTATTTTTTTTGTTTCAGTTCCATGTATGGGATGCCCCCCCTTAAACTTTTATATTTTTTATTTTTGTATAAAAATCGGAAAGCGGTTCACAGAATACATCTACCTACCAAGTTTCAATTCTGTCGTCTTAACAGTTTCGGAATAAAATGGCTGTGACATACGGACGGACAGACAGACAGATAGACAGACAGACAGACATGACGAATCTACCCTAAAAAGTAACCCTTAGAAGATCATTTTTTTGTCCGTCTGTCTGTCTGTCCATCTGTCCGTCTGTCTATCTGTCAAGACACTTTATCTCCGGAATGCGTAGAGGTATCAAGTTCAAACTTATATTAAGTACTTGGATCTACGGTATCTTTCGGCTGAGAAAAAATGAAACCTGTAAGTTAACACAATCAAAAGATATAACCGTTTACGTCACATGTTTTGCGATTTCACAAGTGAATCAAAAACTTTATGGTAGTTCCCGTTGACCTAGAATCATGAAATTTGGCAAGAAGCAAGCTTGAAGCACTTATATAGGAAAATATATGAAAATATGTAGTTTAAAAAAAAACTAATTAACGATTACAAAGTTATTATTTGCGGTTGGTGCATGAACAGTGTCTAGACATCGGCGTAGGGCTCGAACTGCAAAGTTAAGTTTGTCCTTAAACCAAGTTCTCGAAGTTACGCCTCGGTGGGTGAGTCCAACTTGACTTGACCGGTTTTATTTTTAACCGACGAAAAAAAAACGGAGGAGGTTATCAAGTCGACGTGTATATATATTGTTTATTTTGTTTATGTATGACCACGCATAACTTTTTACAGAGTAGTCTGATTTCGATAATCTATAGTAGGTGTATAAATAAAATATTGATAAATGAATAAATAGATACAATACAAATCTGTTCTTATTTCAACTAAGATAAGCGAAATATCGTATATGATTTCGAAAATCTTAAAGTATCAACCAGATCTCAACAAGCAAAGTTTTGTATGTATCTTTGTTTGGAACTATGATTAATATTTTGTTTTTCACCCGAATTCCTGCAATTAGTTAATAAATAGAGGTTATAATTTTGCGCCTCAAGTCTTCTTTGATAAGAAAAAGTGCACTACTAGTATCAACTCAGTGTTTCTGCTCGTAGCATCCACTTTTAAAAGTAAATAGGGTTTTAATGATTCAGTGTTTGTTGAATTTTAAATAAGCTGTCCAACGCTTTGCGATATTTTGTACCAATTTTGGAGGCGACGATGTCGTTAGCTGTAAAATTGTAAAGCTTTGTTGTCTAGTTTGGACACAAATTGCTGGTTAACTACAGGCTAATAGCCTGTAGTTAAGTTTTGGCAAAGCGATAATAAGTATTCTAGATACGAGTAGGTATAATGCAAATATATAAGCGTCAGAATTCTTTACATTGATTTCACAAAACAATTTTAGTGTATTGAATTGAAAAACAACTATTCAGCTGCATCACCATTGTAATTATATTTTTAATACGCTTTTATTAGCTTCAGACGTATGTATGTTTGTATGTTAGTATGTAACGGAATCTTTGAACATGATTTTAACCCCCTTCAAAACGTCGGATTAACTCGAAATTTGGCATACTTATTAAAGACCGATGACAATAAATAAATAAATTAAAAAAATAAAAAAAAATAAAAAAAAATCGACTAAAAAATGAAAGATAAATAATAGTTGTAAAATAAATTAATAATAGTAAAACTAAAAAATACGCTTTTATAGAAAATCCAACTAAAAAATAGAAAATAAATTTGAATTAAAAATAGTGTAAGAAAAAATTATCTTATTGTAAAAAAAAGCGTGGGGTGCTTTTTAGGATATTATCAAAATAACCCTTCTAGTGATATCTGTTCATAAAATATTTGGAACTATTGATACCATGCACCCCACGCTTTTTTTTACAATAAAATAATTTTTTCTTACACTATTTTTAATTCAAATTTATTAAAATTTATTTTCTATTTTTTAGTTGGATTTTCTATAAAAGCTTATTTTTTTAGTTTTTTTTTAAAACTATTATTTATTGTGATGAAAGAAGAGTACCATAGTTTTCATAGCTGGCAGCAATTATGAAAAAACTATCAAGTTCCTATTTACATTATCTCGGGTAGACATAATATGTTTACACCAGATAATAATTGCATTATTATTATACAACGAGCAGTGCTCCGCGGCTTCGCCCGCGTTAATAACTTCATTCATTGATTTAATTTTTTTATGTAAAAACACACGAAAATCTGAATTAACTATATCGGTCTACCCGTTTTCAAGTAGCATGGTTTGACCAAAGGACATAGGGACTCATTTTCATAAAACCCAAAAAATTGATTTTCACTTTGTTTTGTTTGTTTGTTCCCCATTTCACTATCTTAAAGGTGGCATTTCGAAAAAACCTGAAACACATATTTACTTACATAATTACAGAAGTACTTATTTGAAATTTCCAATGAAATATAGAGTATCTTACGTTGTTTCTATATACAGACTTTGAACTCCAGTTTCATCCCTTTAAGGGGTGAATTTTGGAAAATCCTTTCTTAGCGAATACCTACGTCATAACTCATAACAACTATCTGCATGCCAAATTTCGAGAAATCCGTTAAGTGGTTTGAGTTGTACATTGATAGATCAGTCAGTTTGTCAGTCGGTCGGTAACGTTTGCCGTTTATATATACAGATTTCATTATTTACGTTAACTGTATTTCCCTACATAGTGAATGGAACCAGGGAATACATGTTTTCTATGCTTATAAATTTCATTTTGCACACGAATGTTGACTGTTGAGTGAATCAAACCAAGTATGTAATAAAATTTACCATAGAAACTTTATCAACCTGTTTAACCATTTTAGGTGATGATTTTTGAAAATTAAAGTACCTTACTATGTTTTATTTCAGGACCTACACTATCTACATTTCTAATATCATCAAAATTGATTCAGTAGTTATGCAGATGCGTGGAAACAAACATTAATGTATTTTCTATTATTTCTCCAGATAAAATTAAATTTTCACTCCCCCTACTTATTATTATTAAGTATTTTTTATTTCTTTCAAATCTACCCCAGATTTGAAATAAATAAAAAATACATGTTTCATTATTTGTTTAAAGTTTTATTTGTACCGAGTTTTGAGTGAATTGGACCAAGGAATACTTTGAAACAAACATAACTGAATTTTCTATGATTTTTCCAAACAAAATTATTTTACACACCGCCTAGGGGTAGATTTGAAAAAATAAAAAACACGTATAATTATTTGTTGTATGTTTATTTGTACCGAGTTTTAAGTAAATCGGCCCAAGGGATAAAATTCTCCATAGACACTTTATCACCCTATTTAACCCCTTTAAAGGATGATTTTCTAAAATAAGATTTGCGTATGTCTTAAACTAGAACTTACAGTATCTACATTTTAAATTTCATTAAATTAGTTTCATTGGTATAGTGGTTATCGAGATACGTGGTAACAAACATTCACACACACACACACAGTTACTTTCGCATTTATCATATTAGTAGGATATTATAATATTAATATATTATATTATATTTATAGTTATACTGTTTCAAAAAACTTACTTCTATCGAAAAATTTATGTGCGCTTTTCACAGTGACCCTCCGGTGAAGGAAAAACATTGTTAACAAACCAACAACCCCTTATGGTGGTAGGACACTATCTAGTGTCCGCTTGGCCAGCTACCACCCTCAAGTTAGAAAATCTGTCACCAAACATCTAATGTGTTCCGGCAGCTATCCTTGAGAGCCAGTTCCCATTCTAGGCCTAGCGTGCTTACCATCTTCGACCGCATCATCACTTACCAATAGGTGAGATAGTGGTCAAACGCTAGCCTATAACGTATAAAAAAAAAAAAAAAAAAATCTGTCGCCAAACATCTAATGTGTTCCAGCAGCTATCCTTGAGAGCCAGTTCCCATACTAGGACTAGCGTGCTTACCATCTTCGACCGCATCATCACTTCAAAACAGAGAGATAGTGGTCAAAATGCTAGCCTTTAAGATATAATAAACTGGCCAAGTGCAAGTCGGACTCGCACTCGTAGGGTTCCGTAACACAGTTAAGTATTCCATAGCTATGATTTTTCGCAACTACAAAATTAACTTTGTTTTTCATAGTGTTTGTATGAAAAACAAAGTTATCTTTGCGGTCGCCATATCTCTATAACTGCTGACTGTATCTCGTTCAAACCAATTTTCGTTGTCAGTTTTTATTGGGATCTACAGCATATATTTTTTTTAGATTTTTCACTCCCATACTTTAAAAGTTAGAGGGGGGGGGGGGGGCACACATTTTACCACTTTAGACGCGCCAATCTTTCAAATGATTGACTTTGAGAAAAAATGATTTTACGAACCTCAATGTCATTTTTGAAGACCTATCCATAGACACACCCCACACGCATAGGTTTGAAGAAAATTTTTTTTTTTTGTTTCAGTTCTATGTATACGATGCCCCCCCTTAAACTTTTATATTTTTTATTTTTGTATAAAAATCGGAAAGCGGTTTACAGAATACATCTACCTACTAAGTTTCAATTCTGTAGTCCTAACAGTTTCGGAATAAAATGGCTGTGACATACGGACGGACAGACAGACAGACAGACAGACATGACGAATCTATAAGGGTTCCGTTTTTTGCCATTCGGCTACGGAACCCTAAAAAGTACTTATAATTGTACTTACTTATTATATTAACATATTTATACTGCACACAAAGGAGATCATTTTGGCATATCGACCTTCGCCTCAAAACCATAGATCAAACTATACGTCGATTCAAGTAACATAGCACTATATCTCACATCCAACACAACAGTAGCTTAGCAACAATAGCATATGGGTATATGCCACATCCGATCTACTTATCAGCTATTGCACTGTCCAGTGCCCTAACCACGTCCAGCTAACCACGTATTCTGTCGAGACACGATTCATTAACCCTGTGCCAGCTGTTTATCTATTGCGGTGATGACGTTATAGTTACGTTAATTCTACACCTGCCTTCGAAGAAGTTACAATATCACTGTGAAACCGTAAATATGTAGTTTAATAGCAAAAAAAGTTAATTTAATATTACACACTGATTATTTGCAGTTAGTGCAATACATTTTCTATGGATCGATTAAGTCTGTCCTTTAACCTAGTTTGACAAATTTGTACGGAAGCCTCGGTGCGCCAGTCCAATTCGCAATTGCCCGGTTTTTAGGGTTCCGTAGCCGAATGGCAAATAAACTGACCAAGTGCAAGTTGGACTCGCACTCGTAGGGTTCCGTAACACAGTATATTTTAGTGTATTTTATAACAATGACTTTTCGCCACCAATAAATTTACTTTGTTTTTCATAGTGTTTGTATGAAAAACAAGGTTATCTTTGCAGTCGCCATATCTCTAAAACTGCTGACTGTATCTCGTTCAAACCAATTTTCGTTGTTAGTTTTTATTGGGATCCACAGCATATATTTTTTTAGATTTTTCACTCCCATACTTTAAAAGTTAGAGGGGGGGGGGGGCACACATTTTACCACTTTAGACGCGCCTATCTTTCAAATGATTAACTTTGAGAAAAAATGAATTTAGAAACCACAATGTCATTTTTGACACCCCACACGTATAGGTTTGAAATTTATTTTTTTTTGTTTCAGTTCCATGTAAGGGATTTCCCTTAAACTTTTATATTTTTTATTTTTGTATAAAAATCGAAAAGCGGTTTACAGAATACATCTCCCTACCAAGTATCAATCCTGTAGTCTTAACAGTTTCGGAATAAAATGGCTGTGACATACGGACGGACAGACAGACAGACAGACAGACAGACATGACGAATCTATAACGGTTCCGTTTTTTGCCATTTGGCTACGGAACCCTAAAAACAGAACCCTTATAGATGCGTCATGTCTGTCTGTCTGTCCGTCCGTATGTCACAGCCATTTTATTCCAAAACTGTTAGGACTACAGAATTGAAACTTGGTAAGTAGATGTATTCTGATAACCGCTTTCCGATTTTTATATAAAAATAAAAAATATAAAAGTTTAAGGGGGGGCATCCCATACATGGAACTGAAACAATAAAAAAAAATTTTCTTCAAACCTATACGTGTCTATCTTTAAAAATGACATTGAAGTTCCAAAATCATTTTTCTCAAAGTCAATCATTTGAAGGATAGGCGCGTCTAAAGTGGTAAAATGTGTGTCCCCCCCCCCCTCTAACTCTCAAAGTATGGGAGTGAAAAATCTAAAAAAAGTATATGCTGTAGATCTCAATAAAAACTAACAACGAAAATTGGTTTGAACGAGATACAGTCAGCAGTTTTAGAGATATGGCGACCGCAAAGATAACTTTGTTTTTCATAGTGTTTGTATATTAATTTTGTAGTTGTGAAAAATCATAGTTATGGAATACTTAACTGTGTTACGGAACCCAAGGAGTGCGAGTCCGACTTGCACTTGGCCAGTTTATTTTTATATCGTATATTTCGTTACTTAGTGATGGAGCGGTCAAGGATGGTAGCACGGTAGGCCTAGAATGGGAACTGGCTTATAAGGACAGCTGCTAGAACATATTAGACGTTTGGCAACAGATTTTACAACCTAACGGTGGTAGCTCGACAGGTGGATAGTGTCCTTACCACCATGTGGGGGTTTCTTAACGATGTTTCTCATCACCGGAAAGCCACTGTGAAATGCGCATATACATTTTTCGATGGAAAAATCGCATTTTTCAATCACGCACCAATCAATTAGTGCAAGAATCAAATGTATCGTACATCACTGGTCACTCACTTACATTCAAAAGTTTACATGAAATGTTTGTGGATAAACTACTGAGATTTAATAAAACGAAGTCTAATTTGGCTTTCCTGAGAATTAAGTCAAATTATTGCACTGAATCCGACCCTGGAATGTTTGAGTTGAATGTGTGAATCAAGTTTTTATTACTCAGATGAACTTAGAGTTTTATCTTCAAATGGGTACATTGTAGAATTGTTTCATTGACATTGTTTATTTTTATCGAGAACTCTCAAATACTGTCTTCCCACGTGCAATCTACCATATTTATTACAATATTAAAACACAAAAATGCCCTATATAAATATTGGTTTGAAAACTATAAATGATATTTCATTTCTATTAATATATAAATAAAGAACAGCACAAAATTCAGAGCGAAAATAATTATCATATCAATGAATTAAATCCATTGTAGTAAATAAAATCGATTGTAATAAAAAATCGAATTGGTTACGCAAAGTCATCACTATTAGTAGGTACTCAGTTTTCAAAAATTAATTATATATGTTTAGATGAAGTATAATACTTATAACCGACTTTACAAAAAAGGAGGAGGTTCTCAATTCGTCTGTATGTTTCTTTTTTTTCTTTTTTTTTGTGTATATGTTATGCGATTACTCCGTCAATTGTGAACGGATTCAAATGATTCTTTTTTTAATAGGTAGGGTTCGTTTTTGAAGTGGTTCCATTTTAATTTCAACGAGATCTGATTAGTATCTCCAGAGATATGGAGATAAATACACTCAAACATAGGAGAATGTAATAGTTTTAGAAGAAGAGTCCCAATAAGATTATACACAATGGAGGTTGCTATTGCATATACTTTTGAAGACTAAAAAATATGACCTTGAATAATGTTTTTACATCTTTCTTCTAGTTGATTTTGGTTTTTGAGAGATATTCTTACGGTAACTGTGAGCGAGATAGAAACAAAGGTGGGGAGAATTAATTTGTCTGCGCAGGAATGTTCTACCGGGCAAAGTCTTGTTAGGGTGCAAAGTTTTTGAGCATACCTAATATTTTTTGACATGACATGACGTTTGGCGAAGATGGCGGCCATATGGCACTCATGTCATATGGCGATGATTAATGTTAATAATCGCAAATAATACTTTTTAATATTCATTTTGGAATACAACTAGTCCGTTTTATAAGAGTATTTGGAATTATTGTAATAGAATAGACAATTAATTATCGTGTGTGTCAGATGCTTTTAATGCACAGGGCCATTTTGGAAATTGTCCTTTGATACCTTGAGAAGAAATTTTAGCGATGCATGTAAATTAATTAAAACATGTTTTGCACTAAAAAGGGCAAAATAAATTATTTTTCAAAAAAAATAAAACTGACCTTATAACCACAAACAGGCACTCAAAAGAAATTTATTTTTCGCTTTTGAGTGCCTGTTTGTGGTTATGAAGGCGGTTTTTTTTTTTAAATAAATTATTTGTACTGAAATTCAACATCTGCTGATTGAAAAATTCGTATTTGGATCTTTGCAATTCACGCTGTTACTTATGATCACTAGCTAGGGTTTTACTATGTTAAGTGAAATCTTAGGTCTCATGGACGTAATACAATAAACTTTTGTAATTTCAATTCGTAGTTTCAATTTAATCAGAGGAAGACCTCACAGGTAAATCAATAGTGATGCTACGAAAAAAAATCTATTGAAATAAGAATAGCATTGATAGAATTGATCGAATAATATTGCATTTAAAACAGTACCTACTTTCCATACATATCATATATCCAAAGTCTGCCTGTATCAACACGGCGGTGTACAATACGGCTACTGGTTGTTTATCTGTCGGGGATACCCTCACTAAAATCCCCGACCAATACCTGAAATAATATTGAGTTTGATATGGAGCCCGATTGATTTGTTTACTGTTGGACAACTCGATTTTTAACAAACTGGAAACTGTAAAAAACAAACGTGGTACTAGAGAATATCCTACTCGTAAGTATAGCTTCAAATATATTATAGAAAAATTAATTTACCTAGGATAAAAAAGTGTAAGGCGGTTTTATGAAACCATTGAAATGATGAAAATGTGTAGCTATGGTAACTAGCTACTATGACAGCAGTTGTCACATTAGCATTTATACAAATATGGCTGCAGTAGCGTCCGCCAATCACAGCTAGAACTTCACTTCATACATCATATCCACCAATCAGCGACGGCTGTTATGCGACATGCGATTGATGGACGAAAAAATTGAGTCAATGTATCATAAGTTTACTTATTTTACTTTAAAATATCTACAAATACTTTATTTGGTATGCTGATATTATAATTTAATTAAAAAAATATATATTTTTAGGCATTGTGATTATTTGTAAGTAAGAAACTACTAGTTTCTTATTATTTTAATATTTGAATGCCTAATGGCTCAAACTGTAATGGGACTCCTACAAGAAATATCATCTGTGCATATTTTAATTCACCTATATACTGCCAAATAAATGTTAAAAATAAATTAATTTTACTAAAAAGAAAGTTTTTTAATAGTTAATTGTATATATATACATATATCAAATAAGTTACTATATTATAGGAACAACAGGCATTATGAATGGCTGGATTGTTTTATATCAGTAATAAACTTCAAAATAAAATTAGTAAGTAGAACTTTTAAAAAGGTACACCAAGTAACTTTTTATATGCAGCGTATAATCAAGAAAATAAAATTAAATATTCAACTCGATCACTCTAGCTTAGCTTATAAATTTTAATAAAACTTTCAGGAAAAAGTGGTCATAAAGTAAAGTAAATAAATTAAGCAAGAACTTACAAATATTACCCGAACACTCGAAAAAGAAACAAACATAAACGCTGGTTAAAATTTCCACGACAGCGTCTCGAGAAAAACTTATTTTTGCACCTTCGGAGATGGCTTAAATAAGTAACTTTAGCGATAAAATACTACTTACATCGTTAATGCATACATCATTTATGCAGCATCACTACATATTATAAAACAAAGTCCCGCGCCGCGTCTATCTGTCTTTCTGTTCGCAATAAACTCCATAACTACTCAATACATTTTCATGCAATTTTCACCAATAGATAGAGTTATTAATGGAGAAGGTTCTTGGTATAATTCGTTAAGACTTTGTGTAAATTGGTTTAAACAAATGACGATGATTGTTGAATATGTTAATTCATACTCGACGCAACAAACTGATGAGCAAATAATGCAAGCATATATATGCTGATAGCATACGCTGCTTCCTATATCATACGTTTCGCCAAGGAATGGAATTTCTTGCCGGTGTCTGTTTTTCCCGATAGCTACAACCGGGGGGGGGTCTTCAAATCGCGAGTGAACAGGAACAGAACTAGGTAAGCGTGCTACATCGTCGATCGCATCGTCACTTAACATCAGGTGAGATAGTGGTCAAACGCTTGCCTATCTAGCATAGAAAAAAAAATCAAGTCCTGTTTATTTGTTCTAATAAAACAATAATTTGCAACGTCACAGGCCTTCAAATGGCTAACAAAATCTAACAATAAGCTATTCCCTCAGCATATGCGAACTAGCTCGATTACTCATTCGTATAATGTAGAGCCTGGGCGAACATAATAAAGCAAAGCGTACCCAGTAACTTTATCTACTGTTATGTCAGTAGGCCAACTGCAAAAAAGTGTGAGAATATATCAAAAAAAGTCAAAAGTCAAAACATTTATTCAGTATATGGGCAAATTAAAAATTTGCACTTACACACGTCAAATAACATTAAATAGATCATATTCAATAAAAATTATTATAGATATAACAGAAACATAACTATTGCTTTGAATTTACAAAAAAAAAAGAAAGGTATTGAGCCATTAAGATTTCATCTAGACGTCAAACGTCACACATAAAACACATGTTTAATTCCCCTGATTAATGTAGGGTTGCCAACCGTACTATTACGTGCACCCGCAATATGATTATCATATATTATATGATTCCTTGATTCCTTATAAAAGGGAATAACATTTTGTTTTCAAAACCCCCATGTGATAACTATATCTGAAGAAGACACCAAAGCAAGGTTATAAAATAATATGCAACTATAATAGCTTTGTATTCCTTGGTAACACGTACAATGAGACGTACAAACTGTTCTGTACTGCCCTAAGAGAGAACTTTATCAAGTAAATAGTACAGCTCTTAATGTGTCAGGTAACTCGCATTACACCTTACCTTGCACCACAACTGCCTTCTCAAGCATAGCTCTCCTGCCAAGAAGGTTGTCTCAGTGCTCTTACCGCCTGCTAATTAAAGGCTATATTCGCTTGGCAAGTCACAGAGCATCGTCGTCCGTTGCATCCTCGGATATTCTTTTAGCTATGAAACTTTGCCTTAAATTAAATGTACGGATTATGAGACGCAAAGGGTTTGATTGCGTCTCTTTCTGTGTTTCGTTTTTGGTCTAGCTTTCCAGTGGGTATGGGATTTATTAAATTTCATGACGGTTTTTAGGTTTGCTTTTAAAATAAAACTACGTTCGACTTTGTGGTCAGCTACAGACTTCAGATTTTTGATGGTTTGGGGTAACCTTCAGTAAGTTATATATGGAGTTGTTTCTCGCCAAACTTAAAGGCCTGCATTTTACTACCATCTCGCGTATGGTGAACGCGCCAGGTTTATAGCTCTCAAGGGCTGTGCTACCGGAACACCATAAGGTTTTTGCTGCATATTTTCTCCTTGTTGATGTTAAGCTTTTTAGTAGTAAGTCAGACAGAACATTGATATAATGCTTTTACCACCTCTGGACGAATACCCATGAATGTATACAGAAAAAATCCATTGGTACACGTCTAGTATTTGAAATGGTAACCTCCAAATTAGAAGGTAGATATCTATCTATTCTTTACGCTTTCAATTATTTCTAAATCTAAACAACCCACATAGATATACATTTACACGTATCCAGTGATTTTACGATCTATATCACGTTTATAGCCGTCTAACGTCTTATCGCGTTTTATTTGTATCTTCGAAACTCGACGTCTTATAGCGTTATGATGGTAATATTTTTTTTATAGTTCCGTTCTAGGGTGAATAATGCGCGATAAATGTAGAGTTTGAATAAACTTATTTTTGTTTTTGGCTGTTATTTAGATAGCTGTTATGTTGATTAAATGGCTTACAGAACTGTACTACTGTGTGTGCGGGTTTAACTGTTTTTAAAGGGAGACAATGTAAATGCATATTCATTAATTTTAAGGCTTACTAGAAAAGTGGGTTGTACATATCTAGTATTCTTGTTAAGCCGTCCAACTAAGCAACATATTATGCTTGTGTCTGGAGTGGGTTCACTTCTATAGTGCAATGGATGGGGATGGAACTCACGACCGCCAGACCGACTCCTTAGCCATTGGGCTATTGCCGCTTTGATTGCAGTACAAATCATATTCCGAAGGGATCGTCTGTCTATAAGCTGCAGTCTAGGTATAACATCAAAATAAACACACAAACTTCAATATCATTAGATTTCCAACATCCTCACATGTAAATTCCTCTGCAGATTTAGCGTCTTTTGTCTAAAATCTGTCTTTGTTCGTGGCGAACAAGGTAGCTTAGTGCAGTTTTACGGCGTAGTGGCACAGAGTTATGACGGGCACGTCTTCCACACAGACGCAGTAAACTGAATTATGCACACAACTGCAGCTATACTTTGTTCGAGAACGGGGAGTCTGAGCAATGGTGTTGAGCGGAGCGATTTACGGAGAGATAAGCGGAGCGATCAACGGAGAGATGAGCGGAGCGATTACCGGAGAGATGAGCGAAGCGATTACCGGAGAGATGAACGGAGCGATTATCGGAGAGAATGATGAGTGGAGCGACTAATGAAGAAATGATCGGAGTGATTAACGGAGAAATGAGCGGAGCGATTACCGGAGAAATGAGCGGAGCGATTAGCGGAGAGAATGATGAGTGGAGCGACTAATGGAGAATTGATCGGAGCATTCAACGAAGAAATGAGCGGCGCGAAGACCGGAGAAATGAGCGGAGCGGATACCGGAGAAATGAGCGGAGCGATTACCGGAAAAATGAGCAGAGTGATTACCGGGGAAAGCGGAGCAATTAACGGAGAAATAAGCGGAGCGATCACCAGAGACATGAGTGGAGCGATTACCGGAGAAATAAGCGAATAAAGCAGTGGTGAGATTTATTACGGCATATAGGTAAGCCATTAACTTTCTCACCTGTTGGTAATTGATGCTGTGGTTGATGATGATAATATAGCACGCAAGTTCTAGAATGGGAACTGATTTTCATCTGCAGAAGCAGAGTCAAACGGTCAATGCATAAATAAATTAACAAGTTAAGTTACGCAAGTTAAGAAGATAGTGAGTGCGATAGTAGTTTCACTAGCATCAGAGGGAGTAGTTTATTGCCACTAAGGCACGTTTTCTACAAAGCTAGGTAAGACTTGACCGACAGATCAGACAGTCGACATTATACATAATCTCTACATAACGCAACCGTCTCAACGTATCTATTCATTTAAACTGATACTTTCTTTTTGTAATTATATAGAAGTTAGTGCTTATTTAAGCCTCGATTTCGAAATGATTTTCTGAATAAGTATCTCAAAAATAAAGAGACTTGTATCTTTTATATTATTTAGTTTCTTGATAACCTAATTTATGCACGATTTAGGGTTTCGTACCTTAAAAGGTACCTTAAAAAAAGGAAACGTTATAAGATCACTTTCTTGTCCTTTTGTCCATCTGTCTGTCTGTGTTTCTGTCCGTCTGTCTGTCTGTCTGTCTATCCGTGTGTCACCACCGATTTTCTCAGGCACGGGTAGACCTAGCAAGTTGAAATTTATACCAGATACTGAAGTCTATGTATATATGTCTATGTGCATAAAATTAAGGTCCTGAGTCAACACGATAACATGATATGGGCAATTTTAAGTTTTCACGAAAACTTGTAAGTAACAAAATGTACCTTTTCACCTTTTTTTTTCAGAATTTTACTTTTACTTGTGCTTTAAGGACCTTGCTTATAACCAAAATTGACAAATCTAGGTAACTGGAAGTACCCTATAGGTTTTGGGTCGAAAACCTATAGGGTACTTCTCGTTGACCTAGAATCATGAAATTTGGCAAGAATCAAGGTCTTACAGCACAAACACAGGAAAAATTCCAAAAAATAAAAAAAGTTGAAAATAAAGGGTATCCCATACATAGTTTACGCCAATCAAGATAGACCTCTGAGTTATATGACCGCTCATACAATTTAGAGGTCTAGCTTAATTGGTATGTACCAACATTGGTACGGAAGCCTCGGTGGGCGAGGCCAACTCGACTTGGCCGGTTTTATTTTAAATGAAAGCTTACTAGCAATGTGAGTTACACATTACTAGTGTTCTTGTTGACCTCCAACTAAGCTAAATATGCTTGTGATTTGAGTGGGTTCACGTCAATAGTGCGATAAGTGGGGATCGACTCATGACCTCTGATTGCCAGGCCGACGCCTTAGCCATTGGGCTACTGCCATTTTAAACTTACACTATCAAGAAAATGTACCTACTCTATATTAGACTAAATTCTTCCACTGTTATCTCCTCCACCAAGCCTCAGGCCTAAGCCCGTGTTCCCCCTGAGACTCCTAATGCAGACTTACACCGAGCCGCAATGTTCGTTCAATTTAAAGTTTAATATGCGCCCGACCGCCAAATTGGAAATAATGATCTGTACACTCCGGATCTTACCTATTTTCTTGTTTTAACAAGTACTTGTGCACTGTACTTTATTTAATATCTTAAATTCAAGTTACCTACTGTACAATTTGTTCGCTTTCCGTTGCTTAATGAAGTAAACATTGTGGAAACATGAAACATGTAAACATGTGTATTAGGACATTAGAGTAAGTCTCAAAGCAGCGTTCCATATGTCAACTGAGTCTTCTTAGGATGTCTCGTGTAGAGGCGAAACAATTGTCGAAATACTGTTGAGTTTCTTGTCGTTCTAGCACGCTCACGCCGCTGCGCTGTAATTCTGTTCTCATTTTCAGTATGCTGAGAGAACTGTGAGTAGTCAATTTATCAACATAATAAACACTCACATCATAATAAAGCTACTAGCATTCATAATATTACACCCGTAAAATGTACCAAGAACATAATTAAAACATTAGTGAAAATTGTAATTTCAATATTAAGATGTTGTAAATACGTTATCTAATATATACTCGTAATGTACAACATGATATCCTGGATTTAAACGCGAACAAAATTAAAAACTACAAACAGAATATTTTGTAATCCGATACACAATACACCCAGACCAGCAATTATTACCCGATGCAATTATTGCCTGCTTTATTTAAAACAAAAACTTGTTATGAAATAATTGGCTTTTTGCACGTTAGTACTACAGTAATGTCTTCTTTTTAATTGTTTCAGGATATCTGACCTCCTTAGTCCCTGGTCGCCATTTCTCTATCACATCTGCACTTTGTGTGCACTCGTTAATGGAGTCTGTGAGAGTAATACTTAAATTTTCAACTTATATGGATCTACTATGAGCTTAAGTACATTCTCCCGTTGTACTTGTAAGACTTTTAAAGCTGGCGTCACCGCGTCTCAAGACTTGTCCGAAGAAGGCAAAAATGCGAGCTTATGCCAAGTTCACACCAGGCGATTTTTGGTGTTGAACTTACAAAAGTCAAAAGTCAAAGCATTTATTCAGTATATGGGCAAATTAAAAATTTGCACGTACACACGTCAAATTACATTAAATAGATCATATTCGATAAAAAAAAAATATTATAGATATAACAGAAACATAACTTATTGCTTTGAATTTACAAAAAAAAAAAACAAAGGTATTGAGCCATTTAGCTTTCATCTAGACGTCGAACGTCACATTTAAAACACTTGTTCAATTCCCTTGATTAATGTAGGGTTGCCAACCGTACTATTACGTGCACCCGCAACCCAGTGCATGTTTCAGTACTTCAGACAATTTTTATCCAAAAAATTGTAAAATAATGAATAATTCCAAGGGATGTACTCTTATTTCGATTTCAAAAACTTTTAGTATCGATACTTTGGAATCGATACTGAGTAGCTACCAGGTTAAAGTACTAATCTCATTACTCAATTATTTGTCTTGAAAGAACATTTAGGCTGGCATTATAGAGCGATAGTAGGGCTTAGAATTAAACTATTCGATTGGCTAATCAAGCGCAATTTATTTGATACATGAGTATTTGTTATAACTCGTATCGTACAACCCTAGGTAGTTGAACAACAAAATTTGCCTGGTCTCAACCTATAGTATTAGGCAACGAAAAATAGGCGCTGCTTGATGTACCGTTTTCAAGAATAACTTAATCTTAATTCTACCCTCGATACTCGGTTTTTATCAAATACATTTCGGAGAGAGTGCAATGGAACTGCATAATTTGATTCCACCATCCCCATTTTATAATTGGACATCCAGAGACACTAAAAGGCGCCACTGATTTATGGTAGATATACCATTTACCCGAACGAAGCGATTTGCTTCTTCGTTCATCATACGAACCGCCAAAGAATGGAAT
Organism: Cabera pusaria; assembly: GCA_954871355.1. NCBI lineage: Eukaryota > Metazoa > Arthropoda > Insecta > Lepidoptera > Geometridae > Cabera > Cabera pusaria. Next base: position 1,403,008 of record OX940891.1, read on the forward strand.
ACCCTGCCTGAGTCTGTGTTTTCCGGTTAAGTACAATATGGGGGTCTTCAAATCGCGGGTGAATAGGTATCTCCTGGGTAAACACGCTCCATCATCGATCGCATCATCACTTAACATCAGGTGAGATAGTGATCAAGTGCTACCCAGTTCGGTGTAAAAAACACTTAAAACATTCTATCGCAATCTTTGTAACTTTTTGAAGTTATACTTCTTTTGGCGCGATAGAGAAAAATGATGAGAGTGAATTTTTGACACCTAAATTCTACACCGTGAAGTTAGTTCTAGGTGGCATGACTATGTTCAAGTTGTATATGTCATATTTAACGTCATATTTTTACGTTAATAAAACCTTTTTTATTTAAATAAAATCTTTTTGATTAATTTTAATATTTATCGTTAATCACTACTGCATTTTAGTTATTGTTTTTCCATACGCCACAGAAGTATAACTTCTAACGCGTGTACATAAGTATACACACTCTTTTTTTATAGTAATGTAGTTGTTCATAAAAAATAGTTCCACCTCTGCGTCCCCACAATATTTACGGTCTATTAGGGTTTGTTGAATGAGCCATTATTTTTCCGTTGGAAAACCACAATAAGTTTGTTCGTGACAAATAAACCTGTTGAATGTTGACACTCAGTGGCTTGAGTTATGTACACTCAGAGTGTAAGAGGTCAATTGACATTACGGTAACTTGTCTGTAAATATTATACATCGACCCTAGTCGGCTTTGGCTTGGAGTCGGCTTATTTATTCAGGTGGGTATATACATAATATCTGGTATACTGGAAACTTTATTTTTTTCAAAGAATAGACCTGTTTTTAATACGCTTTTATTAGCTTCAGACGTATGTATGTTTGTATGTTAGTATGTACGGAATCTTTGAACATGATTTTAACCCCCTTCAAAACGTCGGATTAACTCGAAATTCGGCATACTTATTAAGGACCGATGACAATTCAATATTTTAAACATTTTGACCAGTTATCCTTACTAGGATTTAAAAAAAAATCGACTAAAAAATGAAAAATAAATAATAGTTTAAAAAAACTAAAAAAATACGCTTTTATAGAAAATCCAACTAAAAAATAGAAAATAAATTTTAATAAATTTGAATTGAAAATAGTGTAAGAAAAAATGATTTTATTGTAAAAAAAGCGTGGGGTGCTTTTCAGGATATTATCAAAATAACCCTTCTAGTCATATCTGTTCATAAAATATTTGGAACTATTGATACCATGCACCCCACGCTTTTTTTACAATAAAATCATTTTTTCTTACACTATTTTTAATTCAAATTTTAAAATTTATTTTCTATTTTTTAGTTGGATTTTCTATGAAAGCGTATTGTTTTAGTTTTTTTAAACTATTATTTATTGATACTATCTCACGTGTTAGTAAGTGACGACGTTATTGAGGATGGTAGCAGACTAGCCTATTTTTATTCATTTTTAAGCTTACTAGCAATGTAGGTTACATGTCAATAGTGCAATGGGTTGGGATCAAAATCACGATTGCTCGATAGCCAGTCCGACGCCTTATCTATTTAGTAACTTTTCATTTTTATTTTTAGGTTAATAACTAAGTTAATAACTTTTTTATTTGTCAATTTATTGGAATGAAGCAAACCGTAATAATGATGAAATGTTCTAGTTTAATGATAGACTTTTTAACATCACGGTGCTACGCAGTGGGGCAAATGAGAATAATATTTTCGTAGAACTACCTTGCCGGTAGTTCTTGTAGATGGCTTAGGACGTAGCACGTAGTAGCGTAGCTGGTGGGGTAAATAGGTAAAAAACATCCTACGAAAGTATTTAATATTGTAATGTACCGTCGCATAAAGTTTGGATTTTAGTGTCACAGCAATATTATAGAACCTATAATATAGGTTATTATAATCCATCCAAATATCACCTTTTGTGTTAATCAAAGCTCTAGATAACTCAAAATTCTCTTTGCGCACACTTCTTGTTCCGACCGCTACTGTTCCTGAAATTGGGATACTTTTTGTATTTGAACAAAAATTGCAACAAGTTCCACGCAGCAATAGTAACATATTGACCATAGCTTGCATAATGTCGCGCCACCTGCGACGCTAGCGCCGCGCACTTTACGACCGGCCCGTGGAGAGAATTGCAACTAACGATGGGTACACACAGTAGTAAATTTTGTACCGACACGGTTATAAGAAAGGAATATATTAAGCTGGGAATCGCTTAAAATCATAATATTACGGTCACCAAAACGTGTTGTAGAAAATAAATTAATCGATTTATCCGATACAAAGATACAATGATTATTACAAAACATAAACTAAAACCGCCTGGTACCTGGCATCGGTATGTTAAACACCACGCCGAGATACACTTACATAGAACTCCGCTTGCGTAGAGATTCCGCTCTGAACGCCACTTTGTAGCTAAATAAGTCTAGCCATAATACATACCTAATATGGCTTTTATTTAAATCTCTTCAGATATTTAATTGTATAATGCCTCACCAAAATGTTGTCTCTTAATTTCTTTTTTAACAGCTTCAGCGCTTCTCCACAACGAAAATCCGCACAAAACGCAGACCCGTATATTCCGCAATAAGCCAATAACCAGTGTGTTGCCGAGCAAAACTGGTGTTGTAAGCTATTTATTGCCTATTTACAATCATTTCGAGTCGCGCAAATCGACAATTTACAACAGTGTCGAGCTTTGCGATACGCTTTCAAAATCTCGCAGAGTTTCGGGCTTAGCGACGAAGCCGAGCTCGCGGTGTATTTTGCCGGAAATTTAGAGGCATAGACACGTCTTGCCGAAGTATGTATAAGTACATGAATTTAACTTTATTTTGATGTTTTATTTCAGTATCGTTTAAGTTTCATTATTTCACAAATTTTTGAATAAAATTGTCTGAAGTAATGAAACATGCACTGAGTTGCGGGTGCACGTAATAGTACGGTTGGCAACCCTACATTAATCAAGGGAATTGAACATGTGTTTTAAGTGTGACGTTCGACGTCTAGATGAAAGCTAAATGGCTCAATACCTTTGTTTTTTTTTTGTAAATTCAAAGCAATAAGTTATGTTTCTGTTATATCTATAATGTTTTTTTTTTATCGAATATGATCTATTTAATGTAATTTGACGTGTGTAAGTGCAAATTTTTAATTTGCCCATATACTGAATAAATGCTTTGAATTTTGACTTTTAATATTCTTACGTTTATAGGAATGCAAGATTTTTAAAACTCTATGTTACTGATTACAACCATTTACTCGTATCGTAGTAAGTGATATACTACTCAAAGTGTTCAAATGGTGCTACAAAATACAAGTGTTTTTTTTTTAAGTTGCACATTACTAGTGTCTGGGCAACCCCTCTAACTAAGCTTTTTATGCTTTTTTTATTATTTTTTTACACAAATTGGTAGCACTTGATCACTATCTCACCTGATGTTAAGTGATGATGCGATCGATGATGGAGCGCGCTTACCCAGAAGACACCTATTCACTCGCGATTTGAAGACCCCCATATTGTACTTATGTCTGGAGTGGGTTCACGTCAAAAGTGCGGTAGGTGGGGATCGAACTCACGACCTCTCGATTGCCAAAACCGTATCCATTGGGCTATTGCCGCTTGTTAAGTATAGTTTGAGCATCAAAAAAATATATGCTGGTTTTATAATTTTTAAAAAATCTATTTAACTAACATTTAAATAAGGTTCCATAATAATAAAGAATCTAAAATCCATTCGGGTGTTAGCTAAATCTAGATCAATAAACATTTTATTGATCACCCTACGTTAGGTATAAATCCCTCACAATATCAAAGAATCTCAGTATGCTGCACCTTGAGAGGAAATCGGGTCTCGCTTCCAAGAAGCTAGGTGTACTCTACAGTGTTCAGCGGTACTTTACGCCTGATCAACGTTCAATGCTCTACAAAGCACAAGTTTGGCCTCAGATGGAGTGCTGCTGCCATCTCTGAAACAGTGCACCCAAATACATTACTGAAGTAAAACTTATTACTAAACTAGATAATTTTTAAGTGACATTGGGCGATCTTATCGCTCACAGCAATTCAGCTTTTCGCTCCAAATTCAGCCAACGCTATAAGGCCTGGCACGTACAAGTACACACACATAAAGTCAATACTTTTAAACACCATTAGATAGAATATAATAATGATCGTGCCAGATAGATTCAAGTTTTAAATATCTATTATATTTTTTTACATATTTATATAGTTTATTTAAACAATTTAAAAATTAATTACCTAATGACAATATCAAAATTATATAAACTACAATAATAATTTCTATACTATAAATAAAAGACAGAACCTAGGTCGCTACCTGCCGGTAATGATCCCAAAAAGCCAGCGACGTTACCTCGTTGTATAGCTCGGCTAATACGTTGGCCGAGGTAAGCGCCAGCTCTTTGATCACGGGTGATGTCAATTACGCGTCTTAGCAACTCCTTATATTTATATGTAAAAAATTGATGTTTGTTTTCTGCAGTATTTCAGGGCAGTCGACCTTCGATCTTTCACCGACTTACCTTGTTACCGAAAACAGCACATGTTATCCGTCCATTTCAATTTTTTCTCACTTGGAAGGCAAACTTTCACGCTGTCAGTGGGTTATGTTACTTTTTTGCTGTGTATTTGTACGTGCCGCTCGGTAAAGAAGGCAATTTTCGACATTTTGCGGTGCTCACAAAACGCGAGGTTGGTACGTGGAAATCTAATAGATGCTGGTTGATTTACACGTATTTAGCGGATACGCTGATTGAAACAATTGACGTCGATTGATGGGTATGACACGCTCTCAGTTTCACAGTATATTATTACCACATAAGTATAAAAACGGAAGTGTAGCCCCCGACACAAAAGTTTCTCCTAGAATCTGCAGAATACGTAATAGTTTACGAACTAAATGGTTGAAGCTCATTGGAATAGTTTTACAAATGGATTATAATATGGTCCTTAGATAAAGATTAATAAATTTTAAAAGTAATATGATTAACACCTGAGTTTTATAACTGACAGAATTTAAGGTCTGCGTTTAGCTTCAAGTCAAACGACTAAAAGTATCTATGCAACATTAGCAAAATTAAGTTAAAATATCCCATATCAAATGGACGTTCAAAACAAACTGTAATGATGACCAAAAGTTGGTAATATTTTACCATCCTTAATTATTAAGTTTTGTTTAATGAAATAATGCAACATGAATAAAATGACTTTAAAATATCCTATATTAAATGGACGTTCAAAACAAACTGCAATTATGAGCGAAGAACAAAAGCATCTCAATCTTAACTGGGAATAAATAGGACACGACAAGGTCGACGACAAAATGTCGTATGCTTTTTGTAACACCGCAAATGGCTCCCTATCTTCACAGTGTGGTAATTAACTAACCAAGATATTGTAGCTACAATAAACTTAAAATTTAAACTACACTGTCCCATCCTTAAGATTACCATCACACCCCTATAAAGTAAACCACATAAAGACCATGAACAACTTAAATTCGCGAGAAAATTATTCGTTGACCTTTTTGCGAGTTCCTTTATTAGAACCTTGAGGGACGCCTCGAGTTGATCATAAATCAAGGAGCAAAAACTAACTAAAAGTTTCCGTGAAAATGATGAAACGGTGGCGAATTTTATTCAGTTAGAGCTTGAGATAACGAGGTAATAGGGGGGCGATGAGAAGATTACGCATGACAGATGGAGCTTCGGTACCTATTCTGTTTCAAGGTTTAGGTTTCAGTTCAGATCTACGGTTGAATGGATTCTATTCTACAAAAATTGAAGACCTATCGCAGTGTTGTAGTTGTTTTTTAGGGTTCAGTACCTCAAAAAGTAAAAGAAGGAACCCTTATAAGATCACTTTCTTGTCGGTCTGTCCGTCTGTCTGTCTGTCTGTCCGTCTGTCTGTCTGTCCGTCTGTCCGTGTGTCACCACCGATCTTCTCAGGAACGGGTGGACCTAGCAAGGTGAATTTTATACCAGATACTGAGGTCTATAGTCCCTGTTAGGTGTATAAAAATCAAGGTCCTGAGTCAACACCATAAAAATATATCGGCAAATTTATATTTTCGCAAAAACTTGTAATAACCAACATTTTCCTTAATTTTCAACTTTTTTATTTTTCGGAATTTTCCCTTTACTGGTGCTGTAAGACCTTGCTAAGACCGGAAGTACCCTATAGGTTTTGGGTCGAAATCCTATTGGGTACATCCCGTTGACCTAGAATCATGAAATTTAGCAAGAAGCAAGTTCTTACAGCACAAATAAAGGAAACATTCCAAAAAATAAAAAAAGTTTAAAATTAAAGGGTGTACCCATACATAGATAGTAAACGCTAATTAAGACAGGCCTCTGAGTTATATAACTCAGAGGCCTGTCTTAATTGGCGATCATACAATATATAGGTCTAGCTTAATTGGTACTAACCAACGTTGGTACGGAAGCCTCGGTGGGCGATTGCAACTTGGCCGGTTTTTTTTAGGTGAAAGGTAAAATTCAAGGTGGATATGAGTTCTTTAATAAATGTATCTAAAATTAAAAATATTTTTTTTCCACTGACTGTCTTCGATTTAAGTGAAACTTTTATTTATGTGTAGCTTTTATTTACTCTTTAAATGTAGTATATATATTAGTATATGTAAGTATGTAGCTGTGTAGCTATGGTAGCTGGGTAGTATGACAGCTACAGTTGACATGACACATAAGAATGTATGCAACTATGGCTGCGTCCGCCAATCACAGCTAGACCTAAATGTCATTATATCCACGAATCATCACCGGCTGTAATCATATCCACCAATCAGCACCGACGACGTGCATGTCACGACATGCGAAAAAAATTAAGGCGATGTAATAAAAGTCTTACGATAAGAAACCCGTCCCACTGACCCACAACCCTAAAACAGACCTCTATAATTCGTCCACACATCAGCAAACGTCTCCGCCACGTTAACCCGTAGGTAACCATGGGACGTAACTAACCCCGGGGTTCCCCATAACCCTACAACCGCACATTGAATATTTAAACCGGAACGTCAAACGCCCTGCACTCCAGCGCTTTGATCAAAACTTCGGACTCTCCGGAGGAATCTTAAGCGATACTTTGCTTATTTTCGGTTTGGTATGCAAAGTGTTCTTCAAAATGCAGTGTTCATACCTAAGTAGGAAGTAATGTGGGAAAAGTGTGAGCAAATTCGGTATGTCTAGGGATGAAATGAGAGAATTTTCAAGAATACTTCTTTGAACGAATAGCGTCTTAGAAATTTTAATTTAAAATCATATTTTTGACGATACAAAGGTTATTTTCTTTTAGTTATCCGTTATACAACGATAAAAAATAACATGGAAAACCTACATTAATACTACTTTTTCATCATGTATAGGTGAATTTATTACTTGCTTTGAACTTACAAGACGAAAAAAACATGGTAAGATAATTAAGGATATGAGGGCCTAGTGTGGTGTAGTGCGAGAGTGATCGGTTTTGACGCCAGAGGTACCGAGTTCAATCTCTGTCGTACACAAATGGATATTTCCATCGAAAAATGTATGTGCGCTTTTCACAGTGGCTCTCCGGTAAAGGAAAAGCCTCGTTAAGAAACCCCCACGGGCATGGTGGTAGGTCACTATCTGGCCAGCAACCACCCTCAAGTTAGAAAATCTGTCGCTAAACATATAATGTGAGCAGGTATCCTCGAGACCCAGTTCCTATACTAGGCCTAGCGTGCTACCATCCTAGACCGCATCATCACTTACCAACCAGGTGAGATAGTGGTCAAACGCTAGCCTATATGATAAAAAAAAACTAAATACTATTTCATAATGAATGGCCGCAAGGTAAATCTGATCGCCGCCTAGATCACTCACGCAGGACGCCGCGGTGTGGTCGCTTTACGTTGACTCAATGTTATTTTATAAATAGACCTTAAAGTCAAGCAAAACAACCTCCTGAATTTACGTAGATATAATGATTTATATAGAATGATTTAAGTTATTCCCACGGACTCACGAGAGTGAGTACAGTACCCTCCGCAAATGCAATTACAAGACATCCTTCGCGTAAAACTATTTCATCGGTCGTAAATTCGCGGAGCTCTCGGCACGAACGGGTTAAATATTCACGTGGATCGGAGAAAGGACCGCTGGTCTTTTAGTTCGATCGGACTTACGTTAAGTTTTAGTATTTCTACGACTTGTTACTAGGGATCGTTTTCATAAAGGCGGCCTAGTTGAAGTAAACTCAAATACAAACTGTGGCTATTGAGTTAAACAAATTGCAAGTCCAGGGCATTTAAACATAAACTGGCCAAGTGCGAGTCGGACTCGCACACGTAGGGTTTCGATTGAACAAAATTTGCCGGATAAATTAAGTACATAGTTTTAACATCGATATATATATATATATATATATAAATACCGTGTCAATACTAAACATGCTTATTTCCTACATCGCCATCTAACGAATATATAACAAACTTCTTACACCAACTAAGTGGACCGGGTAGGGTATTTATAATGTAAACCAGTGTTTTTCAATATGTGGGTCGCGACTCTCTGGGCCCCACGAACGGAGCTCGGGCAGAAGTTAGCAATATAACAAAATACAGATTATAAACAGTGTAAGTAGTGGCTCGCGAAAGTTTTTTTCATAGTAAGGGGGTCACATTATGAAAAAAAGTTGAAAAACACTGAGTCGTTCAAAGATGGCGCTATAGTAAAAACACGTTTATTGTATGGGGACCCCTTTCATTTTTACATTTGTTTTGTTTTTAGTATTTGGTGTTATAACGGCAACAGAAACACATCATCTGTGAAAATGTCAACTATCTAACTATCACGGTTCATGAGATACAGCCTGGTGACAGGCGGACAGACAGACAGTCAGACAGACAGACGGACAGCGGAGTGTCAGTAATAGGGTTCCGTTGGTACCCTTTGGGTTCGGAACCCTAAAAATTGAGGTTACAGAGCAAGCAAAACGTTTGCCTGGTTAGCAATGTCGTCTATAACTGGTATTATGACACTCAAAAGTTTGTATTGTCAGAATTTCGCGCGTTGTTTTACTACGCCTGTAACCCTGAGATGTTTATTCATATTTTTTTTTATGATACAATGTATCACGACTATCACGATGCTCGCCTGATGGTAAACGATGACGTCTACCTATTACAGATACAGCTACTTCACTGCGCCTGTTACCTTGACACATAAAGATCTTAACTCTTACATGTCCTGTAATTTCACTGGAAACATTGCCATTTCAACCGAAAACATTCCTATTTCACGATTGAATTAATTTAAAATAGACATAGGTTTAGTAAGTAGGTCCTGTTGTTTTGGTATGAAACCCTACACGTGCATTGAGAACACATAAAATCCTTGATCCATGCTTAACGTGTTCACCGTTTTCGACCGCATCATCGCTTACCACTAGGCAAGATAGTTATCAAACGCTAGCCTATAAGGTATAAAAATAAATAAAGAGTTTTTTCCATTAAACTCTTCCCTAGTCTACAAGACTATCCGTAACACTACAAGACTATCTAATCATATCTCTATTGTGTTACGTAATTGTGCTAACATTTAATTTCTTTTAATCAATTGTACAAAGCCAATTCTTTAAATTTTTTTTCATAAAATAAATGAACAGAATAGTGTGAATGCAGTTCGGGCGTCGCTGTAATTAGAATTCTGTTTATTAAAAATATGGATGCGCTATTATAAATTGTCAAATGGATTAGATTTACAAAAACAACAGGATCGCTTAAAATAACAAAAACTATTTACATATTAAAACAGCTTTATCAAAATCACATTTAAAATATGTACACAACGTGGTTTTGCGCCAAAATAGTAAACAATTTGGTATGAGTATAACAGTAACTTAGAGAGTGTATAGATAAATCTATTAGGAATGTACCTAGCCAAGAAACAAAAAAAAAACCGGGTAACTGATATTATTTTTGTGACATACAAATTGTTTTTATTATTTTCTAGAAGTCAAATTTCAATTGAAAGTGTGCCGAGCAACCATCGCGTTTAAAAAATATAAAATATAGATAAGACATAAAAAGTGTCGCCCTGGAATTGTTTGTTGAGAAGTAAATTCCGAATAGGTTGTTTTTACTAGATAGGTAAGCATTTGACCAATATCTCACCTGACGTTGAGTGTCGATGCAATCGACGGTATAGTAAGCTTACCTAGAATATACGTTTTTAATCGCGATTTAAAGATCAAGTAAAAAGAAAAAATCTTTTGAGTTAGTATAGCTAAGTGACAGTAAAATAGTGTACAGTGCTTACAAAGCACACAATAAAATAACGTCTTCGCCTTAATAGAGACAATAGAAAAAGTGCCATTGGACACATTCTAAGCTTAACAAAAAAAAAAGTGTGTGTACTTATTAACACGCGTTAGAAGTTATACTTCTGTGGCGTATGGAAAAAAAATAACTAAACTGCAGTAGTGATTAACGATAAATATTAAAATTAATCAAAAAGCTTTTATTTAAATAAAAAAGATTTTATTAACGTAAAAATATGACGTTAAATATGACATTCTTACGAAACACGTGTTCTAAATATAAAAATACTAGAATATACAACTTGAACATAGTCATGCCACCTAGAACTAACTTCACGATGTTAAATTTAGGTGTAGGTGTGCGCGCGCATCGTACCACCTAGAACTAACTTCACGATGTTAAATTTAGGTGTCGGTGGTGGTGGTTAGGTGGTAAATATTCACTCTCATCATTTTTCTCTATCGCGCCAAAAGAAGTATAACTTCAATAATTAGCAGTGTATGTCAAATATAAATCACTTATTAGTCTTATGACTAGATTGTAATATCAATGGTAATTATGCAATTTTTTTGGAATATCATTTTCGAAAAAAAATAAGCCTTAGGCAAACATAGAAATTTATCGATCCCTTTGCCAAATAACCTTTATAAAAAATGTCTATGCCATTTGATGAGCTATTAAACTGCCACCTCTGAGTCTCTCCTGCTTTCTGACATCAAGGTATATTCACTTCGTTACCGTGTTTACACAATCCGTCTGTGCCTTTCCGTTTCTTAATTTGTAACTGCTACTTAATCGGGGTTTATTGTTCAACCGGCTTTTATTGGCGGTTAACTGCTGGTTCATTGTTTAGTGGTTAACAGGGCATTGGTGATTAACTGGTTGCTGTTACGAATTTTATTTATGTGTAAGAACCATAATTATTTTTTAAAGTTTGCTAGCGATGTGGGTTGGACATTACCTAGTAGTCTTGTTAACCCCTCTAACTAATCTCTAACTCGTCAATAGTGCAATGGGTGGGGAGGGGATCACACTCACGACCTCCCAATCGCCAAGCCTAGCTATTGCCGTTTAAATAAATGTTTAATAATCTTAATATTAATTTAAGGCCATCATCACATACCAACAGGTGAGATAGTGGTCAAACGCTAGCCTATAAAATATAAAAAAGGTAATTTATTTAAAAACGGGTAAACAATAAAGAGTTTATCTATCTATCTATCAATACCCGTCTTTCAAGCTGACTAAGACCGAACTAGGTGAACTCAGCGAATCGGATGGCGACATTGTCTTTGCTTTGTTTGTGTTCTTATCAATACTAGAATAACATAATACTAGTAAAAATATTATTATTTTATAGAAGTTTCTACGTGATCCTTTAAATATATATTTTACGAGGTTTGGCTCCATTAAAAATGTAAAAATGTGTAGAGTTTTCCGATCACGATTCTACCGTAAAGTGTGGGTCGGTCGGACTCGTATTTGATTTTCAGAACTTTTGCCATGGTGGATGTGTATTATTTATAAAGATAATCATACTATGATATAAAAATATAATTAAATCTAAGACCTAGAATTAAAATATAAAATATTTAACAATAAACTTGTGAATTAATTTTTGTTCCAGCAGTTAAGGTACGGCCACACCACGGCATCCTGCGATCTGCGGGCACGATCTCAGTACTTTTTAATGGTTTTCTGATCGCGTTTGGTGTGAACCAGTCGTTACAAATATCTGATCACCGCCTAGATCGCGCACGCAGGACGCTGCGGTGTGTCCGTACCCTTAGGAGAACTTAATATTTGACCAATAAAATTATACATAGACAAGTTATTTTAACCTAATAAAGTATGTAAGTATAATGCTAAATGTTTTAGGATTTAAAATGTAGTATTCATCCAACAAAACACTGATCTTGAATCCCGCGAAGCTATATTAAAAATCCATATCTTTGAAAAATATATTCCTTGAGCTAACAAAAAATACGTGTATCGTGTAACATATCGACAAAAACAAGAGTATTTTATATTTCTGATCACGGTTTAATCGTAAATATGAAGGGTTGAGGGGCGCCTTCTGGTTGCTATTGCAAAAAGAATGCTACGATCTCCATAAAATATGTCTGCGAGTCGAAATGCCTACACACACCTATTCGATAAGCCTGCCAACTCTATATCGATACGTCCCTCCTTTTCACACGCTTTCAAAACAAAAAGGATGGAACATGTGAACGAATTTAAGTTTCATCGAAATATTTGATGCGGGTTCTAAAATAATCTTGCCTCTCTGTCTTTTTTCTTTACTGTGAGTGAGATATAAGATTTGGCTTCGTCAGGTGAGCCAGTACATATTTATATCGAGCCAGTATTATACGTCTTTTATTTACGTGAATAAACTGCGTCTCTATGTTTGAGTTTTTTCTTTCGCTTTATTATTATGACACGCGTCGTATTTCTATGGAAATGTTTGTGATATTTTCTGTAGTTTGCTCACATTTTTTACACTTGTGTGCTTTTAAAATATTCTCAAGTACAGGCGGAGCGTGTAAATTGGATTTGTTTTATTTGCTGCGACTCCAGGCAGAAGTTAACTTTATATCGAGTTATATTATTGAGATTACGTTTCGTTATTTTATGTACGTATGTAAGTATGTTTCTTTGAAGAACTATGCTTTAGTTTAGCCGAACATTCTAGCTATTTAGGGTTCCGAACACAAAGGGTACCAACGGAACCCTATTACTGAGACTCCGCTGTCCGTCTGTCTTTCCGTCTGTCACCAGGAATCTGATGAACCGTGATAGTTAGACGGTTGAAATTTTCAAAGATGATGTATTTCTGTTTCCGCTATAACAACAAATACTAAGAACAGAACAAAGTTAAAAATTAAAGGAGGTGCCCATGCAAAAAACGTGTGTATACTATACTATAGCGCCATCTATAAACGATTGTTTACCTTATTCATAGTATTAATTAGTAACGCCTACGTGATAACGTTCACTTTGTTTGTGTTAGAAGTTCGTTATATATTCGTTAGATGGCGACCGGGACCCTCCGTGTGCGGGACAAAAGTCTGACTCGCACTTGGCCAGTTTTATTTTTACTGTTTCGTAAATATTTATAGCGAAATAAAAAACTCAAACTATGGCATAGCAAACTAAAGAATAATCTGAATAAAATGATGGAATTATCTAATATATAATGGCTTTCTATTATAACAGAAAATGTACTTGAATGCCAGCGAGGATATAATACTTAGTACATACTTACTCCCCTTTCATCTTTGAAACATAAGAGTTTCTTTTGTTTATCAAAATTATCATTAACCTAGCGCAGATGACTCTATTCTGAAACAAATTATTACTTAGATTGGATCGACACTCACATAATATTCAGATATCAATATTTCTCCGACATGCTTCGGATATGTTAGAAGTCGTTTTAGGGTGCTATACTGAAAAAAAAGGAAGCCCTTGAAGATAGACTTTTTTTTATGTTATAATTGATTATTATTTGTATTAAGCAACGACTTTTAATGGCGTTTCTTTTTCTGATTTATGTTCCGACTAGTTTCAACTTAAATAGAGAGTTTTCACCCGGGAGTGGCTGCTAGGAAGGCTGCGACTTGCGGCGTGCCGCACGAACTTTGATGTTATGTTATCTTACCATATTAATGAATGTATACGGAACCATAGGGGGACGAGTCTAAACTGCACTTGGCTGATGTTGTCAAGAGTCAGACCAACCACAGGTTAATTGAGTAGACTAGCAAAAGTTCTAATGTTATGATATAAGTACATAAAATTGATCCGTTTTTTTCTTTATTTATATCTTATAGCGTTTGACCACTATCTCACCTGTTGGTAAGTGATGCTGCGGTCGAGGATGGTAGCACGCTAAGCCTAGAATTGGAACTGGCCCTCAAGGATAGCTGCCGGAACACCTTAGATGTTTGGCGACAGATTTTCTAAGTTGAGGGTGGTAGCTGGCCAGGCGGACACTAGATAGTGTCCTACCACCATGCGGGGGTTGTTGGTTTCTTAAGGATGTTTTTCCTTCACCGGAGGGCCACTGTGAATAGGGCACATATATTTTTTTCAATTAAACAATCCAATGGTGCACGGCGGGGACTGAACTCGGTACCATTGGCGTCAAGCCGACCATTCTCCCATAACACCAATGGGCCCTCAAAGACCGTTTGTAGACACTGTAAGATTACCTATGTTATTTCTAGTAATTAAGATAATGTCGTCAAAACAAAACTAAAACCCAAAACGATGCCTATTACGATCCGCTCAAAAGCTTCCCTAAACAAAATATTCATCCAATTAAGGAACCACTCACCGGGCCGTCTTCGCGGCGATAAATTCTCTTCCAGACACAATGCGCCGCTTCCTTAACTTTTCGACCGCGAGTAACGAGTTTTTAACTTTGTGGCAAAGCGAAAAATGTCTCTATCTTCTTTGGTTGGTGATGAAAATGTAAGAGTGGAGCGGGTTCAAAATAATAGACGGTGAAACTGGATACACAATACAGTTCCGATATATTTTGAGTAGCCAATTTTTTTTTCTTCTTATAATGATTTATCTACAAGTGGTAGATATATCACTACAATCACAATCTAGCTTTAACATTTTGTGTTAATTTGGTATATATAATATCTTAAAAACAACATGATTACATGTCTCGAAATGAGTATAGGCATTTGCTATTATATATTAGGATCTGATATTTTAATTCGGGTGTCCGAGGTCTTGCGCTTATAACGATACACTTTGTATATATGTACGGTCGAATTGAGAAACGTCCGTTTTATGTCGGTTGAAAATCCAAAAAAACCCCAGAAAAAAATACATATACCACCATGAATAAAATTTGTCTAAACCGCTTCTATTTGGAAGTCGGTTATAGATGATATAAAGCTGAGTAGCACCATCTCACTTTGACCGCAACTATAACTATAACCGGTGTTTTTCTATGTAGTTTGACAGATTTTTGACGTTTGTTATAGTTAAAGTTAGATATGCAACTCAGCCTAGGATGATAGTTCGTCTAATCATATTTCAAACAAAAATATTTAATTAAATTGTCCCTCCATGTCAAATTATTAAACTTTCCACTCATGACCACTTTATGAATATTATTTTTGTCATTTTGTGAAGTGGGTCAAAGTCTCCAACAAGCAATAGTAGTGATCTTATAAATTACACCACACGTAAAGGATATGCCGAGAAAATTACAGAAGGCAAACGGCCCGACTTTCAATAAAACTGTCGTCTTTATTTAACAGGGCGTCCTCTCCTTTGCGTCCCTACACGTCTACAAGGCACATATCTACAGTCTCACATACATTTGCATTTTAAAACTGACTGTAAAAATTTTATCTGAGAGAGATCTTGAAGCTTTTGGCTCTATAATGTACGTGAAATGTGGAGTCGCTAAGTGCGCTTGGAAAACGTAAAGGTACATTTTATGTGTTCCTGGATATGTGGAATAATAAAAACTGCAGTAATGTTGTTAGTCATGGCGTGGATGCTTTGTAGATTTGGTCTTCAGGATCATACAATTAGATAATTATAAATTACCGACTATTATACTCACTACTTTAGTTCTCTGGCGAATTACTTCGTTCCGGATTCGATCCCGCAGAGAAATACCGAGCATAGCTCTCTCCATAGCTCGCTGAGCGACTTTTAACTGGTGGACCAGTCGGACTGTGAGTGTCCACGTCTCGGCTCCGTATGTCATCACAGGTAGGACGCACTGGTTAAAGACTTTTGTCTTTAGACACTGTGGTATAGGCGACGAGAAGACTCGACGGAGTTTTCCGAACGCTGCCCAGCCCAGCTGAATTCTTCTCTGGATTTCCTTCTCGAAGTTATGTTTGCCTAGTTGGAGCGTTTGCCCTAGGTAAACATACTTAGTGACAACTTCGAGTGGGATTCCATCTACGGCATCGGTTCCGGAACAACGTGCTCGTTGTACATGACTTTGGTTTTGTCCAAATTCATCCGGAGACCGATGCTACGAGAAGAATCAGCTAGGCCATTCAACATCCTTTGTAGGTCCTGCAGCGTCTCTGCCATAATGACGATGTCATCTGCGAATCGTATATAATAATTGTTGTCGACTGTCTAGACATGTCTGATAAAGCACATTCTCGGGAGTTTTATTAGTGAGTATAATAGTCGGTAATTTATAAAGCACATTCTCGGGAGTTTTATTAGTGAGTATAATAGTCGGTAATTTATAAAGCACATTCTCGGGAGTTTTATTAGTGAGTATAATAGTCGGTAATTTATAAAGCACATTCTCGGGAGTTTTATTAGTGAGTATAATAGTCGGTAATTTATAAAGCACATTCTCGGGAGTTTTATTAGTGAGTATAATAGTCGGTAATTTATAAAGCACATTCTCGGGAGTTTTATTAGTGAGTATAATAGTCGGTAATTTATAAAGCACATTCTCGGGAGTTTTATTAGTGAGTATAATAGTCGGTAATTTATAAAGCACATTCTCGGGAGTTTTATTAGTGAGTATAATAGTCGGTAATTTATAATCATGATTAAAACCCACGATAACTATAAATCTAAAATAGATAATTATACATATTTAGTCGTTTAACTCGCTCATCGTCACTTAACATTAGGTGAGACAGTGGCCAAACACAATTGTTTATCTCGTATATAAAATAATTAAATATTATTTAATTTTTAAAACAAAAAAAAAACTGACCAAACGCCGCGCTAGTCACTTTCAGTACTGAGTTTGAGGAGCTTATCTTCATATATTTGGATATAGTCATTAGATGTCAATAAAATTGCAATAGGACCAAATGAAAAGCATACTCTCTCAAACAAATATATAATGTTTTTCGAATCAACTAAGAAACGATGGAGTTCTGAGGTAACAAATATTTAAATAAACTGGCCAAGTGCAAGTCAGACTCGCACTAGTAGGGTTCCGTACCACACTACAGTATTTTATAAGATCGAGCAAAAATACCACTATCATATTTCGCCAGCAAAAAATATTAATAAATAAACATTTTATTTCTTATAACGCCATCTAACGTCTAACAAAGGTATTAGGGATCAACATTTCAATATAACGCCATCTATGGGACGTTTCCCTAACTACGCGTTCATAGATGGCGTGAAATGCCGAAAAAAACACGTTTCTTGTATGGGGACTCTCTATTATTTTTAACTTCATTCTGTTTTTAGTATTTGTTGTTATAGCGGCAACAGAAATACATCATCTGTAAAAATTTCAACTGCCTAACTATCATGGTTCATGAGATACAGCCTGGTGACAGACGGACAGACAGACAGACAGACAGACGGACAGCGGAGTCTTAGTAATAGGGTACCGTTGTACCCTTTGGGTACGGAACCCTAAAAACACAGGTGAATTGAGAACCTCCTCCTTTTTGCGAAGTCAGTAAAAAAATACATGGTGTATGTTCCATTCCTTCCTAATAATACAAAATACTGGGCCGCTGTTATTACATTATTTATCGCTGCATTTCATCTTCTCTTCGCAATTAAACTTCAACTATAGCGTTCAATTCAACTATGCGTTGAGGTACGGACACACCGCAGCGTCCTGCGTGCACGATCTTGGTGGCAATCAGATAGCGCAGTAGTATTTTACCGACTGGTTCACACCAAACGCGATCAGAAAACAATTGAAAAGTACTGAGATCGCATCCGCAGATCGCAGGACGCCGCGGTGTGGCCGTTCCTTTAGCTATATGTATGACACACATGAACTCTTTGTAATAGTTATTGTGATGAATACTTACTGAACACAAATGTTTGATCTCACCTCGCTACAACCATGTAACTAAGTGACCAAATCGATTCGCCCTATCTATCTAATACTATAAGAATCTTTGTCCTGACCTACTTACTGACTGACAGACAACGCACAGCCTAAACCGCTCGTCGTAGAGACTTGAAATGTGGAGTTCTTAGTACGTAAAGGAAAAAAAAATCCTTTCTTAGTTCAGAAAGGATTTTTCAAAATTCACCCCTTTAGGGGATGAAATGAGGGTTCAAAGTTTGTATGAAGAAACAAGATTAGATAGTATTTTCTATTCGAAACTTCACACAAGTGCTTCAAGAGGGTGAAATGGGGTAACAAAGTCTGAAATCAATATTGTTTCGGATTGCGCTGAAATTTGGCATGCAGATAGTTATTATAACGTAGGTATCCGCTAAGAAAGGATTTTTCAAAATTCACTCCTGAAGGGGATGAAACGGGGGTTCCAAACTTGAACCGATTTGGCTTATAAAAAGGTAAAGAAAGGTTTTTACAAAATAAAAGTTTTAAGTAAATAAAAGAAGTCTTTAACGCGGGCGAAGCCGCGGGCACTTCTAGTTTCATACAAAGTTTAAGTTTGACGGTTATAAAGGATTTTCAGGCACAACACCATCTTCCGCGTTTCTAAGCTAGTACATTATATTGTAGCCTACGTTATTATTTTTACCCCAAATGAAAGGCCTTTCCCAAATGATCGTCCCTACAAACTGCAATCATCTAATTTCTTCTCATCATTCCCTTGATTCAAACGTGTTTTATTTACTCAGAACTTTTGCTCCTAAAAGTTTGCAAGTAAACCATTTTTATGTCGACACCGAAACCCAACAGAAGTGTCGAAAAGTAAAATTTTAACCATCTGCCGTCGGACTCCGCCCGTAATAATAAAAACTTTTTGAAATTTGCACCTTATTAAGAATGTTTAATTATTTTCAAGTACAAAACTCTGGACAATTAACGGATTGTCAGGCTTTATGGATATGGAAAGGGAACTGCTCATTAATCAGAGGATTTAAAGAATATGGAATAGGATTAATTGCTTCTAAAATCTATAAACGTAATATGACAGTCAGAGTATTCTAGGCCTAGCGTGTTCACTAGCGTTTAACCTCTATCTCACCTGTTGGTAAGTGATGATGTGGACGAGGATGGTAACGCTAGGCCTAGAATGGGAACTGGCTCTCAAGGATAGCTGCCGGAACACATTAGCTGTTGGTGGTAGCTGGCCAGGCGGACACTAGATAGTGTCCTACCAACATGCGGGGGTTGTTGGTTTCTTAACGATGTTTTTCCTTCACCGGGGGGCCACTGTGAAAGCGCTCATACATTTTTCTATAGAAAAATCCATTTGTGCACGGCGGGGTTTAAACTCGGTACCTCTGGCATCAAAGCCGACCGTTCTCCCGATTATACCACTGGGCCCTCAAATTTCGAGCAACCCACGATTTTTAGTGTTCCGTAGCCAAATGGCAAAAAATGGAACCCTTATAGATTCGTCATGTCTGTCTGTCTGTCTGTCCGTCCGTCCGTATGTCACAGGCACTTTATTCCGAAATTATGAGGACTACACAGTTGCCACATGATAGGTAGGTGTATTCTGTGAACCGTTTTACGATATTTATTCAAAAATAAAAATAATTAAATATTAAGGAGGGCTCCCCATAAATGTAACTGACACTAAAAAAAATAAATTCATCAAACCTATACGTGCGGGATACCTATAGATAGGTCTTTGAAAATAACATTCTAAAAGTCAATCATTTGAAAGAGGCACGTCTAAAGTGGTAATATGTGTGTCCCCCTAAAAACTAACAACGAAAATTGCTTTGAACGAGATACAGTCAGCAGTTTTTAAGATAAAGCGACTGTAAAGATATCTTTGTTTTTCATACAAACTCTATGAAAAACAAAGTAAATTTTGTGGTGAAAATTTAAAGTTATAAAATACTTTAGTGTTACGGAACCCTACGAGGGCAAGTCCGACTTGCACATGGCCAGTTTATTTCACAACAATACCACTTATTCGTTCAAAACTATAAATTTACAAGCCAAGCCCTAGCCGTTTACTCAATGAAAAAACTTTGTTGCTTTTTGGTAAAAGCCCCGTGAAGCTAGTATTAGTTTTCGTTGAATATTAAAGCGGTGAATTGCGCTTAGTTGCACTACTCTTAGCTTAACTTTGATAGAAGACTTTAGATGGATTTTTGATGTTTACGAGAGCTTTACATAAATTGCAGCAGCTACGGAGTAGGTAGGTTTAGTGCGGGGAATTCTATGTGTTACTTGTTTCTTAGGATTCTTTACCCAAAGGGTACCAACGGAACCGTAATATTACAAAGACTTCGCTGTCCGTCCGATTGTCATTCCGTCAGTCCGTTCACGAAATTTGTATTTCTATAGTCGCTATAACAGCAAAATATACTAATAAAAAAAAGATAAGTAAAAACCCGACTTAAAAAGTCACATTCTAATAGTATTATTAGAATGTGACTTTTTAAGTATTTTTTAAGTAGTTTTTAAGTATTTAAATCAAAAATTTAAAGCCACCCCCGACAGATTTGTATTTGTATACTATTTGTACAGTATTTGTACCTATATGTATAATTTTGTTCATTGCGACCATTCCAATGAGCCTAACACGACATCTCAGACGAGGAGTTGAGAGCAATCTGCAGATTCAAGGAGATGTCTCAGCATTAGGTCAATCTTACCATATTTTTGCATTGAGGTACACGTAATATTTTTGCAATATCATTAAAGTAACAGGATACTGAATTTCCAATTACAGTAAAGTCCGTTTATAATGACATCGAAAGGAACTGACAAACAAGTCATAATAAGCGGACGTCATACAAAGCGTTTTGTGAAATGAAAAACCTTTTTTATGGAAATATTAATGTACTTAAGTAGTTTAATACATAAACATAGTTCAAAACAAAAACGAGCCACGTGCCGAACGTCGTCGGGAATCAACGAACATTATCGAAGGTGTACAGAATCATGTCGGTCATTATAACCGGACATAATTTACATTTTTGTATTAAAAATGGGTCATAATAAGCGAAATGTCACTGTAAGGGAAGTGGGAAGTCATTATATCCGACTATTTATAAAGAATTTCATATGAAAACCAAACTTCGTAGTATAGTTACGTCATAATAACCGGTTGGTCAATATAGGCGGAGTCATAATAAACGGATTCTACTGTAATACATATGATTTGACTACCGTTATTAATATTTCTGTGGGTTTGACCACAGAACACGGATATGATTTCACTTATGACTACGCTAAACAGACGGCAGCAGTGTGACAGGTAAGTAGTGCGCAGAAGCGCCATTTACATTTTTTTTAATTCAATTCAATTCAGTTGCTATTGTAGTTTTTTTTACCAAAAAAGAGCTGATAATATTTAAACGGCTGAACGGATTTTCACGAAATACAGCTAAGAACACTCTCGACGAAGACATCTATCAAACAAAAGAAACTAAACCAAAATCGGTTCATCCGTTTGGGCGCTACAATGCCACAGACAGACACACAGATACACAGATACATAGATACACAGACACACAGACACACAGATACATAGATACACAGACACACAGACACACAGATACACAGATACACAGATACACAGACACACAGATACACAGATACACAGATACATAGATACACAGACACACAGATACACACGTCAAACTTGTAACATCCCTTCTTTTTGCGTCGGGGGTTAACAAGTATGAAACAAGATAAAATTCTCATCTGAAATTGGTATGTACAAACTATTTGATTTGTGTATTGAATAAACAACGTGCATATTTGTGATAAATATTTTATTGTACTTCATACATATTCATAGTGGTGATTAGAGGATTTTAAATTACGCAACAGATTATAACGCGGCTTTCAGCAATAGATAAATTCAAGAGGAAGGTATATTAAAAGGTTATAACCAGGATAAATTGCAGGCAAAGCTGCAGGGTGCTGCCAATGTATAACTGCCAGAGTAAGACAAAACTACAAGACTTCGAGACATTTGTTAGCCCAAATGAGGTAAGGAAGGTAGGTCTTCTAGGCAAGCGTGCTACATCGTCGACCACATCGTCACTTAACATCAGGTGAGATAATGGTCAAACGTTTGCCTATCTTACATTAAAAAAATGAGCTAAATATTGTAACGAAGTTTTGTATATTATAGATTCAATATAAACTGATCATAATATCCAGTCAGCAAATTAAGTCCGTTTATCAGTAAATATTTAGATTGTCCCCAAACAAGCAGCCAATACGTACAAAGAGAAATCATTATCACTGAAATTCACTAGCAAATCTGTACTAAAATCTATCAAATTTTCACATAAAGCACGCTCCGAATACCAGCGTAGCAAACGTTCAAATCGTATATTTGGAACTAAATGACTGGTGTAAATTTACCACGGGCTGAACAAACGGTACCTATGTACGCGAGTGTACTCGAACCTAGTAGAATACAGTACATTATGTTCAACTCGTGGAAATATTCTTCAGAGGAAACGACTTTGATAATAAACTTGCCAAGTGCAATTTGAAGCACGCGAATGATTCCGTAAAATTAAAAGTAATAAGTAATAACCGTAGTCTGTAACATTCTCAATTTTAATGTTTTTGTACTGGATGTTGTCATAGCGGCTATAATACTACACTTTTTGTGAAAATTTCGAGTGCCTATTTTTATGGTTCAGAAGATACTCGTACACCCCTGTGATAGAAGGACTGAAAGACAGCGGAGTCTCAGTAATATATTCTGGTTTGCAGTGTTAGCACCTTTTGGATATGAAACCTTAAAAACCAGAGAAAATACTACTATACTGCTACTAAATTTCACAAAAGGAACTTTTATTAAAAATTTTTTTTCGAAAATATTTTTGAATGAACTTCAAAGGAAGTCATATATAAAATATAATTATTTTAGGTCCAGCGGCTGAGGATAGATGCTGCAAGTAAGTAAGTCCTAGTTTAAATGTGTTATATGTTTTAAATACAGATTTATCTATTATTTTCCAAACATCTTGGTTTATAAAATCAGCGCACTGGTGCAGTCAACGTAGTGATGCATTATGTTGAGCATGTGCCCTTTTTGTACCCAACCAATAATTACCTTACCGTTATTGTAACTGTGTACTTTTATGGCAATGTGTTTTATTTTCTTTTTCCCTTTCTTTTCTGAATTGAAACTGAACCTGTAATACATTGTATTATAAGGTGTATATTGTATTATTGAACAGACAAGCACTTGACTGTAATTTTACCTGATTTTAAATGAAGATACGACCTAAGACGTAATCGTGTTAGGAACTGGAAGACGACAGTGAAACGAGGTGTACCATCAGGGGTTAGTCATTTACCACCTGGGGTAACATTGATCACGTGCAGCATTATCAAGGAAGCAAACAAAAACGAAGATGGCATTCAATGTATTAAACACGCGCAACTTTCATAACTGCTATAATCTTATACAGTGTATATACAGTGCAAGTTCGGTAATTCACGAACTATTATGATAGGTAACAATTTATACCATGTTGCTCTTTGTGACTGTAATTGTCATTTTGTTGAACACTACTTTATTGCTGCTGTTAAATTCACATTATGTTACGTTAAGAAATACGTCAATAATGGTAATTATTAGCTTGTATTTTGACGTTGAGCTTATTTTGGCCTTTTCCCCTAAAAAATTAGAAACTATTTCGATCATCGAGTCATTTTCCGCCTGCCTTGCTACCAATAAGTAGCTTACCACTATCGGGGAAAATATCTGCCACTGTCATAGTATTCCTAGGCCTAGCGTGCTCACCATCTTTGACCACATCATCGTTGAGGTACCTCCAGGTGAAATAGTAGTCAATCGCTAGCCTATAAGATATTAAAAAAACGTAACGGCGGAATATCGATTTAATATACTTCTACCAGACGAAGACCCATGCTAGGACTAGAACCGACGTCTTCTCGCTTTGAATTCAAACCATGTATTATGTACGTTAATGGGGTTTAAAACTCACACGAATCTATTTTCATAAGTCTTGTCTTGTGGCGGTTTACCAGGCTTCTGGATCATTATAACCTCAGCTATTTTCCATAAGTCGGGCACGTATTGAAGTCTGAATGACGCATTTATGAGTATTGTTAGTTTGACTAGCGCTTTTCGGGGAAGATTTTGGTGTACTTCACCAATAATCAAATCATATCCCGGCGTCTTTTTCTTTTTAAGCTTTTTTATTTCATTGTAAACTTCTCTTGGTGTTGTAAGTTTAATTTCAATATCATCTTAGGATGTTTCAGTTAGCACGAAGTCATGATTCATATTCTCATTAGGCTGAAATATCAACTCTAAGTGTTGTGCAAATCTAGAAGCTTTCTGTTCATTGCTGACGGCCCTACTTCCGTTATTTTCTTTTATAGGTGGGACCTGCAGAGTAGGTTTTTTAAGGTTTTTAGTGGTTTTCCACAATGAATAGTTGTTTGAACGATCACTTGTCAGCTGACTCAAGTAAGTGTTCATGGATTCGTCATTGAAAGCTTGTATTGTCTTTCGAAGTTTTTTTGTTAAGTTGTTCAGAAGCATTTTGTCTTTTGGACATCTTGTCATGTGCCATTGCTGTCGCTGTCTTCTTTTATTAGCTATCATATCTCTTATTTCTATGGGATAATAATAACATCTATTTTTCTTTTTGTATTGTGGTGTATTTTTCCAGGCACATTGTTGAATGTCAGTTATGAATTTTTTAAAATCTATGTCTACTTCATTTGGGCATTTTAATGAAGTTTTAAGGTCAGTTATACTGTCTAAATCGAGCTTGAAGCTTTCCCAATCAGTGTTTTTATTTGCCAAGGAAGGGCTGGTTTCTTTCTCAATGATGTTCTCACTTACCCTTAGAATTATCGGTGAGTGGTCAGATTTCATATCATAACCTGCCTAAATACGCAAAAAGCTTGGTGATATATTTTTATTAAAAAAAAATTTATGAGGTCAGGAATCTTCATAGGATCAGTGGGCCAGTAAGTTAGCTTGCCTGTTGATATGACATCACATTTGCATTCTCTAATAGCTGTTAATAGTTCTTTTCCTTTAGTAGTAGTAAGTCTCGATCCCCAGTAGGTATTCTTAGCATTAAAATCACCTCCCAGTATAAATCTGTTACCTAGTTCTTTTAGAAAACTTATGAACTGTTCCACTTTTATTGCGTGCTTGGGCGGACAGTATATCGATGATAATGTAATGGGATACCTTTTAGTTTCAAGCTGAATAGCAACTGCTTGTATATCATCATCATCATAATCAGCCGGTATCAGTCCACTGCTGGACATAGGCCTCTCCCAAGTAATGCCACTGAGCCCGATCTTCGGCTCTTTGTTTCCAGTCACTGCCCACCGCTTTGCGAATGTCGTCGCTCCACCTGGTAACAGGGCGTCCTACACTACGTTTACCGATTCGCGGTCTCCACTCTAGAACCAGTCTACCCCAACGGTTATCGGTCCTACGGCAGATATGACCAGTCCACTGCCACTTCAGCTTGCTAATCCGATGAGCTATGTCAATCACTTTAGTTCTCTGGCGAATTACTTCGTTCCGGATTCGATCCCGCAGAGAAACACCGAGCATAGCTCTTTCCATAGCTCGCTGAGCGAATTTAAATTGGTGGACCAGTCGAACCGTGAGTGTCCACGTCTCGGCTCCGTATGTCAAGACGGGTAGGACGCAATGATTAAAGATTTTTGTCTTTAGGCACTGTGGTATATGCGACGAGAAGACTCGACGGAGTTTTCCAAATGCTGCCCAGCCCAGCTGAATTCTTCTCTGGATTTCCTTTTCGAAGTTATGTTTGCCTAGTTGGAGCGTCTGCCCTAGGTAAACATACTTAGTGACAACTTCGAGTGGGATTCCATCTACGGCAATCGGTTCCAGAACAACGTGCTCGTTGTACATGACTTTGGTTTTATCCAAATTCATCCGGAGACCGATGCGACGAGAAGAATCAGCTAGGCCATTCAACATCCTCTGTAGGTCCTGCAGCGTCTCTGCCATAATGACGATGTCATCTGCGAATCGTAAGTGAGAGATGTACTTGCCGTTGATGTTAATGCCACAATTTTTCCAGTCCAGCGTTTTAAACATATCCTCTAAGGCGTTAGTGAACAGTTTCGGGGATATGACGTCCCCCTGTCTCACTCCTCGACGCAGGTGGATATGATTAGTATGCTGGTTCTGTATTTGTACACTCATCGTTGCGGCATTATACAGATATCTCATCACTTCGATATAACGCCAGTCGACTTGGCAACGCTGCAAGGACTCCAGAACAGACCAGGTTTCGATTGAGTCGAAGGCCTTCTCATAGTCCACAAGCGCTAAGCACAGGGGCCGATTGTACTCTTCGTCTTCTGTACAATCTGCCGCACTGTGTGGATGTGGTCCATGGTGCTGTAACCGCTTCGAAATCCGACCTGTTCCGGAGGTTGGAACTCGTCGAGTCTTCGCGCAAGACGGTTCGTGATGACCCTTGAAAACAGTTTGTAGACATGGCTCAGAAGCGATATCGGGCGGTAGTTTATCAAGAGGGTTTTGTCTCCTTTTTTGAAAAACAAAACCACCATGCTCCTGTTCCATGCCTGTGGAGTTCTCCCAGTGAAGAGAACAGAATTGAAGATCTGTTGCAGCTGGCCTACAGCTGGGGCTCCTCCAGCTTTTAGGAGCTCCGTTGTGATTCCGTCTTCACCTGGGGCCTTTCCATTTTTGAGCTGTTTAAGGGCCATCACGATCTCATCTCGGCTGACTTCGGGCAGGTCTTCTGTGAAGTGGCGGGTCAAGGTGGCTCTACAATCCTCAGTATCGGGTACGGGCCTTGAAGCATGCGATGCGTAGAGCTTGCCGTAGAAGTCTTCAACTTCTGACAGAATCTCCGACTTGGATGCGACGACGTTCCCCGTTGACGTTGTCAGCTTTGTGAGGTGGCTTCTACCCAGAGGCTGGGCGAACACTTTCGACCCCCGATTCTGCTCAATTGATTCTTTAATCAAGAGCGTGTTAGAGGATCGGAGGTCTTGTCGTACCAGCTTCTTAATGGTTTTGTTGCGCACCTGATTAATTGAAAAAGCTGACAAAGGGTCTGTTCGTCTCTCTTCCATTAGTTGAAGTGTTTCTGCCGAAAGTTTGGACTTTTTGCCCGTACGCTTGCTCTCGCAAAACTTTGTCCCTTCATCCCTGAGGATTTCCACCACTTCTTCGAGTTTCTGGTCTACGTCATCTGTGGTTTCCAAGGCAGCAAATTGATTTTCCAATTTTAATTGGAATGTTTCAGACCCAACAACGGTTTGGAGTAGGTTTGGTCGGAGTGTGGACTTCATCAATCGGAATCTCTCGGCTTTGAAGTCGATATCCAGAGTGCCTCGTACAAGTCGGTGATCACTTCCAGTATTGAACCTACTGATCACTGAGACGTCTCTGAATATGCGCCGTTTGTCCGTAATAATGAAGTCAATCTCATTTTTAGTCACAGTGTCGGGGCTTTGCCACGTCCACTTCCTTTGGGGCTGTTTCTTGAAGAACGAGTTCATCAAGAAAAGCCCCTCTTTCTCGAGAAAGTTGACAAGCATTTGCCCCCTGTGATTCCTACTGCCACATCCGTGTGGTCCTATTGTCGATTCACTGCAGGTCTGTACTCCCACTTTGGCGTTAAAGTCTCCCATGACAACGTTGTAGTGAGCCTTAGAGGTGGTATGTAAAGCTCTAGAGATGTCTTCATACATGCTCTCCACCTCTTCGTCCAAGTGTGCCGAGGTCGGTGCGTAAACCTGGATAACCTTGAGGCTGTACCTCTTGGTTAACCTAATTATGAGGTACGCTACCTTGGTCGACACACTGGAGATTTCTACAATGTTGTCACTGAGAACCTTGTTGACCAGAAACCCGACGCCGCCTTGGGATGGCTGGTCTCCTTCTCTGTAATACATAAAATGGCCCGATTCTAGAGTTATGGTGTCCTCTCCCTGTCTTCGGACTTCACATAACCCCAGAATGTGCCATCTTATGTGTCCCAGCTCCTCCTCCAGCTGCGCCAAATGATCATCCAGCCGAATCGTGCGTCCGTATATGTTGCGAGGGTCAGTTTGTTTTGGCGGCCTACCGTAGCCCGGAGATTCTTAGCACCCCCTGCCCTGCCATTACCGTGACCGCCGCCGTGGTCAGGAATAGCAGGGCGGCCGGGAACTGGGGGCCGCGGCATATTGTGACTTTCCATACTACTTCTTTCATCCCTTGGGAGGGATATGCCCTAATCGCCATGCTGGGCAGGCGTGTTGGCGATCGCAGGACGTAGATTCTCGCACCGGTGACGCTGCTGCCCGTCACCGGCCTGTAGTATTTAGCTACGCCATAATTTGAAATGTTTATACCGCCATTTGTCGGTCGCCAGAGCCCCGTTCGTTGGTCAGCAGGATGCACCACGGGCAGGTGAGGTTGGCTGGGAGCACTTATATGGTATGTGTGCCCCCTTACATCCCTTGCTGTATATGTTGTTCTTCAAACTTATGTTTTTCAAAGTGATTGATATTATCTTTTATGATGATGGTGCTGCCTCTTCTTGCGGTATTATCCGGGTGCAGAGCGTGATAAGTTTTTTATCCTTGTAGTCTGATGTAGGATTCACGTCTAAAATGTGATTTGGAAACAAGACAAATATCGATATTTTCTGTGTTGAGGACCACCTGTAATTCATTTCGATGATGAAGCAGTCCATTAGCATTCCACGCCATTATATTTAGTGATCTATTCATGATGTATGTTTTGAAGTAGCTATTTTAGTGCTATTTTCTAGTTTTTTCAACCTACTGTCGAATGAGGTCATAAGTGACAAAATTTGATTAATTTTTGTGTCGATATTGGAACTTTTCTGCTGAGTTTGAGGCTGTTGCTAAGTTCCTTTTGGTTATTTGAGCGTACGTGATGTTTTTAGTTACGCTTTGTGCCTTTTTGGTATTATTTGCACTTGGCGCCTGGGTAGTGGTAGTTATGACATTTTTCTTTGTTTGCTTATTTTTTAAGCTTTGTAATTCCTTCGCTACTATGCATCCCCTGTAGTTAGCGGGGTGCGGTTGACCACAGTGTACACATTTCGGTTTAGCATCAGTTGGCTTCTGACAGTCTCGAGTCAAATGCTTGCCTGTACATTTAACGCATCGTGGTTCCTTGGAACAGTACTTTTGCGTGTGCCCATATGATTGGCACCTTTTACATTGGGGGAGAAGTCTGGAGGTTTTCACAGGTGCAATCTCCACTTTGCATCCTAATATTATCCTTATATTGTAAATTTTATTTATATGTTCATCTTTTTCGAAAGAAAGCAGAAACATATTGAGTGGTTCCTTCTTCCTCCAGCTGAGTTTGTTGACCGCACTTAGAATTTTAAATCCATTGAGGGTCAGGTCACTCACTATTCTATCAGGCATACACGAAAAATGAAGATTTTTAGCCATCACTCTTATAGGTCTATCCTGCTTGTTTTCGTAAGAATGCCAACGTAAGCTCTGTTGTGACAGCAATTTCGTAATACTTCTATACGAATCTTCATCGCGCGCATTTATTTTCGCACATTCACTGTTCATTACTTTTATAATAAACGTGTCCATAGGAACGCTTGTCAATAAAAAGTCGTAAAACGCCTGATAGTTTCGGACGTCTTCAACAACAATTGGTGGAGGTTGCGGAGGTTTCTTTAACTTTTCTTTGGTGATCTGACTAGGGGGATCATCTTGCGTGGGGGAGGGAGACTTTAACAACTTCCTTTTCTTTCTACCTTTTTCTCGCACCCACCCGGTTTCTTTAGCGAGTTCCTCCTCGTCAGTCTCGTACTGGACTGCGGCTGAAGGTGCTTCATTATTGGGCTGTTTAGCTGGAACAGTGTCGTTCTGCTCCCGAACATGTTTAAGATGGCACTGAAGCTCGTGGATTTGGTTTTGTAGTTCACCAACAAGATCCTGTAATTAAATACGTTGTCTTCTTTCTTCTTCGAAACGATCATATAGCAATCGTTCCGTTTCCGTTGATAAAGTTATTTTTGTAGGTGAAGCCATAGTTATTAGTTGCTTCGCCTTAACATTTGTTTACACAAAATTAGCTTGTTTCACTCACTACGCGTATCTGGGTCATCGCGACGACCGTATAAACAATGCACTCGCGACGCCTAAGTAGGCTGCTGCGTCAGCGCCTTACTCGAGCGGAGTAGAGCAAGCGCAACGCGAACGCGACCTTTCTCTACGGAAGTAGCAAACTCACTGACTATAACAGGCTATAAGATAATATAAAAAAATTTTAAGCAAATTTTAAGATTTTTAGGTCAATAGAAAGAACCCTATAGGTTTGTATTTTTTTCAAATGTCGAATTATTTAAACGCAATTGCGGTGACTCAGACGTTTGATTTTACCACAGCTCCAAAGGATCGCAGACTTGCACTACTATTTGGTGTAAATTTCAACTTGATACCTTTAAACTTACAATATATTCCTGCAAATAAGGGTCTTGACAGATATATACAGATGAAACCATTGAAATAATTTTATCAACCGATTTTCCAAAAAGAAGGAGGTTCTCAATTCGTCTGTATGTTTTTTTGTGTGTATATTATGCGATTACTGCGTCAATTGTGAAGCGATTTTAATGATTATTTTTTTAATCGGTAGGGTTTGTTTCCGAGGTAGTCTTATTGAAGTTTCATCGAGATCAGATGAGTATCTCTAGAGATATGACGATAAACGTCTCAAACTTGCTACTGAAACTGGCTCGTGCGGCATGGAAGTCGGTTGTTTTAGTTTTTAAACTATCTTAGTTATTGATTGTTCATTGTGAGTACATAAGATCTTAAGAACTATACAGATAGATGCATCATAATTTACGCTAATGTAAATGGATAACGAAATGATCCTGTATGGGGTACTTTTTGTCTTTGAGGTACATAACTCTAAAGACCATTCAAAAGTTATCTTTTGCGTAGTATGTTATTATATGCCTATTATGCCTTACAATTTAACTTATGGTACAATTTTTCATATTATTTTATTCGTTTTTTGAAATTGTATTCTATACAATTATTTACATTAATTGTACCATAAAATAGTAATAGCTGTGTAAATACAGGTAAAGATAGGGAGACACGCGCGGTAAGCGACGCGCGTCGAGCGCACTTGAGCGCATCTCGAGCGGAAAGAGGTCGAGCGAGCGCACGGACGCCCGTGCACTTTTACCCGCACTTTTTTTTTATTAGGACGAATAAGCTTGAATTAAAGTGAGACGAATAAAAAAAATACAGATATGCTTTTAAGTTTTTTTTTTTCATTTGTTTTCAATTATTGACAGAGAAATCGGTGAATAGATGAACTGAGAATCTTATCCTTTTTGAAGTCGGTATAAGATATCATGGCTGATGCTGATACTGGAAAAGGACAATTATTGTTGTACACTACCGCTTAATAAAATCTAAAATAACAAGATTCCACCCAAACATGCATACATACATTGCAAGTTAAATAAAAGCTTGTAATTTTAAAAGAGATCAATCAAACTTAATATCATTTTATTAGAAAAAATAAAGTTACATCATCGATCTTGATCTCAAAGGTCATATAAACTCAAGTAACGCGGGCAAAGCCGCGGGTAACAGCTAGTTTATAATATTTTTTTTTTTAATATAATAATAATAAGTTATTTATTTGCTCATAATCAAAGCTTAAACTAATACAACAGACCATAAACACCCTTACACTATTTAAACAATAATAGTTTTTTTTTTTTTTTTATGCAGTAAGTATTTAAAAGAATTGGGACATCATGTTATAATTTTAACATTAACTTGGCTCAAACGGGTCACTTAAATATTAGTATAGGTTCATGTCTGCGGCCTAACTCCTAACTAGGTTTCCCTGTATTTAGGATATTATAACCCTTCCAGTCACCGACTAATTAATTTGATTTTAAATTGTGTAGATATTTTTTTTTAAGATGCAATTTACTCAATCAACAATTAATACTATATTGATGGTAAGGTAGAAAATATTATTTTGTTTCCAAAACAGTTAGCTAAATTATGGAATACTATCGTTATGTTTCTAATACTCAAATTTAGCACTCGAAATATTCTACTGATGCAAATAAGAAAATAAACTTTAACATACAATAATAAAAGAATCTATTAAAGAGAAAAAAAAAAAATCGAGTAGACTTACCAAGCGTATTGTTCCATGTCCGACATATCTTTATTCGACATAATTTATGCACACATTTAATAAACTTACACAATACATATGAATATAACACTTATTTGGACTGCACATTATTACATTATATTATATTAAATACTATTTAAATAAACTGACGATAAACTAATATTTATAAAATATAACAATATAAACCACAAGTACCCTCAAAACACGCGATAATATGGAGTTCACTCGCAGTGCAGTGCAAGCATACATCACGGAACTAAAGGAGTCTTATACCAGATGTGGTATGTAGATAACATAGTACTTTTAAATTTTGTTTTCTATACCCATCAATTAATTTCTTTAATAGCAGATATTTTATTTTAGTTGTGTAAGTTCCACTCAAAAAAAAAAAACTTTTTTTTTTTACCTTACTTTAATATAATATAGGGTTCTCAAATCATCGCTTTTTAATATATTTGTTTAAATATTTATTATTGACTTTATCATTGACAAACTATTAAAAAATATTAATTCATTTATGTAATAATATAATATTTTATCAAGATAATCATCATCAGCCTATCTCTGTCCACTGTTGGACATAGGTCTCCCCTAATACATACCGCTTATCAAGATTTTAGAGCTATCAGAGATTTATAAAATCTACAACATTCTATTCTCACAAATTCACACGATATTGTGTGATGGATGTTTATTTTTTTTTTTAAATTTTTTTTATATATATATATATATATAAAAGTTTGTTTTTTGAATAAGATATATTTTTAATTTATTTTGGTAAAGTACCTTTACGTATGTATATATAAATGTATATATATATTTTTTATTTATGTAGGTATTTGACCAAATTTTAATGGCATTATAATACCTATTTTTGTATATACCTAATTTTACTCTTGTAATCCTTGTATGTTTCCAGAATCAATAGGGTAAATTTGAGCGCTGTGAAGCTTAACTTAATATTTGTACCAAATCTTCAGTTTGATTATAGTCCTTTTTAGAAAGCCAGTTTTGCACAGTACATTTCAATTTATATGTGGTCATATCGAAAATATTAAGTTCTTTATTTATTTTATTGTACAGATAAGCGGCTATAAAACTTGTTTGTCGTTCGGAGAATTTGCTTTTTCTATTTGGTAGGGTACAAACATTATGTTTTACTCTTTTATGACACATTGCATCTTTCAGAGCAGTGTAATCTATCTTACTGTGTTGAAACATGAGTATATGCAGTATAAACAGTTGTCTGACTGTTAGCAGCTTACATTCATTGTATATGTCATATGTTGGATATCTGTAAGGTTTAAAAGACATGACCTTTAGTACAGATCTTTGTGCCCTTTCGATGTTAATACAATGTGTTTCGGGAGCTCCTCCCCACACAGGTAGGCAATATGTTATTAATGGTTGGACTAACGCTACATAAACTTTTCTTACAAGTTCGGGATCGGCAACATGACGTAAACTCTTGAAAATGTATATAAGTTTCCGTACTCTGCTAGTTTGTATATCTATGTGAAAATCCCATCTGAGATATCTGTCTAGATTAACACCTAAGTATTTAATCGAATCACTAAGAACAAGGTTAGGACAGTCGCATAGTGTTTTGCTAGGATATTGCTCACATGAGTGGATTTTGATTTGATAGTTGGGGCCTGGTTTGGTTTTCGCTGTTATAGAAAATGGTATGACTTTTGTTTTCGCTACATTTAACGTTAAGATATTGTGTTTAAGCCAGTTAGCTATGTGATATAAGCCATTTTCTGTAACTGACTTTGTTTCTTCCCATGTATCTGCGGAGAAGATAATTGCAGTGTCATCTGCATAAGTCGAGATAACGGCGTTTGGAAGCTGCATACTGCACAGATCGTTAATGTAAATAATGAAGAGCGTTGGCCCAAGTATGCTTCCTTGAGGAACGCCAAAGATCACAGAATCTTCATCACTCACATAATTATCTATTCTAACTTGCTGTCTTCTATTAGTGAGGTAGCTTTCAAATAAATTTAATGGTTGGCCTCTTATGCCAAAAAGTTCGAGCTTGTGTAATAAGTGAGGGACAGAGACCGTATCGAACGCTTTTGCGAGATCCAGAAATATACCTAAACATTTTTTGCCTGAGTCTAAATTTCTTGATATTTCTTGTGTTATTAGTGATACAGCATCTATTGTTGATTTTTGTGATCGAAAACCAAACTGATTTTTAGATAATAGTTTTTTTTTTTCTAAATAGTCGACTAGTCTTTTATTAATGACTTTTTCAATAATTTTTGATAGCACCGGGAGAAGGGCGATAGGTCGATAATTTGAAATGCGGTCTCTATCTCCATTTTTATAAATTGGGCATATGGTTGCCTTTTTCAAAGCTTGAGGAAAAACTCCTGTCAAAAAGCAGCTATTGCATATATACGCGATAGGTCTACATAGGTCTAATTTAGCATGTTTATATAATTCTGTGGATATTCCATCCCATCCTGGCGCACTGTGAGACTTAAGTGAATTTATTATAGTTATAATTTCTGGTTCAGATATAGGTGCATAAGCGAAGGATTTTGCCGGAGGTTCTATATTAGAGACATATGGGATCTGTAGAGAAGAAGGGCATGATAGCGATTTCAGAATATTTTCAGCAAGTGTGGCTCCAATCTGAGAGAAATAGCGGTTTGCGTTGTTAGCTGATTCTAAAGGGGTATTGCACGATTTAAGTAGATCACGACTATTATTTACTTTGTTGTTAGAAATACCGCATATTTTTTTAATATTCTGCCACATAGCTTTGGTTTTATTTAAGGAGTTATTAAGTAATTTTCTTTCGTATTTACGTTTAATTGTCTTTAGAATTTTATTACAGGTATTACGATATGACTTATATAGCTTTTGTATATGTATATCATTAGGTCTTTTACGTAATTTTTTATGAAGTTTATCACGCTTTCTAATACATCTTAGTAGCCCTGGAGTTATCCAGGGTTTTAGTTCTCTTTTGGAGCAGGGCAACTTTTTAAGCTTGGTATGTTTTTTGGTAACTTGGGTTAGATATTTTAAAAATAGGTTAGTTGATTCATTCACGTCATTTTCATTTAGAATAAAGTTCCAGTCTGTCATCTTTAGATCTTTGAGAATTGCTTCATAATCAATCTTATGGATAGTTTTGAGTTCAACGTTAGAATTTCTGTTGGTTTGTTGTAGTTCTAGTATTACTGTATCATGATCAGTTACATCTGTCTTTAAAACAACTACGGTATTATATTTCTTAGTTTTAAGAAAAACATGATCGAGGCAAGTTGAAATTCTCGTTGGAAAAGTGTG
This sequence comes from Cabera pusaria, assembly GCA_954871355.1. Lineage (NCBI taxonomy): Eukaryota > Metazoa > Arthropoda > Insecta > Lepidoptera > Geometridae > Cabera > Cabera pusaria. The sequence continues at coordinate 1,438,733 of OX940891.1, forward strand.
TCCAGGTAGCATACCATGACAAGCCAGTAAAGATAAGTAATCATGTGATTGTGATGAAGAATTAGTGGGACTTATGTCAATGTTAATATCTCCGGTGATTATGATATTTTCATATGTTTTTTGTTTGTCAAGTAAAGCATCTAATGCTGTTAGAAAATTATTTACATCTCTAAAGGATGGTGGTCTATAGATGCAAATAATGCTGATATTTTTGTAATTTAAAACCAGACAATTAGCATCAGACATAAGAGGTTCATAAATATTTACTATCATATCAGATTTTACGTATATTATAAGACCATCATTTTGATTCAGTGATTGTTCAGTTTTAAAACATTCAAAATTTGGAAGATCGGGTATTACTGTGTTATCGTTAAGCCAACATTCCGATAAAATAATCACATCAAAATCAATGTCAATTCTCTTCATGAGGATTGAGAAATCATCAAAGTTTCTGCTGACGCTTCTTATATTCTGAGTTAATATTTTGAGCGAGTCCTTTTTGTTCAGTATCCACGCAGAGCATTCCTCGGCCTCTTCAATTACAAACGCCCTAGATATTGAAAAGTCATCAATATCCATGGCCACTTCATTATTAACATTGATCATTATGTTATATTAGGCCACATTGGCCAACTGATCTTCGACAATTTAAAGAAGTAATTGAAGAGGAAGATAATCATGCCAGTGGAATGCATTTCACGTTTCTGTTGACGATTATGACGTGTTGAGGTTAACTCGTGGTATGTAAAAGTAGATGTATTATTCATAAGTATAACAATAAATATAACATGTTTTAATAATAAACTGCTTAAGATCTCTATATTTATATTAATAAAGAAAGCATACGGCTCAGTTATTATGTTTGAGCACCCAATACAAAAATAATACACTAAATACAATCGACATAAATATGGGCATATAATAGTAACAAGTAAGGTAAAGGCTAGACGGAATAGAATTAAAAACAATACGCCAGGCAGCACAAAGAGTCATTGAGAATTATTCTTCTCTACATCAATTAGGGCAATCATCTGCTCAGAGCAGTTTATAACAGTTGCTGCAGAATCTGCACATTTTTTTAGAAATACTTTGCCCCCCTTGGTCCAACAGAACTTATAATTGTGCGTTTTAGCGAATACGCGTGCCTGGTAAAAAAGTTGCTTGGCATTAGGAGTTAGTAGCTCAGACATGTAAACCGCAGAACCCGACTTACCATTCAAGCCGAGGTCCTCTGAAGTTAATTTCTTATCAAAGTGAGCCAAGTTATACTTTTTGAATGAGGATAGAATCGCTTCTTTTTTAATAGTAGTGTTGAGTTCAACTATTATATGCATCTTCTCCTTATTCTTATTTTGCAGCCTGTACGCATTCCTAATATCACTCTGGCCAATGTCCTCTTGAATTTTTAGTCCAATATTCTTGATAATTTCAGTAATATTCTCATCAGGGAAAACTGGTACGTTTCGTATTTCGACGAAGTTCATTCTCTGCATTCTTTGAGTGGCTTCTAATTGGTGTTTTAGTGATTGAATGGTTTCGTCTCGCTTATCGTTTTCTGTCTGAAGCAGTTTTATTTGCGTAGATAATTCTTGAAATTTGTTTTCGTAAGAAGCATCACGGGCTGCCATTTCCAATTTTAGTTCATCAAATTTGGTATTAAATACGTCTTGCATATTGGTGAGTTTATTACTCATGTCCAGACGAAGATTTTCTATTGCTTCAACAATTGGGTCAATTTTTCTTTTCCTTGTCAGTTTAGTAATTTCTTCTTTTTGCGAAATTGTTAGGTCATTGAGTGACGAACTTTTAACCGGAGACCGTAAAATATTCATTATTTGTCACTTCTAGAGTTAATTCTTCTTTATATCTTTGAGGTTCTAAACAGGTTTTAGCGAAGCGAAGGTGATGTGCGGAGAGTTGAAGAAACACGTCTACCTCGTAAGACGGCCGGGACGGGAAGGTGATGGATATATAAATACATAGATTGAGTAACCTTTTTGATACCACTGCTGGGCAAAGGTCTCCCCCAATTTTTCTACCTATCCCTATCCAATGCCGTTTGAGACCAGTTTTTTGTGAAAACTATCCAAATCATCGCGCCACCGCTTTTGGGCTTTCCTCTACGTTGATATATTTTAAATATATTATATTTATAAAAAATATTCTTAACTATCTCAAAACACCACTTGAATTAATAAATACAATACTTATTCTGGAAACGTAGCAGGATCTTTATCCAGTTAACTGCCGACAATAAAGCACGTAACAAATAAATACTGCCGTCTAATGGACATCAATTCCAACCAGACAATATGAACGTAGGAATTTTCACAAATAACAACAAATTTATGACAATGTTTATGGCGGCTTCCCTGAAGATAAGAGACATTGAAATTCTGAATGAATACAACCATAGCATCCGCTCTGCTCCTTTTTCACAGCCGCTGTACCTTGCGCCTTATTCTGGAGAGCTTTCTAAATTCAGAATCGCATTAGAAATGCAATTTAAGCTGGCAACCCTACTAATACGATTAAGGCGAAAGATTGTGAGTGTGTCAGTATGTTTTTTACTTCACGCTAAAACTACTCCTATATAGATAGCCTAGACCTTGGCATAACACATAGATTACTTTTTATCGCGATATTCCCACGGGTTCAATTTCTACGTGAGTAAAACCATGGGGCACAGCTAGTGTAATTTAGAATATTTTTTTGTAATAAGTACACTCAGCCAATTTAGACTACTAGCTGTGCTCCGCGGCTTCGCTCACGTTAAAAAGTATCTAAAGCCTAATCTATAGTACTGGCTAACTTTGTAAAAAAATTCAAGAAATCTAGATCGGTCCAGCTGTTTGACCGTGAAGAAGTCCTAAATAAACAAACTGACTTTCACGTTAATAATATTGGTGTTAATTGTGTACGCGCGTTACGTTTAAGCACGATCTGATTTTACACCAGAATTGGCTCCAGGTACGGAAACTCCTCAACGTTTGAAAGTACAGCCATGGTATGTTGTGCGTTGTGCATTCAATTATGGTTTCCTATTTGATATTCTACTATGACCAAAAAAGCTTTTCTTTAAGATTTTCAATATTAATAAATCGAATTCTAATTATATAATTAACGAGTAAATATTCGTATTCCTAACTGTTTAATATTGAAGATCGAGCTCAGTTGCGTGCCAGGTGATGCATATGTCCAGCAGTTGACAAAGATAGACTGATGATGATGAACTATTTAACATTAACATCTATTATTATGTTTCTTTGAAGTGTAACACACTTTTTATTTTTGTAAATTGTTAAACACAATCCATAATTTCATCGTACCGACGGGACTTGAACCCGCAACCTCCGGAATAACATGTTCCGGTGCTTTGCCAATTAAGCCACGGTGCGAAGTATCGTTACGACGAAATTAGTGGATTGCATTTGTTAACCCAATTATGCATTGGTGGCGCCATCTATGACTACTTATTACATAAGTTAATCATTCGGAAGAAATCATTACAGTTCAAATCCGACGAGAGATGTTGCACTGCGTAAATCAAATATTATGTTTGTTATGGCAAAGCACCGGAACATGTTATTCCGGAGGTTGCGGGTTCAAGTCCCGTCGGTACGATGAAATGTTGGATTGTGTTTAACAATTTACAAAAATTAACATCTATTTATTGTACAAAACTGTCTACTACTTCCTGCAAATACATTCAACCAAGGGTTGTCCGGAAGAGATCGTTGTTAGTGATACGATCGCCCGTTGTATTATTTATTACCTTAGTAATAGTAATTATGCTCTGTACCTATTTTTAACCTGTGTGTAAGTATACAATAAACAGTTTTTGTATTTTTGTATTGTATTAGTTTCGATTTTTTTTTACAACACTGATGCCTTATCAGTTTTACGTTCCAGAATAAGCATGCACAGTGACGCCCCACGCGCGCCAGCGGCGAAGAAACGCAACTTTTATTACAAACACATAAAAATCTAGTACACGTTTATTACAGTTTTATGTGCCCTAATAATATTCCATGTTTACTGATAGCGGGTGTACTATTTTATCTATTTTGAGGGCTTCCTTTGTGAAAAACGTTGTGAAATTGTCATGCATTTTTATAGCAAAAAAACCATCTACGTTTGTGTCTAGTAGCCCAAAACAGAACAATTAAGTGAATAAAGATAAATTGTTTGATGTTTTTTTATAAATTGACATGCCATGTCATTATTTATTAAATATATTGTTTAAACATAATAAGACAATTAAAATGAAACTAAACTAATATAAAGGAATGTTTGTGTGGTAAAGTGCCAAGAACGCTAAAAGTATGTAAGTAAGTAAGTAAGTAAAAGTGCATTCCCGCGTTGAATCGCTAAAGAAATTCTTTGTGCTAGGAATGAGCCAGCCCTTTTATGTCATTATTAACATCCAACAAATTAAAATATAACATACTAAGTAATTGTATTAATTCGTATCATCGTTAGGCCTAGCGTGTTCACCGTCTTCGACCGTGATAAGTGATGACATCATCACTTATCACGGTCGAAGACGGTGAACACGCTAGGCAAGATAGTGCTTAAACGCTAACCTATCACATATAAAAATATTGAAAGTTTATAACTATAGATATCATTTATGATCTAACAAAATGAAAAAACCGACTTGATATGCCGCCGTAGTCAAATTAGCCAGTACTCAGTATCATATCATCAAGGTATACAAAGGCATCGATTTCGAGTGTAAGATGTTTATCTCCATATCTTCGGAGAATATTATCAGATCTCAAAAAATTTTTAATGGGAAATCGGGACGCATACCATCTCAAACACAAAAAGATTTTATTTTTAATGGTTAAGATTTGACGGAGTTCTGAGGTAACAAACATAACAAATAAAAATAAAAAAACAGTCGAATTGAGAACCTCCTCCTTTTTTGTGAAGTCGGTTAAAAACAATACAAAATTAAACTACGGTAGCTTACCATTATACCGCACGGAAAAAAATTATCAATGTTTAATTTTATTCAAAATTATACACTGTAACCAATGTACTCGTAGATATATATGTTTTAATTATCTATGCATAAACCCGATGGTATCATTTTAAAGTTGAGTTTTAATCACCTTTTGAAGTTCTATTAAGTTTAGTGTTCAGTGTCATTGAGCGAGCTCTAATGGAAATTGTTCTCTGTTCTAGATTTAAACTCATTATCAAGAAAGTCGAGTCGCATCTGGGCCCTTGTTAGCTCTTCATTATTTCGTAAAAAGTTAATTTTAGATTTTAAACATCTGAGAACTATTTATAGGTGTTGAAACACGAGTAAGGTATATTTCAGTCGTAGATTACTTAAGTTATTAAGAAAATGTGTTTTATTTTTGTAAGCACTTTTCGTAAGCTTTTCATTTGAATACATTTTCCCAGTGAAATTACAGGGCATGTGAGACTTAACATCTTTATGTCTTAAGGTAACAGGCACAGTGCAGTGACATGAATAATTCTGGCAGTCCAAAATTTTGCATACTGCTGTATCTGTAATAGGTAGATGTCATTGCTTACCATCAGGCGAGCGTCGCGCTTGTCCTGTTACCTTTATATCATAAAAAACATAACTAAGGTTTTAGTTATTTATTAAGAAAATTAAATTGTAGTTTTTTTTTCTACTCGAGACATTTTTTTACAAAATTTGGTTTAATAATGATTAGAACGAAAGTAAAGATACTTACTTAATTTCATAAGTTATTCTGTTCCACGGTTTAACTTTCCAATTTTTTTTTTAGCTTTAATTTACAAATAGAAAAAATCCAAATAAAGTTGTCTATAAATTTTTTTTTTTTTTGTATTCCGTGATTTGATAGTTCAGCCACAGAATAATGAATAGTTGGTTCAGCGCAAGCGAAAGCATTTCATACTCGTACTACCCCTCAATAAGACCTTCCCCCCTGTGAATAATTAACTCCCAGCTGCAGAAAATATTGACAGCGATCCGCAACCAATCCGTGTATTGGACGCGTGACTCGCGTACTACACTGTAGCTTTGATCATATCTTTGAGGATATGGACACCCGGGCTAAAAGTTTCAAGCACTTTTATTTTATAAGTAAAGTCAAATTTAAGGTAGCAGAAGCATATTATATCCATGTTCCGCCTGATATGCTAGCAAAAAGTAGTTTAACATCATGAAGGAGAAAAACTGCCACCATGTCAAACACTCGGAAATCCAAAATACAGGCCTCGAGCCTAGTTTGGATTTCACAGTTCTCTTGTCATCGTATTCCATTATCATTCTATGTGCATTTCTGTAATTTAAATTATGTGTTTTGTACTGCCAATATTTCTAATAAAAATGAATTGTTTTATTTTGGCATAAATTTTTTTTTTTTTAAATGTAGGAATACATTTTATAATACAACAAAATATAATCATATCTGGATACTTCTATTATCCGAAAGAGTGATAGCCCTATCGTCAAAATCTCGAGATATAAGTTAAAATGGATGTAGTATCTTAACTCTACAAGATTGGGATCTGATTTTTTTGTTGCGCATAGATCCGTAAAATATCTTAATTTTTCATTTCATACCCTTACAATGTTCTAGCAGCACACAGCCCTTAAGAGTCAGAGTACTATACGCGTAGCGTGTTCACCATCTTCAGCCACGTCATTGCATCTGCTAGCCTACAAGATATTTAAAAAATCTGGAGCTAGCGTGAGGTGACCAGTAAGTAAGCTTGCAATAAGCATTCCACAAAATCTTTCTATCATCTAAACGTTGCACTTCTCGATGCTGAGCAACCACTGTTTAGATAGAGGCAACCAACATTTACCAAGTACCTATATAAGCTTATTTATGAGAGAAAACTAACGAGTTTTGAAAACCGTTTTGAAGACTAACAATGCAAAAATCTGAAAATACTGATGAGCTATTCAATAAAATTCTTCAAGAGTTAATGAGAAACAGAGCTTATTAATAGTTACAATCGTTTAAAAAACTAAAAAACCGATTTCTCAAGCCGCGCTAGTCTTTTTCAGTAGCAAGTTTGATGATGTATCTTTATATCCTAAGAGATAATTATCAGATCTTGATAAAATTTACCACGGGACCCATCACAAGAATAAATTGAAATCGGTTGATCTTCAGTGACATGTTTGCGGTGTTTGTCTCCATATCTCTGAAGATCAGCTGGTAATACTAAAAGGTTACAATTTTTTTTTTATATAAGTTTATGTTTTAAATTTGCTTTTGATGTTAGATACGATAAAATTGATCATATCTAATACTATAAGAATCTTTGTCCTGACATACTGACTGACTCACTGACAGACAACGCTCAGCCTAAGCCGCTGGTCGTAGAGACTTGAAATTTGGAGGGTATATTTGTCTTAGTACGTAGAGGTGTATTAATAAAGGATTTTTCAAAATTCACCCCTTAAAGGGATGAAATAGGGGTTCAAAGTTTGTATGGAGAAACAAGATTAACTAGTCTTTTGTATCCGAAACTTCACACAAGTGCTTCAGTACAAAAATAAGTAAATACGTGTTTCAGGTTTTTTTGAAATTACACCCCTAAGAGGGTGAAATGGGGTAACAAAGTCTGAAAATCAATATTGTTTTGGATTGCGCTGAAATTTGGCACACAGGTGGTTATTATGACTTTAGTATAAGCTAAGAAAGGATTTTCTAAAATTCACCCCTTAAAGGGTTGAAACGGGGTTTCAAAGTTTCTTAGATAGTCTTTTCTATTCGAAACTTCACACAAGTGCTTGAGAGTACATAAATAAGTAAATACGTGTTTTAGGCTTTTTCGAAATTCCACCCCTAAGAGGGTGCAATGGGGTAACAAAGTGTGGAAATCAATATTGTTTTGGATTCCGCTGAAATTTGGCATGCAGATAATTATTATGACGTTAGTTCCCTCTGAGAAAGGATTTTCCAAATTTCACCCCTGAAGGGGATGAAACGGGTGTTCAAAGTTTGTATGGAAAAACAATATTAGATAGTCTTTTATATTCGAAATTTAACACAAGTACTTAAGTAAGTAAATACGTGTTTCAGGCTTTTTCGAAATTCCACCCCTAAAAGGGTGAAGTGGGGTAACAAATTCTGAAATCAATATTGTTTCGGATTGCGCTGAAATTTGGCATGCAGATAGTTATTTTGACTTGGGTATCCGCTAAGAAAGAATTTTTCAAAATACACTCTTTAAGGGGATGAAGCGGGGGTTCAAAGTTTGGATAGTCGTTTTATTCGACATTTCACACAAGTACGTCTGTAAGTAAATACGTGTTTAAGACTTTTTCAAAATGCCACCCTAAGAGGATAAACTGGGGTAACAAAGTCTAAAAATCAATATTGTTTCGGATTGCGCTGAAATTCAGAATGCAGATAGTTATTATGACGTAGGTATAGGTATCCGCTCAGAAATGATTTTCTGAAAATTCCTCCCGGATACGGAACGGGGATTCAAAGTTTGTATGGCGAAACAAGATGGGATAAAGTACGTGTTGTAGGATTTTTCGAAATGGGGTAGGTAACAAAGTCTGTAAATTTAGGTTTTTAGGGTTTTATAAATATGAATCCCGATTTGCCTTAGTCACGCGATAACATGAAAACGGGTGAATCGATTTGGCTAATTCTTATTTGATGTGTTTAATGATAGATTCGTTTTTACAAAATAAAAGTTTTAAGTAAATAAAAGAAGGTTTTAACGCGGGCGAAGCCGCGGGACACTTCTAGTCTTAAATAAACGGAATGTACGAGTATATACATTTGTGAAAGTGTGTTTGCTTGGCAAATCCCCATTTTAATAATCAAAGAAGCGTGCCGAAGGTTTCTCAGAATTTGTGTCTGACAGAACTGGATAGTTCAGAACCTTTGAAAATATTTGTGTGTTGTAAACTCCTATAAACTTTGCCTCTAATTTAGTGGTGGTTTACTAAATCAACAAAAAATATTGAAGATAATTTTTTTAAATAATTTTATAATCTTTATATATATAATTCTACCGTACATGTGTATGTCACTGAACTCCTCCTATTCGGCTGGACCGATTTAGATGAATTTTGGTGTGTATCTTTGAGTTAGTCCATAGATGGTTTAGATTCACAATTGGACCCGATAGGTGGCGCTGCAATCCAACTTCTTCCGGATCCACTAGTATTATTATAAATTCTTTAATATCTTTATTTTTGTTAGTCTTCTCGTAAGCTCTATTTAATTCACAGTTAAAGATTGTAAGCTTCTTCTTTCTACTCGTCATATTTATGAATTCATTGACTGAGTACAACATCAACTATTGTTTGAGTATTTAACTAATTCAAAGAAGCAGTAATTGTTGTATTTTATAATATGTGTTGTATTTTTCTCACTAGAATGTGTCAAAGTTAACACTTCATAACGGTACTAAAAAAAAGAATATTTTAATGAGTTTCTAATTTCAAGTAACTACGACTTTCAAGTAGTGTATGGTGATTAGAGCCTTTAAAACATGTTTGTACTTTCAACTTTCTTTTCATTTTCCTTCAAAACCATTTAAAATATTTTTGCATCACCTTGACTTTTAAAAGAAGTCGTAAAAACATCGTGTTAATTTTCCAAATGGCGGTCATAAATTACAAAAGTTTCTGAAAGTTGCAGAGCTGTGAAAAGTGGCTTTTAAAATTTTTATATAAATAAGAAAAGAATTACGCCGAGATTTGAAACAGCCGTGGCATAGAGGTTGAGTAGAACAATGCTAATAGTTCTTTATTCATCGTTAATAAATAATGAAACATAGCGTAAAGCTCTGAGTAAAAAATGTCTATACTAGAGGTAAAACTTGCTAGTGCGTCTGAGGCGATACCGCAAATTTCTCAAATATTTCATATTCATTAATTTCTACAGTCAGATCTTACTATAATAGATTGTTTTTTTTTTTGTTATTTTAACCGTTAATAATGAATGCTACGCTTGTTGGACCGTGCATGATGTCTTCTAAAACAAAATAATATCTACACCCACGATAACCTGTTCTAATACAAAATTTGATCAGTTCACTGCTACACAAACTAGATTTAATTGGACTTTGTGCTGTTACGTACTTATTCAAAAATCATGCTGATAGACATGCCTCGAGCAACTTTGAGCATACCATACCATATATATCTCACAGAGCATCTTTTACCTGCAAAACTGGAAACAATAAAATTGAAAATAACTCTTTTTCCAAACAGCTAAATTGATAAACCAATTGAGCTACCAGTATATTGTTGTTGAATTTCCAAAAAAATTCAATAAAGCTAAAACGCTTTCAAAAACCGATCATTTCGTAAAACAAAAACCTTTCTACAGCCACTAACTCGTAATTTAGGCGTCGTATTCTCAAATAATTTGTTTTTCAGTCCCACACGCGTCTTACAAATTCCCGATTCCGTTTTATATTTCAGCAGTGGGGGAGAGTGGGGCGACTTGGGATAAATCACGTACGAACAGATCACGTTTCTAGGGGACGCCGAAGGGACGGTTGGCGAACGTTAAAATTAAATTTTCACAGCGGAGCCGGTGAACCGAATGTCAGTGTTGTATGTAACGCTTGTTCCGTTATCTGTCATATTACATGTTGAATCTCGCCGCTAGAACACATTAGTCAGGGCCGGGTGCACAGAAAATAGAGAATACTACGAGTTCTTTTTTGCTGGTTGTCTCTACATTGATAGCGATGGATTTGCGACCGACAGCGTCAATAACAATGTCTACCTAGATGTCTACAGGTGGTAGAAGCTAAATAAAATAGCTTACCACCATTGAGGAGAAAATCTGCTGCCATAACCTTACGGTGTACCGACAGTACGCAGCCCTTAAGAGTTTCAAAATAAGTGTCGGAATATTCTAGGCCTAGCGTGTTCAGCATCATTAACCACATCATCGCTTATCACCAGGCACGATAGTGGTCAAACACTAGCCTATATTATATAAAATTACTTTATTAGACTTTTGCGATGAAAGCAAGCATCAATATTAACAAAGAGACTACTAAAGCAGGTGTATCTCTCACAAATTATTATTACATCTTGTTGGTATTACATCTGTATATATAAAATGCAATCGTTACTGGCTGACTGACTGATCTATCTACATACATTTCAAACCACTTACCAGATTGCGCTGAAATTCAGCACGCAGATAGTTATTATGACGTAGGTTTCCGCTATGAAAGAATTTTTCAAAATTTACCTCCTGACGAGATGAAATGGGGTCCAAAGGGTGGACCGATTGGGCTAATTCTTTTTGTGTTTTTATGAAAGAAAAGTTTTAATAATGTAAAAATTTTAAACAAATTAATGTAGTTATTAACGCGGGCGAAGCCGTGGGGCACAGCTAGCAGGTCTATTTTTAACAGGAACCAAGACGTCTACTGGCTAGAATCCCAACAAAAGCCGAAGGTTTCACGTTCTAGTTAAAGATAATATATACGATCATGACTGCAAACCTTTCTGCAAACGGTTTAATGTAGGTAATTAATTTATACTGACGTAGATTTTCAAAATTTAGACGTACTTTCACGTTTAATTTCTTTCTAATCTACTAAATTAGGATTCGACAATCAGATAAGTTTAGTATTTTTACAATTTGTATTAGAGTTGCACTACTGTCTCAAGTGTATTGTTAGCGAGTGGTGTGCGTGTAAACTTCGCATGTCGCGGCGCTGTTGTGTGGATTTTGTTGGTGCGATGGAAAACGATGCCCTGGGTCTAGCCGCTGTATTCTTTTGTAAAATAGTAAGAATCCCTGGATCATTTGAGTATTTTGCGTCATAGTTTATTTTAGTGGTAGGACTTCTGCTAGTCCGCTGGGGCGGTACCAACACCAAGTTTACCAATGAATGAAGCTGTGAAATAGGAATGTTTTTCGGTTTGAATGGCAATGTGTGCAGTTAAATCACTGGGTATGTGAGACTTAACATCTTTATGTCTCAAAGTAACAGGCGCAGTGCAGTTACATGCAAAATTTTGTCCGACCATAATCGGGCCAAGGCCTTTGTCCTGTATATACTTATATTATTTTTGCGACCGAGTAAGAAAGAAAGAAAATACATTTATTCAGCATTACACAAAACAACGGTACATTATATATACTATACTTAAATTCAAAATTGAAAACTACCCCCTACTGATCCATTTATATTCTATTCGTTCAGACCGTTCTGATGAGCACAAACTTATCATCTCTGCTGTAGTTAGTGAGGAGTTGAGTATTCTGCAGATTGCAGGAGATGTCCCAGCATCACGTCAACGCTAAAATCTTCTTAAAATATTATTGAAGTAAGAGGATACCGAATTACGAATGAATCAGACCTATGAACGTCGAAGCGTCATTACCTAGACAAAAATGTATGGTTTTAAAATGGCTAAACGTATTTTCATAAATCAAATCTAATAACACTCTCGATTACGACACCTATAAAATGAAAAGTAAAAATAGCTTAATCCGTTTGGGTGCTACGATGCCACAGGCAGACACACACATAGATACGTCCAACTTATAATAACCATTCCTTCGTAATAATTATATCTTACAACAAAACAATGTACAGCTGAAAAGGCCCATCTCAGCACAAATATTCAAATAGGTGTCTAAGGTAGTAAATATTTAAATAACAAGGTTAATACGAAACAAATAACAGTACAAGTTCATTACCTTGGCATCACATTTTGGCTAGATAATCTCCTTTCACAAAGCGACTGTGGAACCCACACCAATGCAGCTACAAAGCGCAGCGCAGTCTGACACAGCCTTATCTAAGAGCTTACTGTACAGGGAAATTGAAACTTGCGCTATCTTACCGTTGTATGGGGAATTATAATTTGATACTGTCTTGTACTCACAGATCTAGAGATATCACTTATAACGTAGTGAAATCCTAGATCTGTGCTTGTAATGGAAAATGTTGTTATGTTAAAAAACTTCAGCATTGATTATACAGAAATATTTAACCAACATTAGCATTTTAAAAGCTTTTTATTTTACATAGATAGTCAAAGATATATATTTTTTAATATAAATGCATGATACATTTTTACACTGACCTCACTTCAGATTTACTTTACCAGAAGTAGGTTCGAATTCCCGCCGGACACCAATGTATTAATCTATCAAAAATTGTATGTGCGCTTTTCCCTTATTTTTTTTCTGCGTATTCTCCATGCGCGCCATCTGCTGAAAGAAAACATTGTTTGTTGCACCTAGTTATGTAAACTGGCAGGATGCAGATGAGATTTGAGTTACTTCCGTAACAAAAAACCAGAAATGACTTGTAAATCAGCTTTATCAATAAATGAGTATTTGAGTATTTGAGTATTTGAGCAGTCATCACCACAAGCTTGTATCAATCTAATAACGGCCCCTGCATAGTGGTATCCCACATAATGGAATCCTAGGTATGAGGCTATATCCCACTAAACAGTAACAGTACCACACTGTTACTGTTTAGTGTCCGCCTGGACTGGAACTTTATGTCATGTCTTTAGTCTAGCTCCCTGATTCTTAATCATTCAAATACCTATTCGGATTCGGACGCTTAATTTTTAACTTTGAATATTGATAAATCCGTGAGTTATTTTGTCGCGGAAAACTTTGCAATAAGATTCACAGATATTTTGAAAATTGAAAAATCAAAAGTAACTCGGAGTATTGCGAATTGTAAAGAACCAGGTCGAAGTATAAAGATAGTTTCCGAATCCGAATTTGCTATCGAATTCTTGAGAATATCCCTGCAGTTCCCATCCTAGACCTTCCGTCTTGATCGTATTGCCACTCACCGACAGGGGAGATAGTGGTCAAACGCTAGCCTATACATTTTAGCTTGATAGTAAATAAGTTATTTAAAAAAAAAAATAAAACCGACTTCATAGCCACAAAAAGGCACTCAAAAGCGAAAAGTAATTTACTTAAAATTATTATAAGCGTTACCCACGTCTCTATTTGAAGTCGGTGCCAGCCAAGTCTAATAGGTAGTAGATAGATAATACCTACGAGTACATGTATCTACCTACTTACTAACCTACATGTACCTACTTACTACTACTACATACATAGCATCTATCTAATATCCAATAGACTTGGCTGGCACCGACTTCAAATAGAGACGTGGGTAACGCTTATAATAATTTTAAGTAAATTACTTTTCGCTTTTGAGTGCCTTTTTGTGGCTATGAAGTCGGTTTTATTTTTTTTGAAAAATAACTTATTTTACCCTTTTTAGTGCAAAAAAAGTTTTAATGAAATTACATGCATCTATTAAATTTCGTGTCTGGGCCGTTATACACTGACGGATATATACTTTTTGAAAATTTCAAGTGTGTACCTATAACGGTTAAGAAGATACAGATCTGTAAAGTGCGCACATATAGACACACGGACGGACGGACGGACGGACGGACGAACAGACAACAAAGTCTCAGAAAGTGTTCATTTGGTAGCCTTTGGGTTCGGAACCCTAAAAAAATTGACTTTAAATGACGCGCTAAAGTGAAAATATTCGCTAGTAATAATGATGTCATCAAGGTCTCATAGGACAATGTCCAAAATGGCCCTGTGCAATAAAAGCATCTGACACACGATAATTAATTGTCTACTTTATTACAATAATTCCAAATACTTTTATAACACGGACTAGTTGTATTCCAAAATGAATATAAAAAAGTATTATTTGCGATTATTAACATTAATTGCCGCCATATGGCCAACAGGGTACTGAATCACTCTACTACGTTATAAGAGGCACTTCCCTATATTGTGGATACCCGAATTATGTAAGCACTGTGTAGCCAACCTAACAACGGAAAGTATTATTTACGTAGTAACTATTATATAATATGTGGTTTTATGCTTATAATTTTTTTTTGCTGTGTTGATTGGTACAAAGTACGTTCATGATTCTGAGTTATTTAATTATGTATGCAGTGTCGCGGGACTGAAATGGCCGCCATCTTCGCCAAATGTCATGTCATGTCAAAAAATATTAGGTATGTTTAAAAAAGTTTGCACTCTAACAAGACTTTGCCCGGTAGAACATTCCTGTGAAGACAAATTATTTATATTTATACATAATTATTTATTATAATTATTAATATATAATTATTTATTGAGGGCCCGGTGGCGTAATTGGGAGAACAGTCGGCTTTGATGCCGTGGTACCGAGTTCAAACCGCCGTGCACCAATGAATTTTTCTATCGAAAAATATATGTGCGCTTCTCACAGTGGCCCTCCGGTGAAGGAAAACATCGTTAAGAAACCAATAACCCCCGCATGGTGGTAGAACATATCTAGTGTCCGCCTGGCCAGCTACCACCCTCAAGTCAGAAAATCTGTCGCCAAACATCTAATGTGTTCCGGCAGCTATCCTTGAGAGCCAGTTCCCATTCTAGTCCACTTCTCTATCTTCGACCGCATCATCACTTAGCAACAGGTGAGATAGTGGTCAAACGCTTGCCTATAAGATATTACAAAAAAAATTTCCCCACCTTTATTTCTATCTCGCTCACAGTTACCGTAAGAATATCTTATATGCAATAGCAACCTCCATTGTGTATAATCTTCTTGGGACTCTTCTACTAAAACTAGTACAATCTCCTATGTTTGGGGTATTTATCTCCATATCTCTGGTGATACTAATCAGATCTCGATAAAATTAAAATGGGACCACCTCGGAAACGTATCCTACCAATGAAAAAAAGAATCATTTGAATCCGTTCACAATTGATGGAGAAATCGCGTAACATACACACAAAAAAAAAAAAAAAAAAAAAAACATACAGACGAATTGAGAACCTCCTCCTTTTTTGTGAAGTCGGTTAAAAAATCTGTAAGGTCCTAACTAAAATTGTATTAGAATGAAATTATTACATTGTTACAAGCGCCATCTAGAGTTTTCTTTATATACTATTTAAAGAACAGACAAGCCTTGAACTTCCGTGGAAATGGAATGAAAATGGATGCCAGGTTAATAAAGTTAGTTATATAAAATTGCCAAAGATGGCGCTTGTAAAAACATACACTAAGCTTTCAGCACATGAGTTAAGAAAGGGTACTTTCAGCGCATCTACAGAATACACTGTTTAGCGTATTTTTTCAAAATTGATAACTAGATGGCGCAAAGCTTATCCATTACGCTTTTAGCTGTAATATTATTTATTATCCGTGTCTGATAGTTTCAGTAGATTTTTGTGTTTTTTTTTATTTATTTTATTTGAGTAAATGACGTATATTCAAGAAGCACATATAGTTATAATTAACCGACTTCAAAAAAAGGAGGAGGTTTCTCAATTCGACCGTATATATATATATATATATATATGTATATATATATTTTTTATGTTTGTTCGCGGATAACTTCGTCGTTTGTGAACCGATTTTGATTATTCTTTTTTTGTTCGAAAGGAGATATCCCAAGTGTGGTACCATGATTATTTTATCGAGGTCTGATAAGTATCTCCAGAGATATTGAGATAAACATCTCAAAATTGGTACTGAAAATGAATAGCGCGGCATTGAAGTCGGTTCTTTTTTAGTTTTTAAACGATATTATCTGTTGAGCGCTACATCGACATCACATAAATTATGTTAGATTCCCGTTTTTTTTTTCATTTACATTTTTAATTTAAATTAAATGAAGCTCAATAAATGAATGTTATCAATTTTTTAAAAGGTGTTCATTTTTATAATAGCGTACATTATGTATAACCATATCTTTATGTACCAGCTGCAGACACTGGAAGCTATATAGAAGAGAGCCATGACGCTCATCAACGACGAAAACTAGTAAGCAAAAGACTCCAGAGCCTTGAGCATCGCCGCAAGGTCGCTTGCTTATCGGTTTTTTATCGGATTCATTTAAGAGAGTGAGCATCGGGACTGCATAATTCGATTCAAACATCCCCTTTCTATAACGGACAACCAGGTTTACTAAGAGGCCCCACCGCTTTAAGGAATCTACCTTAAAGTGTTGGGGTTTTTAAATTTACCCATTGACCCCAAAAACCATTTACCCGTACACAGAGGTTTGCTTCCTCTTTCATCAAACATACTGCCACAAGGAATGAAATTCGCTGCCTGGGTCTGTGTTTCCGATTAGATACAATTTGAAAGGGGTTTTCAAGTCGCAAAAGAATAGGTATCTTTTGGGTAGGCGCGCTACATTATCGACCGCATAATCACTTAACATCAGTTGAGATAGTGGTCAAGCGCTTCCCATTTTAGGCACTTGAAATTTAGACTTTAGAATTTAAATTTTGTTTCATTACTTTTTTTATCCAAAAAATTGTCTAAAGTACTGAAACATGCACTGGGTTGCGGGTGCACTTAGTAGTACGGTTGGCAACCCTACATTAATCAGGGGAATTAAACATGTGTTTTAAGTGCGACATTCGACGTCTAGATGAAAGCTGAATGGCTCAATATCTTTGTTTTTAGGGTTCCGTAGTCCTGACAAGGAACCCTTATAGTTTCGTCATGTCCTTCTATCTGTCTGTCTGTCTGTCTGTCCGAGGTTTTGCTAAGAGACCGTTAATGCTAGAAAGCTGTAATTTTGTAGGGGTATATGTATAAATTACGCCGACAAAGTGGTGAAATAAAATTTATGAAAAATATTTTGTTTTAGGGTAGCTCCCCTACATGAGAAGTGGGGATGCATTTTTTTTCGGCGTCTACCCTATCGTGTGGGGTATCGTTGAATAGGTCTTTTAAAATGACTTGAGGGTTGCTAATTAAACTTGGGTATTGGATAATTTTGTACCAAATACAAAATCCTTAGAATAAATCCTTTAAAGTGACAAAGACGAAGTACCTAGTTGCTTGTTTATAACGGGTAAAGACTTGCATTGAATAACGGGCTACTACGGAACCCTACACTGCGCGTGGCCCGACACGCACTTGGCTGGTTATTTTTTTGTTAATTCAAAGCAATAAATTATGTTATATCTATAATAATTGTTATTGAATATGATCTATTTGATGTTATTTGACGTGTGTAAGTGCAAATTTTTAATTTGTCCATATACTGAATAAATGCTTTGACTTTTGACTTTTATGAATATGCAAGTTTTTCAATGGCAGCTATAACAACTTTAAATAGAAACAAAATATAGTTTAAAATTTAAGGGAAAAAACGTGTTTTTTGGCGTCTATTGCTCTAATCAATGATAGCAGATAGACAATTGAACTTTGCACAGAATTTGTATTAAAACCACATAAGTTATGATACAGATTTTTTTTTTTTTTTTTTTTTTTTGTTAAAAAGAAAGATTACTCGCAATGTGGGTTGCACATTACTAGTATTCTTGTTAACCCCTCCAACTAAGCTAAATATGCTTGTGTCTGGAGTGGGTTCACGTCAATAGTGCAATGGGTGGGGTGGGGATCGAACTCACGACCTCTCGATCGCCAGTCCGACACCCTATCCATTGGGCTATTGCCGCCTTTTTTTGATTGTTCCCATATACATGTTATCAAGATAACTATTAACCATTCGTTTTTGAAACACTAGTGAGGGCCGGTAAAGGTACGGCCACACCGCGGCGTCCTGCGATCTGCAGGCGCGATCTCAACTTACTACAATGTACTTTTCAATTGTTTTCTGATCGCGTTTGGTATGAACGAGTCGTTACAAATACTACTGCGCTATCTGATCGCCGCCTAGATTGGCGCACGCAGGACGCTGCGGTCTCCTTACGGTGTCCGTACAAAAGTAAATATGAATATAATTCATAATAATACAAGAACTAAAACCTAAGCTCCAGGGTGGAAGTGTTAAAGGCATAAAGCCGCTAGTAGCGTTTAGTGAAAGTGCAGAACACCTCTCAACACCCTTAGCTATCCACGCCAATGTTGCCCCTCGGCGCCAATTTAACGGTCCGTTTATGGGGGGCCCATTCAGTGTATAACCACCCACCTTAATAACACCGCAGCATCCTACGTAAGCGATCTACGGCGATCAGAAAACGATTGAAAATCGGATCGCGAACGCGCACGCCGCGACGCGCGTACCTTATCTGAATTCAGTCCAATCCTAATGCAACTATCCAAACCCACATTCCAAGCTGGCTATCACCAGACATCATGTTGTATCTCAGCAAATTGCTTAGCTTCATGCCTTGTGTAGTAAGTGGTTAGAGCCGCAGCCGAGGCCTACCAACAGTGATCACCCATTAAGCACTACCGAGAGATCACGTGTAAGATTAAATAAAGTCTACACCTTCGGACACGCGAAGGATACAAGATGTGTGGGAGTCATTGTTACTCACGGGAGGGTTCTTTTGAGTAACAATTACTCCCAAAGATATATACAATTTTGTGTAGGCAGACTGGCCCACCCTGTTGTCAGCATTTATATAGGCCACCTGAAGACCTTTAGTATGGCCTACGGTAGAATAATCCATTATGTTACATTTCATATCTAACGTGTCCTACTAAAACCTTCATTGTGAAGACAAATAGGTGTTCTAATATTATCTAACCTGATTACATTGTTGTCTGCCCTATTATATGATACCATATGGTTTAGTTATTATGATTAGGTCATAACCTAATAAGGTAAAGCTTAGATAAATAGATAATTTAAATACCTATGTGATCATTTATTCAACTTAACAAAAAGAGAACAAACGTGCTCAATTGATGGTAAAATAAACCAGCCAAGAGTGTGTCGGGCCAGGCGCAGTGTAGGGTTCCGTAGTAGTTTAATATTTAACATAATAATTTTTTTTTTAATTATCCAACACCCAAGTTCAACGACTATTACTGCTAAACTGATAAAGTGATCTTAACCGCTATTTTATTTTATTTTTATTCGGAAAACTTGCAGTGGTACTTAAAGGTAAAAATAATATAAATAATGTTTTATCACTATTTACAAGTTTTCAAGTTTTATATAATTTAATATATAATTTTTCTTTGAAGTTTATGAAATGCATTATCATCATAATTTTTCCAGATTTTTTAAGCCAGCAGTTTAGCTTTTAGGGGGGGGGGGACGCTCTACTGGAACAAAAATTTGCACTTTAAAGTTTAATATTTCGTAAATGGATCATTAAATCGAAAAATAGTATTAGCGAGTAATTTTAAAAGAGCTATTCAACGATACCCCACACGGTGGGGTAGACGACGAAAAAAAATCCATTCCCACTTCACGTGAAGGGGAGCTACCCTATAAAATATTTTTCAACATTTTATTTTACCACTTTATTGGCGTAATTGATATTCACACCCCTACAAAATTACAGCTTTCTAGTACTAACGGTCTCTTAGCAAAATCTCGGACAGACAGACAGACAGACGGACATGACGAAACTATAAGGGTTCCTTGTCAGGACTACAGAACCCTAAAAAATGAACCTGGTATCTAATCCATTTAATAAGTAATTTTAAGTGCCTTGAAGAATATTGTTAGAAAATATTAATGCGCATAGAGCTTTTTAAGTTCTACTGCCTTAAATAATATTGCCTTTTCAATCAATTTTCGTAAAGGAAATTTAAAATAATTCTTCAGATTCCTAAAAGCCAATATCTTCACTTCAGCTAAAAATCTCATTAAGTTTCGGCATTCCACTCAGTCCGTGTCTTCTAAAGCCTGATAAGGGTTGGCCGTGACCGGAGGAATTACACATTTTCAGTTCGATAAATTCCAGCCACATAGCTTAACTTGGTTGACCGAGCGAGCAGAGTGAGCAATACGTATCAAGTTTCAAGATCGACAAAAAAATGCTTTTGTCTATGTTTCTAGAAGTTCCCCCCTTGGAATGTTTATGTTCATCGCTGGAGATTTCACGTTGCATTGTTAATATGATTTGTTTATTTCTTTAAATTTAACAGGTTATTTAGTGATCTTTGCTTATTGATTATATTTGGCGCCGACTTAAAATTACTTAGGTATACATACTTACATTAGTTTAAGAACTTAGTTATTATAATTAGTTAAAAACTCAAAACAATTACAAAAATATATACTTATGTATACTAACAGTAGTTTAAGAACTTAGTTATTAAGGTTAAATAAAAAAGTTTAATTATTTTTTGCTTTTCAGTTTTTTCGGCGGTTTAATTTTTTTGTTAAAAACGTTACATATTTTCAAAACTTACATTTTGAAAACTAAAGTTTTGAAATAATGTGTACAGGTAGATTTTAGAGATGGAATCCTAAGGGTAGGTATCTCTCCCGGTAAAGCTACAGTAAAACATTTTGAAGATACTGTCCGTTATTCTCAACGTAATTCTATAAAGGAGAAGGTTATGCATTCGTGTATCGTTTTTTTTTGTACGATTGTTACGCGATTACTTCGCCAATTGTGAACCGATTCGAATGATTCTTCGATATAAAGCTCCTATAAAATGTAAATATTTTCTCAATTTATCTATCAACTTCTATCAGTCACATAATTACGTACATCGCAACATGTTTCCTGTTGTTATATATATATTATTATATATATTTCTCAATGGGGAAAACACGTTTGATGTATATACATTTCTGTATAATCCTCACAAAATTCCAATAATATCGGCATATACAATACTAGCTGTTACCTGCGGCTTCGCCCGCGTTATTTGAGTTTTTATGACCTTTGCGGTCTAGATCGATGATCTCTTAGGCCAAGTCACCATAGATGACCCCAAAGTCGAACTCAATATCCTTTATTGTTAAAGTCATTAATCAATTGTAGTTAGGTATACGAAGTTGTGCTGTTAAAATGTTTGACTCAACACAAAAGTTCCTCAAACATTTCTTACAAAGAAAAAACTGGCCAAGTGCAAGTCGGACTCGCACTCGTAGGGTTCCGTAACACAGTAGAGTATTCTATAACTATGATTTTTCGCAACTACAAAAATAACTTTGTTTTTCATAGTGTTTGTATGAAAAACAAAGTTATACTTGCAGTCGCTATATCTCAACAACTGCTGACTGTATCTCGTTCAAACCAATTTTCGTTGAAAGCTTTTATTGAGATCTACAGAATATATTTTTTCTAGATTTTTCACTCCTATACTTTAGAAATTAGAGGGGGGGGGGGGGGCACACATTTTACCACTTTAGACGCGCCTATCTTTTAAATGATTGACTTTGAGAATAAATGATTTCATTTTCAATGTCAATGTCATTTTCAATTTCCATAGACACCTCACACGTATAGGTTTGATGAAAAATTTTTTTTTGTTCCATTCCATTTGGGGGCATCCCATACATGGAGTATGGGGTGCCCCCCCTTAAACTTTTATAATTTTTATATTTGTACAAAAATTGGAAAGCGGTTTACAGAATACATCTACCTACCAAGTTTCAATTCTGTGGTCTCAATAGTTTCGGAATAAAATGGCTGTGACATACGGACGGACAGACAGACAGACAGACAGACAGACAGACATGGCGAATCTATAAGGGTTCCGTTTTTTGCCATTCGGCTACGGAACCCTAAAAAAGGGGAATAGCTGCGCGAGCGTAGCGAGCGCTATCATTGCGCGAGCGAACAATTTTTATGACTTTTTATGACCCTGACAGTTTTATGACCTAATAATCAAGTCACTATAGATGACTTTTAGGACGAACTCGATATCGTCTATTGTTAAAGTCATAAATCACTATTTGGTAAATCGAATCAAGGTTTACCAATTTTTTCTGTTTAAGTATTTGAGTCAGTCTAATGTTAAAACACGCTATTATTTGCTATATGGCGTTATTACCGCGCAAGCAAAGCGAGCGTGAAATTTTTTATGACTTTTTATGACCCTGACTGTTTTTATGACCTACTTAGTTAGCACCGATGACACAAAGGTTAAACTTGATATCCACTTATTTTAAGGTAAATAATTATTATGATTATTGAAGGTTGTACTGTTTCAATTTATGACTCGTTTTGATGCATGTGGTTATTTATATACAAAAGTTGCTGGAGTATTACCTACAAAGAAGATAAAAGAAATGCTTGCGCAAGCATAGCGAGCGCGAAAAATTTTACGACTTTTCATGACCCTGAGAGTTTTTATGACCTGCTAAGTCAACACCGATAACCCTAAGGTTAAACTTGATATCCACTTATTTTAAGGTAAATAATCACTGTACTGTTTTAATTTATGACTCGTTTTGATGCATGTGGTTATTTATATTCAAAAGTTGCTGGAGTATTTCCTACAAAGAAGACAAAAGAAATGCTTGCGCGAGCGTAGCGAGCGCTATCACTGCGCGAGCGAAGCGAGCGCGAAAATTTTTTACGTCTTTTATGACCCGGACAGTTTTTATGATCTACTTAGTCAACACCGATGACCCTAAGGTTAAATGTGGCTGTTAAAACACGAATGTTTCTGAAATACTACCCACAAAGCAGATAAAACACGATGGGCAAGCAAAGCCATCGCGTAAATTTTGATGTTTTTTAGTTACCCTGACAGTTTTATAATCTAATTAAGACACTTTTTAAGCTTAGTCATTATAGATGAACCTTAAGTTAATTTTTTATGATTATGCAAACTCTATGGACCTAAAGTTAACAAAAAATATAGGCACCCACACAGACTTAACTACACTTAACTGTCGAAAAAAAAGTATTCTTTGCCCTTTAATGCCCTATTAAATGTCTTTGTACAAAATTTCATCTGAATCAGTCAAGCCGTTTTTCCGAAAAGAGGCCACATTTACAAAATTCCATAATAAAAATCTAGACACCCGTAATTGCCAGCCAAAAAAAGTATTCGTTGTCCTTCTATGTGTTATTAACAGTCTGTGCACAAAATTTCAGCTAAAACAGTTAACCCGTTTGACCGAGAGTAGGCCACACATATACAAAGTTCAATTTAAAAAATGTGGACATCTGGACTCGACAACCAGAAAAAAAACATCCGATGTGCTTCTATGCCATATGAACTGTTATATGTATAAAAAAACATCTGAATCGGTCAAGCTGTTTAGCTGATAAGAGGCCACACATTCACAAAATTACATTTAAAAAATCTGGACCCCCTGACTCGACAGCCAGAAAAAAAGTATCCTATATCCTATTCCGCCCTATGACATGTTTTCATACAACATTTCAGGCAAATCAGTCAAGTCGTTTATTCGAGAAGAAGGCTAATATTTACAAAATTTAATTAAAAATATCTGGACCCCCTGACTCGACAGCCAAAAAAAAAGTATCCTATATCCTATTCTGCCCTATGAACTGTCTTTTTGCAATATTTCAGGCAAATCGGTCAAGCCGTTTATTCGAGAAGAAGTCTTATATTTACACTAGAAGTGTCCCGCGGCTTCGCCCGCGTTAAAACCTTTTATTTACTTAAAATATTTCTTTTGTAAAAACGATTCTATCATTAAACACATCAAATATTAATTAGCCAAATCGGTTCACCCGTTTTTATGTTATCCGACCGACTTAGGCAATTCGGGATTCATATTTATAAAACCCTAAAAACCTAAATTTACAGACTAAAAATGTTGAAATGACCTAAATTGTTACCTACCCCATTTCGAAAAATCCTACAATACGTTCTTTTTTCCCATCTTGTTTCGCCATACAAACTTTGAATCCCCGTTCCATATCCGAGAGGAATTTTCAGAAAATAATTTCTGAGCGGATACCTACGTCATAATAACTATCTGCATTTTGAATTTCAGCGCAATCCGAAACAATATCGATTTTTTTTACTTTGTTACCCCAGTTTATCCTCTTAGGGTGGCATTTTGAAAAAGTTTGAAACTTGTATTTACTTATTTATTTACAGAAGTACTTGTGTGGAATGTCGAATAAAACGACTATCCAAACTTTGAACCCCCGCTTCATCCCCTTCAAGAGTGTATTTTGAAAAATTTTTTCTCAGCGGGTACCTAAGTCAAAATAACTATCTGCATGCCAAATTTCAGCGCAATCCGAAACAATATTGATTTCAGACTTTGTTACCCCATTTCACCCTTTTAGGGGTGGAATTTCTAAAAAGCCTGGAACACGTATTTACTTACATAAGTACTTGTGTTAAATTTCGAATATAAAAGACTATCTAATATTATTTTTTCATACAAACTTTGAACCCCCGTTTCATCCCCGTCAGGGGTGAATTTTGGAAAATCCATTATCAGAGGTAATTAACGTCGTAATAACTATCTGCATGCCAAATTTCAGCGCAATCCGAAACAATATTGATTTTCAGACTTTGTTACCCCCCTTCACCCTTTTAGGGGTGGAATTTCGAAAAAGCCTGAAACACGTATTTACTTACCTAAGTAATTGTGTTAAATTTCGAATATAAAAGACTATCTAATATTGTTTTTCCATACAAACTTTGAACCCCCGTTTCATCCCCTTCAGGGGTGAAATTTGGAAAATCCTTTCTCGGAGGGAACTAACGTCGTAATAACTATCTGCATGCCAAATTTCAGCGCAATCCAAAACAATATTGATTTTCACACTTTGTTACCCCATTGCACCCTCTTAGGGGTGGAATTTAAAAAAAACCTGAAACACGTATTTACTTATTTTTTTACTGAAGCACTTGTGTGAAGTTTCGGATAGAAAAGACTATCTAATCTTGTTTTTTCATACAAACTTTTCGGATAGAAAAGACTATCTAATCTTGTTTTTTCATACAAACTTTGAACCCCCGTTTCATCCCCTTCAAGGGTCAATTTTGGAAAATCCTTTCTCTGAGGGAACTAACGTCGTAATAACTATCTGCATGCCAAATTTCAGCGCAATCCGAAACAATATTGATTTTCAGACTTTGTTACCCCATTTCACCCTTTCAGGGGTGGAATTTTGAATAAGCCTTAAAAACGTATTTACTTATTTTTTTATTTGAAGCACTTGTGTGAAGTTTCGGATAGGAAAGACTATCTAATCTTGTTTCTCCATACAAACTTTGAAATGCCATTTCATCCCTTTAAAGGGTGAATTTTGGAAAATCCTTTCTTAGTACATCCCTACGTACTAAGAGAAATATACCCTCCAAATTTCAAGTCTCTACGACCAGCGGTTTAGGCTGTGCGTTGTCTGTCAGTGAGTCAGTCAGTATGTCAGGACAAAGATTCTTATAGTATTAGATAACAGGAATATTAGAAAATAAACCTCAAATCTGTCGACCAATGACGTCAGAATCTAACTTACTTTCTTTATTTTATTCCTTATCCTACGTATTATGCGAGGTGTACCTATTCAAACGTACCAATCAAATATTTTCCCTTTATGATTCTATAGAAAAGATTACAAAGGTAGCCAAAATGCGGAAGATTATTTTTTCATTATTGCGTAAGATGGGAAAATGGAAAGTTCTGTCACGCTTCTTGTTCCTTGAACGACTACAAATAAATTATAAGTAAAAAATATTTTTTAAGACAAGCTTTTATCTGGGACAATGAACTAAAATGTTAAAAATAAATTCTAATAAGTATTTGGCGTGTAGGTACTTACCTATATTCTTAGAAGCTTGAAGCACTACCCGTTTTTCAGGCTAGGTAATTATTACACTTCAGTGCCTTAAGCTTTCAAAATATAGGTAAGTACCTACACGCCAAATACTTACTAGAATTTATTTTTTAACATTTTAGTTCATTGTCCCAGATAAAAGCTTGTTTTAAAAAATATTTTTTACTTATAATTTATTTTTAACTTTCTAGTAGGTAAGTATAGATACCGAATACCTACCTACTACCTAAGTATTTAAGAGAAGGCATGATGTTTTAAAATATTCCACGGATATTAGATGTGATTATGGGTAAAGTGCTCTTTGATTTGTTGATTTATGATAGAGATGCCATGGCCACCTTCCAGCTTCATCATCAGACCCTGGATATCATCTAGGTGAAAAATTATCTTCAGGACAAATCAATCGAGCCCAAACTCGGTAGGGTTATGCTGTTTTATCACAGAGATGCCATTGCCACCTTCCGTCTCCGTCATCAGACCAGCTTCATGGTACCATATCATTGTATTGTCACCGAAGATACATAAGTACACCAAATTTGAGTCCAATCGGACATCGGGAAGTGGGTCTAATATAGCTTCCAAGATTCCACCCGATCATACATAGTTACATATATACATACATACATACATACATTGCAAGTTAAATAAAAGCTTGTAAAATAGCAGAAGTTTGAATATTCAGCAATATGTATACAACTTTAACATTTATATTCAATATGAATATATCTGATTGTTAAATGGTTTGTTATGTTTCAATAAGGTCCACTATGACCACTTAGTCGTGGTTTTGAATCACCCAATAAACAAAAAAGTCGCGTAACTATTCTCCAAGTACCGGTATTATGTCCGGTGCCAGTCTGATTGTGAGATGTTGAGAAGTGGCACTGTGTTGATTTTTTTAAAATAACTTATAGGCTACCGTTTGACCACTATCTCACCTGTTGGTAAGTGATTATGCGGTCAAAGATGGTAAGCTCGCTAGGCCTAGAATGGGAACTGACTGTCAAGGATAGTTGCCGGAACACATTAGATCTTTGGCGACAGATTTTCCAACTTGAAGGTTGTAGTGTGGTCTACTACTGGGGGACCAGGGTAAGAGAAACAACGTATAGTCTTTACATATTGATAAATCTATATTGAACCCAAATACTTTAAGATATTTATCTTATATACTTAACATTATCACATAGTACGTGCTACATCTAAATGTCACAATCTTTCGTATACATGTTTATAACCTAAACATGTAGTTACACCCTACTGGTGGTAACAGGCTAGGCGGATACAAGATAGTGTCCTACCACTATACTAAAATTTTGTGGATTGCATTACTTTGTAAGATAAGTTGAGACAGTTGCACTATATGGATCACTTTGTGAGATTGGTCTGAGACAGTAGCACTATGTATAGATCAGTTTGGAATACAGGTTGAGACGGTGGAATTGTGTATGGATCAGTTTTTGAGATAGGTTAAGACAGTGGCATTATGTTGATCAGTTTGTAATATTGGTCTGAAACATAGGCAATGAGTATGGATCAGTTTGAAAGATAGGTTGAGACAGTGGCACTATGTAGATCAATTTTTAATGTTCGATCTGAGTCATTGGCACTATATATGGATCAGTTTGTGAGGAAGGTTGAGACAGTAAGTGGCATTGTGTATAAATCAGTTTGTGAGATAGGTTGAGATAGTGGCACTGTGTTGATTACTTTGTAAGAAAATTTGAAACATTAACACTATGTGAATCAGTTTGTAAGATTGGTCTGAGACAGTGGCACTGTGTATGGATCAGTTTGTGAGGTTGGGTGAGACAGTGGTACAATGTGGATTACTTTGTGAGATAGGTTCAGACAGTAGCACTATGTGCATCAGTTTGTAAGATTGGTCTGAGAGAGTGGCACTATGTAGATCAGATTGCAAGATAGGTCTAAGACATTGGTACTTTATGGATCAGACAAATGTCGATTGTCCAGCGCCTTCCAAATCAGACCAGCTCGATACAACCTTAGATTAAGAGGTACATTGCGATGCCTGAGCGCGTCATATTACATTAGCCATGGTATGTCACACTATGGGTTGCGACGTCGTGGATTTTTGCTGTGCTATACCAGAAAGATTATTCACCAGAAAGCAGTCAATGTGTCGAGGCTATAATCAAGCTCATTATTATAGAACGCATTGAAATTGAGCAAGGGTTATTGGGCAAGGTCATACAATCTTAGTATTCCAGTTGTTCTTCAAAAATAAATTTAGTTCCCTAGTTGTCGAGCTCTAAGACATAATGATATTTGCACGTACGTAGGCTGATTGCCTCAAATAAACCTAAAGGTTAACGATACGGCCGCATTCACACCGTGCAGCTATTTCAGGTTTACGAGACGTGCGTCACTGCTTATGTGATTATTTTATTACCCTACCCACAAAGGTAGGTACGTGAAGAGAATAGATTAAAAGGAGTAAGATGAATTAGACAATGAAAAAAAGCAATAAGTTATAGTCTTAAAAACATGCTTGAACAACAAAGTTGAATCATGGCTCCAACATCAGGCCCTAGTTACCAAGCCTTATCTATTAAACTAGTCAAAATAAATCTAATGAGCCCACACATGAAGACTTTACTAGTCACTGAAAAGTTCCACTATCACTATTACTATCACTATCACTATATCCCTTCTCCGAAATACTAAGTTATAATATCAGGCAATTAGTGTAACAAACACGTGGGAAATCTTTTTGGAAAAATTACTGTTATACACGACCTTCATACCCACGTGTCTCATAGTTTTATTTAAAACGTGTTGTGTACCAATGTTGAGTCAATTGACCCAGAGAATTAAAAAAATACCACAAAATATTCAACGTCCCATTTCACCCTCTAAGACGTGGAATTTCAAGAAAAGCTTTCTTAGTGGATGCCTACATTTGCAAAGAACATATTATCCTCCAAATTTCATGTCTGCATAACCAGCGGCTTAGGCTGTACGTTGTCTCTTTGTCAGTCAGTCAGTCAGTGTATCAGTATGTAAGAACAAAGTGTCTTATAGTATTTGTTATAACCCACTCACGTCTTTTCTTATTGTTCCTTCGAATGATAAACGTTTCTACATTCTGAGCGTTGTTCATGATTGCACACTAAAGCTAAGAGCTTTTCTAGCGTCAGTGCATGGGGTTGCAAACCTGGTCACTGTTTTACTCAATTCTAATGGTGACTGGGCGAGCATTCCCTTTGCGTCAGATGCGCTGTCAGCTTGGTCTGGCTTCAATTCGGATGCGACTATCCCAGAATTAAAGCACGTTCAGCGAGCATGGGACGATGTAGGGACGAAGCGGCTCCAGGAGCAAATATTAGAGGGTACCACGGGAGCGGATAAGGCCAGACTGCGGACAGCCTGAATCCGGTGCATGGTTACATGAGCTGCCTTCACCTTACCTGGGCACTTTACTAGATGACGACTCTCTGCGTGTGGCGGTGGCTCTCCGTCTAGGCTGCAAGGTGTGTGAACCTCACATGTGCACTTACGGTTCTATGGTGGAGGCCGATGACAATAACGCATTGAGTTGTAGGCGTTGCACAGGGAGGTTTTCCCGTCACCATGCGCTAAATGACATAGTCTGTAGAGCCCTCATATCGGCCAACGTTCCCTTAGTGCTCGAGCCTCCAGGTCTGAGCAGATCTGATGGTAAGAGGCCAGACGGGTTTACTCTGGTGCCTTGGAAAAACGGCAAGTGCCTAGTTTGGGACGCGACTTGCGTTAGCACTTTAGCTGCCAGCCACCTCAGTCACAACGTCCACTCCCCTTCAGCAGCTGCCGAAGACGTGGCTAGTAAAAAGAGGCTAAAGAACGCTGCTATGGAGCCGCTTTACCACTTCGTGCCTATCGCAGTGGAGACTCTAGGTTGTTGGGGGACAGAGGCCGAGAAGTTCTTCCATGAAGTAGGTCACAGGCTTAGGGACAGTACAGGTGACTCCCGCTCTGGCTCGTTCCTGGTGCAAAGGATAAGCATCGCCATTCAACGTGGAAATGCGGCGAGTGTGATGGGCACCTTTGCACCCGGAGCGCTCAGGGGCGGGTTATTTGACTAATATATAGATATATATTTTAATTTAAATTTGACATTACTTGATTTTGTACGTTACAATATTTTATTTTGAACCAAATACTTAACCTAGTAAAAATCATTCAAAATATCATTAAGAATAATTATTTATGCGAATGTCAACCTGTCTGTCTGATACGTACAGAAGAATCAAGAATCAAAGCATGTATTCAGTATGTAGGCAGTATTAATATACGCACATATACACGTCAAAATCATAAATCATAAAATAAATCATAACCAACCATCAAGCAAACACAGCAAAAGCAGAATTTTAACGCTTTGAATTAGAAAAAAAAACAAAAGTAATGAACCATTCAGCTGTCATCCAATCGTTTACGTCAGAATATAAAAAAAAAATTAAAGTAGTTTAAAACCAACCATACATGTAACTGTGTGTATCAATTTTTCAGACAATTTTTATATAAAAAAATTTAAAAAAGTGAAATAGTGAAACACAACTTAAAGAGTCGCATACCGATCACAGCACATATCATGATCCGATTGAAACTGATAGTCCGTCTGTCAGCTGCTTCTTGTTTGAATAAAAATATAAATATAAATAAAATTGGAAAGTGTAAGTGCTAAACTGATTTGGTTGAATTCATCACAAATAAATTAACGAAGGTGAAGCCGCAAATAAGTAATCAATAGAATATATCATCAATCCAAAGACACAAATAATTCATTTCAAAACTATAAAAATCTCTTTATCGAATAATTTGCGAAATTGGGTAGAAATTACAATTGAGAAAATTTGAAGAAGAGCCAAAACATACATAATGTATATTGAAACAATAGATTGGATGACTTGCACATTTCAACCCAAGATACAGCTAAAGAAACTCACACCTCGGAAAAATGCCGGGAGAACCTTTCAAATAACAATGTAGGCAAATATTGCTTGCTGTAGAATTTGCTTCTTTCAATGAACAGGATCTCACCTCTCTTTCCCGCAAGCCCCTCTCGTTTCACGTCAGTTATCGCTTAGTAAGCTCTAGAGCTTTTCGCAATACAGTCGGAAAATCTGTAGGGAAACACGCGCGAATCGCTAAACTTCTTTCGGAATCGAGTGACGAGTGATTTGTGGTTCAATTTTTCCGTGATGAAATGGATGCGAAAACGAGTTTAATGTCTAATTATCAGGTGCTTTATTTATACAGCTGAAGTTTTTCCTATGCGTTAATGCGAGTAAGTGTTAAAATTATGGAAGTGATAAATCATCAGTGTTGTTTGATTTAATGCGTTTACTGATCTTAAAAATAACTGCTATGTTTTGTCTTGTATCCATAAACAAAGAGCATAGTAATTAATGACATAAGCTACATTGATTTCTATGATAAACTTAATGAGTGATTGTGTATGTAAAAATTGAGAGTGTTCTATAAATATGACTTAAGTATGGCTGTGTTTTCTAACTCAACGGACTTCGGTCTTGATGGGCTTAACTTGTCAGATCCGTCAAATGGAACGTTTCATTTCGGTGCCGGTTTGGATGAGCTGGACATCTTCTATCAACCGGAGCATGTTCTGATCACACTGTATGTGCCTGTGATACTGCTGTCGTTAGTTGCTAATGTGCTGCTCATCATAGTTGCCGTCAAGTGTAATTATACCAAGAAGTAAGTTTATTTAAATGTATTTATTTATTTTCGGAAAACTCGCGACTATTAATATTGAAATAACAACTAAATCGTCTTGTATAAAGTCAATTACAAGTTTCCACAGGTAGAAAGTTGTAGTTATAATTAAAATTATGTTTATAATTACATAAAAAGGGTACTTAAAATACTGTTCACCACAAACAATACACCAATGTTATAAATGGTAAAATTAGTTTCTATATTTTATGTTTTAGTTTGTTTGGGACCTCTTCGCGGTCAAACGGCTTGACTGATTTAGCAGAATTGTTGCACTGGGATAGCCTGTACTATGGATTAAGCTATAGGATATTGTTTAATGCGGGTAAAGCCGCGGGGCACAGCTAGTAACTGAATATAACAATAGCGTAAGGCTGACAACCCACCAAAGCTAAGCGACGAAAATTCAACCAATAGTTTTACTGGTGGATAGGTGGTACCCTTAAAGCTTTTTGTAATAACGCCGTCGCCTAATTGCAAAAAGCGCAAGTCCATTCTAGATTAAATTTGGTTGAAAAAACAGGGTGACAAAAACAAAAATTAATCAGATGACTTCATATGCTGCGCCAATCATTTTCAGTACCGAGTTTGAGCTGTTTATCACTATAATATCTCTGGAGACACTAATTAGATCTCTACCGAATATGAATGGGACTATTCCGAAATAAACATTTTTTGAATAAAAAAAAAAAAAATCACACAAAAGTACGTTTATTTTGATTTATTATTGTTTTATTTGTAAAATTCGTAGTTTATAATATGGTTTTCATTTTTATTAATAATATTTTTTTATTATTTATCGCCCCTATAATGTTACACCACCGACCTCGCTCAACACACATATCCATTTCCCTATCCCAAGGTTGACTGGAAGAGATCGATTTTAGCGATAAGTCCGCCCATTGTACTATAGTTTTAAGTGTTTACTGTTTATTAAGTTAGTTTTAATTGGTGTACAATAAATAATTTTGTATTGTATTGTATAGTAAAAACTAAACTAACAATATATTCGTCGATAAAAGTTTAATTATGTGCACATAATCAACGCGTTGTTCATTTTGAATCGAGGAGATGTTCTCCGTAAATTGAGGCTTTTGGCTTACAATGATTAGAGAGAATTTTATTAAATCAATTCGAGATTCCTTTTGATTCGCATAATTTTTTTTAGTTTCTTTTTTCTTTGGTGTGATAATTTACGAGTGTTTAAAATATTGATAAAGAAAAGAAGAGATGTGTTAAGATGGATGCATAAAATTATTGTCATAATGTATAAAGTCACAATGATATGCTTATTTAGGCAAAACAATAATTGAGTCCATTGCCTGCTGGCAAACCTTTGCTGCTCTAAAAAACAGTTAGAGAAGATCAAATTATTTAGACCCCCCTAGGTTAGAATGGGAAGTTGTCATATATTCCGTTAGTTTTTCGTTTGAGGCAAAGAGGGTCTACAACCCGGAGGTCTCCAAATCGCGAGTGAACAGGTATTTACTAGGTAAGCGTGCTACATCGTCGACCGCATTGTCACTTAACATCAGGTGAGATAGTGTACAAACGCTTGCATACTGCAAAACAGCATAGAAAAAAAAAGGGTGCTCTTCATAAGAATTTTAGTAGACCAATAGCTCTTCCAGAAGTTTTCGTTGCGTCTAGCAACTTTGTATCATATCTCGCTTGGAAGAAGACTGTTTGGTTGACATAGATGTCTTCCTCGGCAGTATTGGTGTATTGTAAATGATTTGCTTATACATATATTTTGGCCACGAATAACATCTCAACAAGATGTAAGAAATTCTCAAACTCTAATACTAATATCCCTGCAATTTGCTAAAATTTACGAGCGAACACTTTACACGGTATGTTCTGATATTAAAACATAAATCGCAACAAGCCAAAATAAATGTCCACGATTAAAAGTTTTACGTCCATAACTTGTAACTGCAGGCTCTTCGAATATGATCTTTATTTCTCAACGTTAAAGTATAAATTTATTTATCGGTGTTTTCTGCTCGTTTAAGGATGTGGTTACATCAACATAACGTTTAAACAAAAGTTACACAACTTATTCAGGAAGCTCATGGAATTACTAATTATGTTATCCGGAAACGGAGCTTTTGTCTGATGGGTCTGGCCTCTCTGTCATTTCCGTAACAGTTTAATGTTATTTTCGGTTTGTTGATCCGATAAAACTTTCGTTTAACTGTCACCAAGCCAAGGGACATGTTCAATCAAGCAAATATATTGGCCTGATTTACCATACTATGTATCTCGACGATACAATTCACAAGATACTTAGGCTGAGTTGCACCATCTTGCTTTTACTATAACAAACGTCAAAAATCAGTCAAATTCTATAAAAAATCAACGGTTATAAATGTAGTTACGGTATAAGTAAAGTGTTGCAACTCAGCCATAGTTTTCACTTCTATCGGCAGCCCCAAAGACTGCGCCGAATGTTTCTATTTAAATGTGAATGAAGTTGATGGTAAAAGTGAGATAGAATGAAAATGTGTTTAGTGCCCGATTTTATTACATTAAATTGACGTTTTGTAGAACATTAATTGGTTTTAGTAAATTGATATTTTGAGTTAGTCGTAGTTGAATGATATTCTAGGGCGATTTAACCACTGGACCGGAGATGTACTCAATAAACAATAAAGTATAAAATCACGTTCAATCAGATCAATACATTGGCTTGGTTGAGCGTGCTCGTTGGCTTGGTGACGATTTCATACTTAATCGAGTCCCCCTTCAGTTGTTGGATCGCCCTTGATCACACTGTACTAATGCTGTTGAAAACATATCTAGACACCTATTTTAGATAACGTATAACAGGTGTCTTAAATAAAAGGAAACAAATTTTATTCCAAAGAGAGTGAACATTGTAAAAATTCCTGTGACAGGGTGGCTTTATTTTGATTGATTACATTTTCGCACGCCTAGAATTTCCGAAGATATATGCTATATACATATATAGTTATAACAAGCATAAGCATACGCTATGCTTGATTTTAAATAAATTATTTTCACCGTTGTTCGGCCCATAGCGCCAACTGCCCATACCCAGTTGGGTTCATATTAATGCCAAAGTGACATGCCAAATTGGAGTCAATAATTGGATTCAAAAGTTAGTATGTAGTAATATGGGAATAATTTAATTGAGAAGCTGGGGTTGTGTCTAAAAATTAGTCAGTTGTCTCGCCCACAGAAATATGAATAAACTAGAAGTGCCCCGCGGCTTCGCCCGCGCTAGTAACTTATTTTATTTACTTAAAACTTTTCATTTGTAAAAACGATTCTATCATTAAAGACATCAAATAAGAATTAGCCAAATCGGTTCACCCGTTTTTATGTTATTGCGTGACTAAAGTAAATCGGGATTCATATTTATAAAACCCGAAAAACCCAAATGTTCAGAATTCGTTACCTACCCCATTTCAAAAAATCCTACAACACGTACTTATTTATTTATAAAAGTACTTATGTGTAAAGTTTCGAATTAAACAGACTATCTTATCTTGATTCGCCATACAAACTTTGAATCTCCGTTCCGTATCCGGGAGGAATTTTTAGAAAATCCTTACTGAGCGTATACCTACGTCATGATAACTATCTGCATTCTAAATTTCAGCTCAATCCGAAACAATATTAATTTTCAAACTGTGTTACCCACTTCACCCTTTTAGGGGTGGCATTTTGAAAAAGTCTGAAACTCGTATTTACTTATTTATTACAGAAGTACTTGTGTGAAATGTCGAATAAAATGACTATCAAAACTTTGAACCCCGCTTCATCCCCTTGAAGATTGAATTTTATAAATTCTTTCTTAGTGGATACCTAAGTCAAAATAACTATCTGCATGCCATATTTCAGCGCAATCAGAAACAATATTGATTTTCACACTTTGTTACCCCATTACACCCTGTAAGGGGTAAAATTTCAAAAGACCTGATTCACTTATTTACTTTTTTTTTACTGAAGTACTTGTGTGAAGTTTCGAATAGAAAAGACTCTCTAATCTTGTTTCTCCATACAAACTTTGAACCCCCATTTCATCTGACTGACAGACAATGCACAGCCTAAACCACTGGTCGTAGAGACTTGAAATTTGGAAGGTATGTTTGTCTTAGTACGTAAGGGTGTACAAAGAAATTTGCGTATTTTGTCGCTCCACCTGGTCACAGGTCGTCCTACGCTACGTTTGCCGATTCGTGGTCTCCACTCAAGGATAAGTCTACCCCAACGGTTATCAGTCCTGCGGCAGATATGACCAGCTCACTGCCACTTCAGCTTACTAATCCGTTGAGCTATGTCGATAACTTTAGTTCTCTGGCGAATTACTTCGTTCCGGATTCGAACACGCAGAGAAATACCGAGCATAGCTCTCTCCATAGCTCGCTGAGCGACTTTAAATTGGTGGACCAGTCGAACTGTGAGTGTCCACGTCTCGGCTCCGTATGTCATCGCAGGTAGGACGCACTGGTTAAAGACTTTTGTCTTTAGACACTGCGGTATAGGTGACGAGAAGACTCGACGGAGTTTTCCGAATGCTGCCCAGCCCAACTGAATTCTTCTCTGGATTTCTTTCTCGAAGTTGTGTTTGCCTAGTTGGAGCGTTTGCCCTATAAGGGAAACATACTGCGTTTTATAAATAAGAATCTCTATTTCCCTTAGTAACGCAATAACTTGAAAACGGGTGAACCGGTTTGGCTAATTATTTATTTATGTCTTTTTGAAGATGTATCAGAGCGTCTTACTAAAATTCATTGCCACATAGCATTTCACATAATTCGGTTTTGTCTATTTGTACCAAAATTCACCTAGATACTTCGCTGCTGCCCGTTTTGGAACCATTTGATCTTACTATCGAGCTTAGATGAAACTATTAAAAATATCCTTACCAAAATTCTAAATTGTTCTCTTTCGGACAATTCGTGGTGTCAAGCTTCCTTGCCTATTCGGTTCGGGGGCATAGGCATACGCAAAATTTCCAGTGTTTCACTACCGGCTTTTTTATCTTCTGTCCATGGTATTACCGGTATTTTTGATAAAATAATAAATAATTCTTTAACAAAAATATCGATCACTCTAATGGAGGAAGCTAAAAATGCCTGGTCCTTGGCATGCCCGAAAGAAGCCTCCGTTCGCAACGGCAATGGGACGAGCCCCTATGCAAAAATGTACAGAAATATCTTTTAGACAGTTGTGTAGATAATAGGGACCGGGCTCGTCTTTTTGCCACGCGCGAACGGGAATCAGGATACTGGTTGCAGACGTTACCTTCGTCCAATATAGGGACGTTTATGGATAACAATAGTTTTTCCGTCGCCGTGGGACTGCGTCTGGGCATCTCTAGAACAGAGCCGCACCGCTGTCGCTGTGGCGACGAGGTTAATCACCTGGGCCACCACGGCCTATCATGTCGCTGCAGTGCGGGGCGGCTTTCGCGACACGCTTCACTAAACGACGTTATTCGTCGGGCCCTTGCCACCGTCAACGTGCCGGCTATTTTAGAGCCGAACGGTATTTCACGTGACGATGGCAAGAGACCTGACGGCATGACGTTGATTCTTTGGTGTCGTGGAAAGCCGCTAGTGTGGGATGCAACGTGCTCCGATACGTTAGCAGCATCCCACCTTAATAGTACCTCACGGGCTGCAGGAGCAGCCGCAGACGCGGCAGAGGCCCTCAAGTGGAGGAAATATGCAGACATTGAAGACAATTACGCATTTCTTCCGTTTGGGGTCGAGACCATGGGCTTGTGGGGTCAACAAGCACGCGGTTTTGTAAAGAAGTTGCCCAGACGTCTGATAGATGTCTCCCATGATCAAATAGCTGGCGCGTACCTCGGCCAACGAATTAGTCTTGCCATTCAAAGAGGTAATGTCGCCAGCTCTTTGGGTACCCTACCAGCGGACAGCGACTTTAATTTCAGTTTTTTATTTGTAGATTTTATATAATCTATTTGTATTATAGTTTTAGTTGTCTTTTTTGATAGAAAGGTTTTTACAAAATAAAAGTTTTAAGAAAATGAAAGATTATAACACGGACGAAGCCGCGGGGCACTTCTAGTTTGTGTATTAATATATAGTTTTTATTTCGAAAACTTCAAAAATGACATATAATAATTGTTACACACAATTTAATTTTACGATGTACAAAAATATAATGGGTGTAACACTTTAAGAAACCTAATATTTGACTAATAAAGTGTTCAACAAAATGCCTATAATATGATTTAAATTAACATTGAGTGGTTACTTAAAGCTTTACAAACAAATATGAACGTAAAATATTTTAATGAGGTTTGTAAATACGATTTACCTCATTTTAATATTATTATTTAAACTTCAAATTATAAAATATATTATTTTGTGAAAATGGTGTGCACGCCAAATTTTGCAAATTTTATTTTAAGCACATGCGACGTCCCCGCAACTAAACTTATTTCTCTTTATAAGAAATCCTATATGCGAATAAAAGGGATAACCTAATCTGGCTCCACTGTGCTTTGAATTCTAATATTTTGGCCTTTTGACATTAAAACGAAAATCTTTGAGATACTTATAAAATATATGTTTGTTTGATTTTCTATTTGTAATAATCAAATATATATTACAAATTGAATACAGATTAATAGAATAAGTACTCTGCTTTTCTTTATTATTCCTTAATTGCTTCTAAATTTAATCTAGATTAATCCCAATGTCACACATTCATCATCATCATTAGCTTCAGCCGGTATCAGTCCACTGCTGGACGTAGGCCTATCCCAAGATGCGCCACTGAACCAGATTTTCGGCTCTTCTTGTGACTTTCAATCATTGGGAGGGATATGCCCTAATCGCCACGCCGGGCAGACGGGTAGGCGATCGCAGGACGTACCTCCCGCACCGGTGACGCTGCTGCCCGTCACCGGCCCGCAGTATTTAGCTACGCCATAATTTTGAAATGGTTATACCGCCATCTGTCGGTCGCCAGAGCCTCGTTCGTTGGTCAGCACGATGCACCACGGGCAGGTGAGGTTGGCTGGGAGCATTGAGGTGGTATTTGTACTCCCTTACATCCCTGTCATGTCACACATTTTGTCTTCTATTTATATAGAGGTCAGTGCTGTCGCACCTCAATAACGTGAAAGCACCTATTTATGAACATGACTATACTTTTTTTCATGGAACTAGATTTGTTCTTACAAAGGGTGTGTCTTAATTGACAGTATGTGTTTTAGTTTGTACTTTCTGTGGATAATGTTTCTAAAACAGTCGAACACACCCTGTGCCTTTGTAATTTGTAGACTATATGGGTGCCAATTACTGGACTTAGGTCAAAAGTTTGTTAGTTGCGACATGTTGCTAGTAAACTTGTAGTTTTAATAAGATATATAATAATAATTATAATATATTAGACGATTATTTATTAATTGACTGAAAATACTTCGTTAATTATTCAACCGTGAAATAACAAGTATAATATTTTTAAGATTAATAATAAACTGGCCAAGTGTGAGTCGGACTCGCACACGTAGGGTTCCCATTGGATAAAATTTGCCGGAAAAATAAGTTTATTTCTTGTATGGGAACACCCTTTAAATTTTAATTTACTTTATTTTTTATTGTATGATATTTTATAACAACCATTATAATACACGCTATCAGCAAAAATAAAATCTCTATCTATTACGGTTTGTTAGCATCGATCGAGCATAAAACGCCTGAAAAAACACGTCTCTTGTATGGGGACCCCTTTTTATTTTTAACTTTATTCTCTTTTTAACCGACTTCACAAAAAAGGAGGAGGTTCTCAATTCGTCTGTATGTTTTTTTTTTAAAATATTTGTGTTAGTATTATAGCGGCGGCAACAGAAATACATAACCTGTGAAAATTTCAACTATCTAACTATCACGGTTCATGAGATACAGCCTGTTGATATGAGTCTCAATTTGATCTTTTTACACCTTCCTGCGAAAAATGGGTCTTGACAGACGGACAGACAGACAGACAGACAGACGGACAGACAGACGGACAGACAGACAGACAGACAGACAGACAGAAATACGGACAGACAGACAGACAGACAGACAGACGGACAGACAGACAGACAGACAGACAGACAGACAGACAGACAGACAGACAGACAGACAGACATACGGACAGACAGACAGACAGACAGACGGACAGACAGACGGACAGACAGACAGACAGACGGACAGCGGGGTCTTAGTTATAGGGT
Source organism: Cabera pusaria (assembly GCA_954871355.1). NCBI lineage: Eukaryota > Metazoa > Arthropoda > Insecta > Lepidoptera > Geometridae > Cabera > Cabera pusaria. Next base: position 1,479,131 of record OX940891.1, read on the forward strand.
CCCGCTTTACATTTTGGGTACGGTACCCTTAAAAACATCTTCAAATGCCGTGCTAGTAATTTTCAGTACTGAGTTTGTGGTGTTTATCTCCATATCTCTAGAGATACTTATCAGATCTCGATGAAATTACAATCTTTTGATCGCGTTGACTTACAAGTTTGATTTTTTTTCACAGCCAAATGAATAGATTCGAGTACTTGATATTAGTTCCAATTTATTTTTTTACGCGTGCCTGAGAAAAATGGGTCATGACAGACGGACAGACAAACAGACAGACCGACGGACATCAAAGTGATCCTATAAGAATTCCTTTTTTCCTTTTAAGGTGATTAAAGGAAATTAAAGGGTATTTTTAACCAAAAAGAAGAAATAATCAGCAATACTACGCACTTACCTACTATTACAATCAACCAGATAAGGCATGTATTTGTAATATAGTTTAAAATTAGACTTAGTTAAGATTCCTTGTAAATCCTATTTGGCCATAGTGATAAAATTACAATAAATAACATTTTTAACCGACTTCAAAAAAAGGAGGAGGTTTCTCAATTCGACCGTATATATATTATTAGCATCGGAAGTGGATTTTTTTTAAAAGAAACAATAATTCGAATACAAACTCATTTTATTACAACAAAATTCTTTTATTTAAAACCATTGTCAGGACTCCGATATACAAACATACATTAGTTTAGCTTTACGACATCAGACTGTATTTCATTGACACTCGTTAAAACAAAGACAAGAGGTCTTACCGCAAATTACAACAATCACTGCTCTAAGTCCAACGACAAAATCCGCTGCGCAGGCGTACAGACCCACTTTTATACAGTTTAGAGGGTAATGTGGCAACTCTCAGTAAAATCGCTCGTAAATATGCTAACAATATATATATATATGTATATATATATTAATGTTTGTTCGCGGATAACTTCGTCGTTTCTAAACCGATTTTGATTATTCTTTTTTGTTGGAAAGGAAATATCCCTAGTGTGGTACCATGGTAAGTCGGTTCTTTTTAGTTTTTTAAACGATCTTATATAACATCAACAGCTTTTTCAGAAATGCTTTTAAGTGATGTTTTGATGAAAATCAACACCTCAACACCAATATTATAAATGCGAAAGTCAGTTTGTTTATTTGTTTGTTTGTTTGTTTGTTTGTTTGTTTGTTTGGGACTTCTTCACGGTCAAACGGCTTGACCAATTTGGCTGAAATTTTGTACAAAGATAGAACAAAAGGCAGAATAGGATATAGGATACTTTTTTTTTGGCTATCAAGTCAGGGGGTCCAGATATTTTTATTTGAATTTTGTAAATATAAGACTTCTTCTCGAATAAACGGCTTGACCGATTTGCCTGAAATGTTGTATGAATACATGTCATAGGGCAGAATAGGATATAGGATACTTTTTTTCTGGCTGTAGAGTCAGGGGGTCCAGATATTTTTAATTGAATTTCGTAAATAAAGGACCTCTTCTCGAATAAACGGCTTGACCGATTTGCCTGAAATTTTGTATGAACACATGTCACAAGGCAGAATAGGATATAGGATACTTTTTTCTGGCTGTCGAGTCAGGGGCTCCAGATATTTTTAATTGAATTTTGTAAATATAAGACCTCTTCTTGAATAAACGGCTTGACCGATTTGCTTGAAATTTTGTATGAATACATGTCATAGGGCAGAATTGGATATAGGATACTTTTTTCTGGCTGTCGAGTCAGGGGGTCCAGATATTTTTAATTGAATTTTGTAAATAAAAGACCTCTTCTCGTATAAACGGCTTGACCGATTTGCTTGAAATGTTTTATAAAGACAGTTCATAAGGCAGAATAAAATATAGAATACTTTTATTTTGGTTATCGAGTCAGGGGGTCCAGATATTTTTAATTGAATTTTGTAAATATAAGACCTCTTCTAGAATAAACGGTTAGACTGATTTGCCTGAAATGTTGTATAAAGACAGTTCATAGGGCAGAATGGGATATCGGATACTTTTTTTTTAGCTATAGAGTCTGAGTGTTTAGATTTTTTTATTGAATTTTTTGAATGTCTGGCCTCTTATCAGCTCAACAGCTTGACCGATTCCGCTGAAATTTTATACATATTACAGTTCATATTGCATAGAATCACATAGGATACTATTTTTCTGGCAGTCGAGTCCAGGTGTCCAGAATTTTTTAATTGAACTTTGTAAATGTGTGGCCAACTCTCGGTCAAACGGGTTAACCATTTAAGCTGAAATTTTGTGCACAGACAGTCAAAAAGACATAGAAGGACAACGAGTACTGTTTTTTGGTCGGAAATTTCGGTTGTCTATATTTTTATTATCGAATTTTGTCAATGTGTGGCCTCTTTTCGGCCAAACGGCTTGACCGATTCTGATGAAATTTTATACAAAGACATTTAATAGGGCATAAAAGGGCAAAGAATACTTTTTTCGGCATTTAAGTGCGGGTGCCTATATTTTTTGTTTACTTTAGAGTTTTCATAATCATAAAAGTTAGACCTTAGGTTCATCTATAATGACTAAACTTAATAAGTGCCTTAATTAGGCCATAAAACTGTCAGGGTCATTAAAAGTCATCAAAATTTACGCGATGGCTTTGCTTGCCCAACGTGTTTTATCTGCTTTGTGGGAAGTATTTCAAAAACATTCGTGTTTTAACAGCCACATTTAACCTTAGGGTCATCAGTGTTGACTTAGTAGGTTACAAAAACTGTCAGGGTCATAAAACATAAAAATGTTCGCGCTCACATCGCTCGCGCAGTGATAGCGCTCGCTACGCTCGCGCAATAATTTGTTTGATCTACTTTGTAGGTAATATTTCAGCAACTTTTGTATTTTAATAGCCACATTCATCAAAACGAGTCATAAATTGGAACAGTACAACTTTCAATAATCATAATGATTTTTTACTAACCTTGGGGTCATCGGTCTTGACTTAGAAGTTCATAAAAACTGTTAGGATCATAAAAAGACGTAAAAAATTTTCGCGCTCGCTCCGCTCGCGCAAACATTTTTTCTTTGCAGGTAATATTTCAGCATTTTTGTATTTTTATAGCCACATGCATCAAATTGAAGCCATAAATTGAAACAGTAAAACTTTCAATAATCATAATGATTAATAACCTTAAAATAAGTGGATATCAAGTTTAACTTTTGTGTCATCAGTGTTTACGTAGTAGGTCATAAAAACTGTCAGGGTCATAATAGGTCGTAAAATGTTTTCGCGCTCGCTTCGCTCGCGCATTGATGGCCCTTGCTACGCTCGCGCAAACATTTCTTTTATCTACTTTGTAGGTAATATTTCAGCATTTTTTGTATTTTAATAGCCACATGCATCAAAACGTTGCTATAAATTGAAACAGTACAACCTTCAATAATCATTATGATTAATAACCTTAAAATAAGTATATATCAAGTTTAACCTAAGGGTCATCGGTCTTGACTTAGGTAGGTCAAACAAACTGTCAGGGTCATAAAAAGTCATAAAAAATTTTCGCGCTCGCCTCGCTCGCGCAGTGATAGCGCTTACTACGCTTGCCCAGTAAAAGCGCTCGCTCCTGTCGCGCAAGCATTTGTAATATCTACTTTGTAGGAAACATTTCAGCAATTTTTGTATTTCAATAGCCACATTCATCAAAACGAGTCATAAATTGGAACAGTACAACTTTCAATAATCATAATGATTTTTTACATTAAAATAAGTGGATATCAAGTTTAAACTTAGGGTCATCGGTGTTGAATTAGCAGGTCATAAAAACTGTCAAGGTCATAAAATGACGTAAAAGTTTTTGCGCTCGCTATGCTCGCGCAACTTTTTACTACTTTACTTACTTACTACTTTGTAGGTAATATTTCAGCATTTTTTGTATTTTAATAGCCACATGCATCAAAACGTCGTAAAAAATTTTCGCGCTCGCTTTGCACGCGCAGTAATATTTCTTGCTACGCTCGCGCAGTAATAGCGCTCGCTCTGGTTGCGCAAACATTTGTTTTATCTACTTTGCAGGTAATATTTCAGCATTTTTTTATTTTAATAGCCCCTATTCTTCTTCTTTATATTCTTCCCCTTCCCTATTCATTAAAACGAGTCATATTTGGAACAGTACAACCTTCAATAATCATTAATATTTTTTACCTTAAATTAAGTGGATATCAAGTCTAACCTTAGGGCCATCGGTGTTAACTTAGTAGGTCATAAAAACTGTCATAAAAGGTCGTAAAAATTTTTCACAGCACAGCACAACTTCGTTAGGTATACGAAATGATTAATGACTTTAACAATAGAGGATATTGAGTTAGACTTTGAGGGTCATCTATGGTGACTTGGCCTAAGAGATCATCGATCTAGACCTCAATGGTCATAAAGACACAAATAACGCGGGCGAAGCCGCGGGTAACAGCTAGTATACTAATATACCAAACTACAATGAATATTTTACCATAATGTTTAAATGGTTCGCCCACTAACTAACCATTTACCACGTTTACCTGTTATTTTAGAGTGTTATATTTACGAAGAAGATAATAAAAATTCTTATTACTCTACTCTAGTCATTATTAAGAGGCTATTGTTATTATGAAATACTTTCAAACACATTGTTTATAAACCTTTTATCTTAGTTATTTGGGATTATAGCGATAAGGATTATAAGAAATGTTATGGAAACGTTTTTAGGGTTCCGTACCCAAGGGTAAAACGGGACCCTATTACTAAGACTCCGCTGTCCGTCTGTCTGTCTGTCTGTCTGTCTGTCTGTCTGTCTGTCCGTCTGTCACCAGGCTATAGCTCATTAACCGTGATAGTTAGACAGTTGAAACTTTCACAGATGGTGTATTTCTGTTGCCGCTAGAACAACAAATACTAAAAACAAAACAAAGTTAAAATTAAAGGGGGTCCCCAAACAAAAAACGTGTTTTTAAACGCCATCTATTATATTCGGCATTAATTAGTTTCGGCAAAATGACATAGATGGCGCTAGTAAACGAGCCCCGTCTCGATCGAGATCGCGACCAAACCAAAATATTCTTGGTTATATCAAAAATTAATCAAATATATGAGGTTGAAACTCTGTTATGTTTCGTATTGTACGGAACCCTCCCTAAGTGTGCGATAAGAGACGCGATGCTGAATCGCACTTGGCCAGTTTTATTGTATATTAACAACATCCTACTTGCTAGTTGTTAACCTCGTTGGAAAATTCTTATTTCCAATTTTTATCTAACTTTTGCGTTATGCCCATGTCATTTTTAGGGTATCTTAGTCAAATAAGAAAATAATTATGATAGTTTAAAAACTATAATTTAAGATCGTTTAAAGAACTAAAAGAACCGACTTCAAACGTTGCGATAGTCAAAGTAGTCTGTAGACGCAGTAACTATTACATAATCTGTGCCAGTAGTTAGTGGTACGAGTAAGTCGTCGATATAAGTAAATGCGTCGTAATACAAATGTTGATATATTAAAAACGGCTCGGCCGATTTCGTTAAAATTTAAATGGGACTACCTGGGAAGGGTACCCTTTGAAACAAAAAAAGATTTTTTTTAAATCGTTTCAGGCATCTTTAAGTAATCCGTGAACATACATAAACATATATATATATTCCGACGAATTGAATACCTCCTCCTTTTTTGTGAAGTCGGTTAAAAGTAACCCTTATTATTCGACATGTCCGAATATCCATCTCTTTGCCAATCATCTTCCGTCCATCATTGTTTGTCTGTGACTTAGCTCAGAGACGATCCGTACTAGAAAGCCGTAATTTGGCATAGATTTTTATTTGAGTAATTTATATGAAATACCCCTTCGAGCATTTACCAATGGAGATGTTAACGCAAGGCGTACACTACGCTGTACTTTTAATACTGTGTGCGTGTTCCAAGCTAGTGTGCGGGATCGTTAAAGTGAGTGATTTGCGTGTGTGCAATGCGTGTTTACCTCGCCCCTCGTAAGTATCGCCAGAAAAAAATGTTTGCTGATTACAACGTTAACATCTCCATTGGTATATGCTCGAAGGAAATACCCACATGTTAATAAGTTACATTCCTTGCACCTAAGGTAGGATGATAAAACGTAAAAAGTGATCATCCTATCCCATAGTCCATACTATGGGATAGACGTAAAACATAATAATTAGATAATATTTTGAAAACTAACATGATTGTGTTGCTACGTCGTACTTACACATATTAAGTTAGCATCATCATAATGTGGTAAGTACACAAATAGGCTTTAGAAAAGCATCGCACGAACTTACTAGAGAGCACTGTCAGAAAATATTAATAGATAATCATTGTTAAATTACAAATTTCTTGGGACCTTGGGACCACCACGGGCTAGAACACAACTGGCACAATGTCATATTCACACAAAGGACCTAGAATGTATCAAAAGTTAGATATATCACTTGACATAATAAAAGAGTCTCGATATTTGTGCAAACGAAAGCTAGTTTCCTGGCTCTCCTTGCTTGACTATGACAAGACCGAAGACCTTTTGATAACCAATACCTAACAATAAGGGGCCTGCTTCTTCCACTAGTGGATGGTTGCATCCATTCAATTCTCATAGTGTTGTGGATTGAATCGATGCAACTGACCTATACACTAAAAACTCTACAGTTATTAGTGAATAACTGACGGAGAACCAGGCCCCATCAACCTTAAAAATACCACTTATACGACATTAGACTGAACACAAACTAACACACACACACCCACACACACCCACACCCACACACGCACACACACACACACACACACACACACACACACACACACACACACACACACACACACACACACACACACACACACACACACACACACACACTTATTTTACTCGCACTGTATTTACAGATTAGTCGTAAAAAATAAGAAAGTATAATACTTCCAGTACATAATACCTACAGCTATATAGTTCGCTGAGTATTTCAAATATTATGTGTTCTTAATAATGTCTGTCAGGAAGAACTGGCCTCCACGACACAGGATATCCTAGTGTAATAACACCTTACTTGTTTTTTAGATATAAGTGACATAAATGTAATGTTAATAGTCGTAAGTTTGTTCTAAATAAAAATCATTCATTTATTCATTCACATGACATAGATTGACTTCATCTTTCTACCCTTAACCCACTTAAAAGGGGTCGGTGCAACATGTCATTCAATTTTATTTGGGTGTATCTGTAGTTATTTCTGTATGAGAGAACCATGGAAACAGATTAAGTCAAAACAGGCCGGTAGAGCATCTCCATTTAAAACAATCGGCCTGTAACTGGAAGGACCACTGGAATCACAGAACAGGTGTTTCACAAGAGGTGCAACTGATTTTAATTATAACCCATACTCATTTGAGGCCCCGGTGGCGTAATCGGAAGCGCTTTGATGCCAAAGGCACCGAGTTCAAACCCCGCGTGCACCAATGGGTTTTTCTATCGAAAAATGTATGTGCGCTTTTCACAATGGCGCTCCGGTGATGTAAAAACATCGTTAAGAAACCAACAACTCCCGTATGGTGGTAGGACGATATCTAGTGTCTGCCTGGCCAGCTACCACCCGGTAGTGGCCAGGCGTCAAGTTAAAAAACCTGTCGCCAGTGCTAACCATCTTCGACCGCATCATCATTTAACAACAGGTGAGATAGTGGTCAGACGCGATTCTACAAGATATTAAAAAAAAAACATTTTCCAGCATATTTTAGTAATTTGTACCTTAACGTAGATACAGAATTATACAATCTAATAAAATTATATAGATTATAATTAATTAAATAAATAATATAATAAGAACAAATACATCATCTAATAAGAATGTATTTCTATTGAAATACTATGTATTATTATTGTAAGTATAATGTATGATTATTTATTTATTGGTATGTATTGTATTGATATAGAGCATGTTTTATATGTGTAGTATATTTGTTTGAGTTATTTATATTATTCTACCATTTAATGTTGTATATATATATACTTATTATTGTACACCACCGTCTTATTTTTCTTGTATTTCTGTCCATACAAAAGTTGTCTGGTAGAGATCGCTAATAGCGATAAGACAGCCCATTGTAATACCGCATTATAAGTATAAATAAAAATTGTATTGAACTGTATTGTGTTGTATATTATTAGCTACGTGAAATCTACTTTAACGATTTTCTACATTTTATTAGAGGTCTCCTCTATGGATATTAATTTTCTCGGCGCACGTTATTAAATTAATGGAACCTCGATAGAATCAGAAATCAGTTTGATGTTAACGGCACCGTTGGAAACTACGCGATATGTATTTACATAATTGAATTAGTATCTGGTCTAGTAATTTGTTTACCAAGGAATAGACGTTTTCAGGTGTATTAAATTATGTGAGGGACCAGACTTTTGCTAAAATAAGCTTGTTATGGCATGACAATAAAATTTTACACAAAAAATGATGTTTACAATAGTTATTTAAGAACTGGATTTCAGATTTTAACGTAGAAGCACACGCCGGGTATCCGCTTGTTTTCAATTAACTGTTTCAAAGAAACGTAACAATTTAGCCCCGTTTAACCGACTTTCAAAAAGAAGAAGGTTCTAAATTAGTCTGTATGGTTTTATTATTTTTTTTGTATGTATATTACGTGATTACTCCGTCAATTGTGAATTGATTCGAATGTTTTTTTTTTTTAATTGATATAGTATATTTCTGAGGTAGTCGCATTGCAATTTCATGGAGATCTGATAAGTATCTCCAGAGATATAACGATAAACGTCTCAAACGTGCTATTGAAATTGTATTCGCGGGGCATGGAAGTTAGTTGTTTAAGTTTTTAAACTATCTTAATTATTTAAAGAACGGGTGCTAATACAGACAACGATGACTTCAAAGGTACGAGTACACATAAAAAATATTCTTGGAAAATCACGATTCAAAGGACTGGATTATCGTAATTCGATGTTGCCCCTGTGGCAAAATACTAATACGACTGTCGTATGCCGTGAGGTGTAGGCGTAAGATAATATCGCTGAAAATATTTTGTATTATGTATGTATTATGTACGTTTATTATTTTCTTTTGTGTATATGAGGTTATTGGTAGTTTGACGTATTCGCGATAGATAGGGGGGCTAGAATGCGACATATTTAGAACCCCGCAATGTATGGCCGAAAGGTAATAGGTACATATTTTACGAGATGTTTAGAAAGTTTTTGGAAAAATACTGATCAGCGTTTCTTGGGAGACATACGCCTCTTCCAACTGCTTCTATTCTTCTCTTTTGGTAGCTTTTCTTGACCAAATTGTCCCGCCAATAATTCTGACATCGTCTATCCATCTTTTAGCTTTCTGCCTCTTTTCATTTTGCCATCACGAGGTTGTCATTCCGTTATAATTTTTGTCCATTTTAGCCTGATGTCTCTTGTCATGTGTCCAGTCCACCGCCATTTCAATGGTCTTATATTTTTATATGTCTTTTACTTTTATTGTAGATATGATTTCTTCTGCACTTTGACGGTCTTTCAGCGTCTCACCCAACATGCTTCTTTCCATTCCTTATTGACATGTTCTCAGTTTTAGGGGATGTTTCTGAGTCAACGCCCAAGTTTGGCATGGCATGACGTGAGACATGGCAAAATTGAAACTAAAAAAAAAGAATTGAACACTTTTTTTTAGCAGTTACAGGAAAGTGTTTACTTTTAATATCTCTCTAAAAGACCAGTATCTCTTCCAAGCGCATGCCACTATTTTTTCTATTGCTATGCCAGTTTGGTCTTTAAATGATAATAATCTTCCTAAATATGTATAATTTCTGACATATTCAATAAATTCATTTTCTTTTACTTTTATGGTTATTTCTTCCCTATTCGTCATTATTTTTGCTTTTGATTTATTCATAGTAAGACCAACTATTCTGCTTGCTTCCGTCAACTGTTGTAGCATATTTTAAAGCGTGCTAGCGTTATCAGTTATCAGAACTAGATTGTCCGCGAATCTTATGTGGTTAAGGTGCCTGCCATTAATATTTATGCCGTAATTGTCCTACTCAAGATCCCTGAATACGCTTTCCAAAATTGCAGTGAAAAGTTTTAGGGATAATGGATCGCCTTGCCTTACTCCTCTAGCTATTGGGAATTCTTCACTAGTCGATTCTAAATTTATTTGTGCTACGCTATTGGTGTATATATTTTTGATTATCCTTACATATTTCTTTGGCACTCATTGCTGTATTAGAGCCCTCCAAAGCGAATCACGCTATATCGAATCGAAAGCTTTACTATAGTCCACAAATCCAATGTACAAAGCTTTACCGTATAAATGGCATTTACCTATTAGTTGATTTATGACATGCATATGATCAGTGGTTGAAAACCCCGCTCGGAAACTGGTCGACAACTAGTTTGTATTAAATATACACATAAAAATTATACCTATCACCGGTAAGTTGTTTAATAATGAACTAGCTTCTGTCCGCGGATTCGCTCGCATGGACTACAGAAAACAAATAACTTATTTTTCTTCAGAAACAAATATACAAACTGACAATAACCCAAGGAAATTCTGCTCCGTGAGCTCATTTTGGAGCAGACCACGTATGAAATGACCATGTGAAAAGCAGTCCTCTCTAAGTCTACCCCTGTTAAACTAAGAGTTTGGGCTTGAAATGTATATATTATCATGGCAAAGCTGACTTTGAAGGAAAACTGCACACTTTTGAACTCGCAGGGTTAGTTTGATAAAGTCGGGGTAGTCAAAGAATAGTTGGTTATATTATTTTTAATAATTTATTTTTAAACAGAAACAAATGTGTCAAGGATGATTTTGGAAAAAATCTGATACACGTCTCTCATAATTTTTAATGAAGGGTTTGTGTACCAATTTTTGATTCAATGGACACAGAGAATGAAAAGTTTTACAGAAAGTTCAACCTCTCATTTCACCCTCTTAAGGGTAGAATTTGAAAAAAAAAAACTTATTTAAATAAATCTTCTACCCTTCACAAAGTATACTCTCTCCAAATTAGTCTCTAGAACCAGCGTCTTTCTTTGCGTTGATATATCAGACAGTCTGTCAATCATAAAAAGGCGTGGGGGATGATTTTGGAAAAACTGTGAGATCTCATAATTTTTATTGATAGTTTTTTTTTTGTTTGATAGATATCTTCATCGAGAGTATTCTTAGCTTTGATTTATGAAAATTCGTTCAATCGTTATAACACTATGAGCTTTTTTCTAGTTAATTGCGCTATAAAATCAACTTTCATAGGTCCGATCAATTCGAAAATCTTCTTCTTCAACGATATTGTAAGAACATGGAAGCATTGACCTGATGCTGGGACATCTCCTGGACTCTACAGAATACTCAAATCCTCACCAACTTACAGCTCAGATTCTAAATGACGTGTTTAGAGTCATTGGAACGCTTTTAATGAAAAGATTATTTATAGATCAGTCGGGGTGGTTTAAAATATTAAAATATTTATATTATTATATAGGTATATATATATCATTATTATTTTATACAATAGATCAAATTATTATACTATATTGACTTCAAATTGATTGTTATCGGTGGGGATCTACAGCATAGCTAAGCTTTTATTAATATTTTCGTAGTAACTATGAACTAATCTGTGGTTACACTGCAAATATTTTATTAATTTTGCGAAGCGTGTATGTGAAATTCGTGATATCTTCTAGAGTTTTCATTTGAATTATTTACTGTAAAAGACAATTTTAATCTATAATATGTGGCCAAGCTAATTAACGTAATTATTTGGATAAGGATTAATACTATATACTTGAAAATAGCCTTGGAAGTTATGTAATATTTTTTAACAAAAAATTAAAGATTAAAATGGTTACTGTGAGTCAACCTTAAGAGATAGACATATGCTGTCACGGACTTTTTTGTAGTTCTTATTAAGTTGTACAACTCTCTTATTGAAAATATTCTTTCATCTATTTTCAATTGAGCAGCGTTCGTAAGAAACGTGTTTTTTCGACCGTTTTTTTGTCGACTTAGGTTGTAAATTAGGTCTCCACGAATGTACCTTTGACTTAAACGGGATAATATAAAGCCTATTTTCATTCGAAAGTCTATTCTATATATAAATGAAAGAATTTTTTAAATCGGTCCAGTAGTTTTTGAGCCAAATCATTACAAACATACAAAAATACACAAATACAAATGTTCTCTTTTTATAATATTATTAGTATTAGTATTAGTATAGACTAGCTGGCCCGGCGAACTTCGTACCACCTAACAGACAACGAATGTACCGTTACCTTTTAGATTAACTTAATGTAGGCTTTTATGAATTTATTATAATATAGATAGATAGATATAATATAGATATTATAATATAGAATTTAGTATAATTTTATGAGTAATACATTGAATACAAAAGAGATATTAAGTTCAGTAATGTGTTATGGCACTTTGATTATCAAGTAAATAATAAAGTTGTGGCGATACAGAAATAGTATAAAAATACAACAATCAAGTACTTCAACCGCGTGTTAGCAAGAAATGATGCGATGAAAAATTTTTATTATTGTTATAGATAATTTATTAACTTGAAATTAGTTCGATTGAGATTAATTTTGATTGTAAAAATATTATCACCAGTATTTAATTTTAATTCTGAATAAGTATAGGTACTTACTTAATGAATAATTTTCTAATATTTTTTGCCTTATGGATAAGACTGTATACATACGACATTCATAACTTGGCTATCACATTATTGCATATTATATCTCTGTATATACATACATTCTGACAAAATATAAAATTGATTAGGGATTGATTATTATTCTCGATTGCTTGTCAGCATACATTTTTTTAAAGTTTCATGATGTCTCCACACGATTAGTGTATTTATCCAGTGTCACATATTAAACATTTTCAAGTTTTTATCAATTTTGGTCTAGAGATGGGTAAGAGTCACAATTCAGCTCAGTTTTCAAGTAAAAGTCTAGTCTAAGTCATACCTTCTGTAAAGATGAGGTGTTTACTGAAGATTTTCAGTGGAATTTTGGTGAGAATGCAAATATAATGTTTTTCAACATTGTGCTGTTTCCCTACACACGCACACATTCACAAAAAAAAAAACAAAATAAATAGTATCCTATGTCCGTCTCCTGGCTCTAAGCGGTGAGGTGGTGAGGAGGTACCTCACCAATTTTCAGCCATATCGGTAAAGCCGTTCTTGAGTTATAAATAGTGTAACTAACACGACTTTCTTTTATATATATAGATAGATGATAAATATTTGATAGTTTATACAGAAAGACTATTTGATTGAGTTGATTTTTTTATATTACAGCGTAATTATTTTTAAACAACTTCCAAAAAGTAAGAGGTTCTCAATTCGTCTGTGTATATATACATATATACATATATTGTGTGTATGTTACGCAATTTCTCCGTCAATTGTGAACCGATTCGAATGATTATTTATGTAGTCGTTAGGGTACGGTTTCGAGGTGGTCCCATTGTAATTTCATCGAGATCTGATAAGTACCTCCACAGATATGACGTTAAACGTCTCAAACTTGCTACTGAAATTGACTCGCGGGTACGTAGTATTATTATCTTTTCTATGTCGCGGGGCATTGAAGTCGGTTGTTTAAGTTTTTAAACTATCTTCATTATTATTAACTACGTTTTACGTATTGAACTTACTTTTCATTTAATGTACTTATTCGTGGACAAAACCACATATAAACCTAGTAATTATTGGGCCGTATTTAGCTGTGTTGATTGCACAGTCAATATTGACGAGAAAACTCTGATTTTTACAACTCATATTTGGCATAAATCAACATTTTCATGTTTGCCCTGTGAATTTGGTGAAATGGCTTAATTAATTGTTAACACAACTCGCTTAATTAACTAAAAGCCTACATACCTCCCCATTTTTCAATTGGGGCTATGGGATGGCATATTTATTCTATTTATAAATCGGTACAAAAATGAGTGAGACAGCAAGACCGACTGAATACCTAAGGCGTGCTACACATATAATTCAGGTCGGCACATTTGACTTGGCAGTATTTATTGAACTGAAAGGGCAGCTCGAAGCACACGTTTCACTTCATTCTGCTAGATTAAGCGCCTGATCTGCATTATTTAATCTGCACATATTTGATTTTGTCGCCCGGCTGTGCCGATCATGCCAGCTTGACAAATGTGTAGCACGCCTAATATATTTGTTGTGTGAGCTGTGCCCGCGACGAAGTCCGCGTGAAATAGTGTCTTTGGGTAGGATTTTTAATTATTTAGGCTAATTATTTTACAAATAAGACACATGCGTATCCCACCTACACCGCACCGTACCACGCCACGCAAATCCCCCCTCCCCCTCCCCTCTCCTCTCCTTATCTCTTTCCCCACCCCCTTTCCCCTCACTTCCCCCTCCCCACTATTTTCCTCCCACTCCCCTCCCCTTACCTCCCCTCACTTCCCTCTCTCCTCCCCTTTTCCCCACTTCCTCCTCCCCTTCCCTTTCCCTTACCTTCCCCTACCCCTCCTCTCCCTCCCCCTCCCCTCCGCTTTCCCCTCCTCTTCCCCCTTTCAAACTTTGAATGTCATATTTATTTATATCGAATCAATAGCCTAAACAATAAGTTTCAAGCTTCTAGCTTTAAAAATTACAATACTTCCAATAACATTTTATCCCCCCTTTCAACTTCTTACAACCCTTGTTCGCATTAAAAAGTAGCTTATGTCTTTTCTCAGGCTCTAGACTCAGGCTGTATACTAAATTTCATTTAAATCGGTTCAGTGGTTTTGGCGTGAAAGTGACACAGACAGACAAACAGACAGAGTTACTTTCGCATTTATAATATTCTAACTCTAAAGTCCTAACTGGATTAGGATAAGGAAGTTAGGATTTTTTTCCACGCATTTATACACTTGACCACTTTCTCACAGATTCAGATGTGGTTGAAGATGGTATCACGCTTTCAATAAAATACAAATATAAATTTATTGACACCGTCCCATTGTAATCCAATTATAATCCAATATATGGTACCACCATATCACTTCGTAATATCATTGTAATCCAATTGGCATCCAAAGAAAAACTATGTCACTTTGTAATTACCTTGTAATTATTTTGTAATCCCTTCGTAATCACTTTATAAAGGTGGCAATAGCCCAACGGATAGGGTGTCGGAATGGCAATCGAGAGGTCGTAAATTCGATCCCCGTTACACTATTAACGTGAACCCACTCCAGACACAAGCATATTTAGCTTAGTTGAAGGGGTTAACAAGAATACTAGTGAAAAGTGCAACCCAAATTGCGAATAATCTTTAAATAATCTAATACTATAAGAATCTTTGTCCTGACATACTGACTGACTGACTGACTGACTGACAGACAACGCACAGCCTAAACCGCTGGTCGTAAAGACTTGAAATTTGGAGGGTATATTTGTCTTAGTACGTAAAAATGTGTACTAAGAGAGGATTTTCCAAAATACACCCTTTAAGGGGATAAAACGGGGGTTTAAAGTTTGTACGGAGAAACAAGATAAGATAGTATTTTCTATTAGAAAATTCACACAGGTGCTTCAATAAGTAAATACGTGTTTCAGACTTTTTGAAATGTCACCGTTAACAGGGTGAAGTGGGGTAACAAAGTCTAAAATCAATATTGTTTCCGATTGCGCTGAAATTCGGCATGCAGATAGTTTGACGTAGGTATCCGCTAAGAAATGATTTTTCAAAATTCACTCTATTATTTATGGGGATGAAACGGGGGTTCAAAGTTTGTTTGGAGAAACAAGATAATTCTGATAGTTTTTTTTTTTTAAACTTCGCACAAGTAGTTCAGTAAATAAATAAGTTAAATACGTGTTTCAGACTTTTTCGAAATGCCACCCCTAAAAGGGTGAAGTGGGTTAACCAAGTCTAAAATCAATATTGTTTCGGATTGCGCTGAAATTTGGCAGTTAGTTATTATAACGTAGGTATCCGCTAAGAAAGGCTTTTACTTCTTTGGTGTCTTTTATGATAGAAAGGTTTTTACAAAATAAAAGTGTTTAGTAAATAAAAGAAGTATTTAACGCGGGCGAAGCCGCGGGGCACTTCTAGTAATAATAATAAAGAAATAAAATAAAAAATCTCATTGTAATCCAGTGCGGTACAATATTGCTTCGTGATATCATTGTAAACCAATTGTTATCTAAAGAGGAACTATTTAATTTTTTTTTTTTTTTTTTTTTTTGTAATACAATTGTAATCCGCAGTAACGTGCAACCCACATTATGGTAAGCTTATTTAAAAAAAAAACATTTTATTTGCCATTGTAGTTAGCGTCAGTATGGCTGGTCTCTTGGGGTACCTGACACAGAGTGCACCACCAAGGAGGCCAGGCCCGGTGGCGTAATCGGGAGAACGGTGGGCTTTGATGCCGTGGTACCGAGTTCAAACCTTACCGAGCAACAATGGATTTTTCCATCGAAAAATTTATGTGCGCTTCTTACAGTGGCCCTCCGGTGAAGGAAAACATCGTTAAGAAACCAACAACCCCCGCATGGTGGTAGGACACTATCTAGGGTCCGCCTGGCCAGCTACCACCCTCAAGTTAGAAAATCTGTCGCCAAAAACATCTAATGTGTTCCGGCAGCTATCCTTGAGAGCCAGTTGCCCAGTCTAGGCCTAGCGTGCTTACCATCTTCGACCGCATCATCACTTACCAACAGGTGAGATAGTGGTCAAACGCTAGCCTATAAGATATTTAAAAAAAAAAGAAAAAAAAAGGTGAACATCTGCCGTCGTAACCTTACGCGTTCCCCGACGTAAATAGTAGGGGTAATATACGTTTAACGTGTGTATCTGTGTGTCTGTCTGTAGCATCTTAGCACCTAACTGGATGAACCGATTTTGTTTTTATTATTAATCGTTTTTTTTTTGTTTGATAGATGTCTTCATCGAGAGTTTTCTTAGCTTTGATTCATGAAAATTCGTTCAATCGTTATAAAACTATGGGCTTTTTTCTAGTTAATTGCGCTATGAAATCAACTTTCATAGGTCTGATCAATTTGAAAATCTTCTTCTTCAACGATATTGTAAGAACATGGAAGCATTAAACTGATGCTGGGACATCGCCTAGACTCTACAGAATACTCAAATCCTCACCAACTTACAGCTCAGATTTTAAATGTTGTGTTTAGAGTCATTGGAATGCTTTTAATGAAAAGATTATACATAGATCAGTTGGGATGGTTTAAAATATTATATTATTATATATATAGATGAATATTATTTTATACAATAGATCATATTATTATACTATATTGACTTCAAATTGATTGTGTTCGGTGGGGATCTACAGCATAGCTAAACTTATAATAATATGTTCGTAGTACCACTATGACCTAATCTGTGGTTTCACTGCAAATATTTTATTAATTTTGCGATGCGTGTATGTGAAATTCGTGATATCTTCTAGAGTTTTCATTTGCATTATATACTGTAAAGGACAATTTTAATCTATAATATTTGGCCAAGCTAATTAACGTAATTATTTGGATAAGAATTAATACTATATACTTGAAAATAGCCTTGGAAGTTATGTAATATTTTTTAACAAAAATTTTAAGATTAAAATGGTTACTGTGAGTCAACCTTAAGAGATAGACGTACGTGTCGCGGACTTTTTTGTAGTTCTTATTAAGTTGTACAACTCTTGTATAGAAAATATTCTTCTATCTATTATTATTAATTAAGCAGCGTTCGTAAGAAACGTGTTTTTTCGACCGTTTTTTTGCCGACTTAGGTTGCAAATTAGGTCTCCAGGAATGTACCTTTTATTTAAACGAGATAATATATAGCCTATTTTCATTCCGAAACTCCATTGTGTGTATTAGTGAAAGAATTTTTTAAATCGGTTCAGTTGTTTTTGAGCCAAATCATTACAAACATACAAAAATACAAATGGTCTCTCTTTATAATATTAGTATATATTACTACTTGTGATATATTTTGATAAATTTTAACAATTAACTAACCAGCCATTCTGATATGGGTCCTAGACAAAGTCACATTTTTACTTTCGATGACGAAGTTCGATAAGTCCAAAATGTATGAAATTGGCATAAGCTATAGAAATGTCATAGAAATCAATTGTGACTTATCGTTTTCAACAAGTGCTAGACAATGTTCAATCACGTATCGAAACGATGACGAAAATCGAATGTCTCGATCGACATTCCTGTACAAATTTGTAAGTGGCGCTCTTGTCAGTCGAAGTCGATGAGATATCGAAGCGTTCAAATCGAAACAATATGGCTGATTGTCAGTCAGCTGTTGGTTTTGTTGGCATCAATTTTTGATCGTTTCTTAGGGT
The DNA here is from genome assembly GCA_954871355.1 of Cabera pusaria. Lineage (NCBI taxonomy): Eukaryota > Metazoa > Arthropoda > Insecta > Lepidoptera > Geometridae > Cabera > Cabera pusaria. Next base: position 1,497,486 of record OX940891.1, read on the forward strand.
CAGTTCACACCGAGACGCCACGTGACGTGACGATACTTCTGGTTTAACGCCGCGCTGTAAGAAGCTGCGATAATTGAACGACCATTGTGCATGAAGGACGCAGATTTTCCAAAAGTATGTTGTACAATTTTAAGTGATAGTTTCGTATCGTTTTGTATCGTAGAACCGTGACATCGAGCCCATAGATCAACGATTCAAATTCTAGCCACACAGCAATGAATTGCTCTTTGTATATTTTTGGCTGCTTGGTGGAAGATGCATAATTTGCTACTAAATACTGAAGGATATTATAGTTTACCATCATCTAGCTAGGAGAAAATATGCCGCGAAAACCTAACAGTGTTCCGGCAGCATAGCCCTTGAGAGTCAGCCCATTCTAAGCCTAGCATGTTTACCATCCTCTACCATTTATGCTCACCACGAGGCGAGATAATGGTTGACCGCTAGCTTAAGGTACGGCCACACCGCGGCGTTCTGCCACCTGCGGGGGCGCGATCTCAGTAATTTTCAATTGTTTTCTGATCGCGTTTGGTGTGAACCAGTCTGTACAAATACTACTGCGCTTCCGGATCGCCACCTATATCGCGCACGCAAGACGCTGCAGTATATCCGTACCTTTAATGAACATAAAAAAAATGCTATTTAACCCTGAAACTACACGTGTACTATTGTTTACCGTAAGTTGAATACGTAACATTTCACATTAGTATTATGTAGAGTACGTTTCGTCACTTTACCACGAAACTAAGTGTTGTCTTATTACATCAGTAGTTTAGCTCTGAATGTTATCGTTTAATTATTTAATAGCAAATAGAACGTTAACTATCACAATTACCACACAACATACCATACAACTCGTATTTATATCATACAGTTGTTTTAAACAGTTTCAGTATTCGCTACACGTGTAAAGTAATCCTAGCCAACTTTCAAAGAAACGAGCAGATTATAAGATTAAGCAACATCTTTCTTGTATGATATATTGTAATTTTATAAGAAAATGCTTGTAAATTATCTTTTTACTACAATTGAGATGATTGGAAATTGAATATTAGAGAAATTGGATTGGAATTGAATATTATAATAATTAACTCTAATCGATTTTTTGTATTTATCCTAAAATTTAGCTTTTGACAACTATCTTGTTTGTCTGTGTGGTCTTATTCGAGGAGTCTCAATGGACAGATTATACAACAGATCAGTCAGTGTTTAAATTTAAGTCATATCTTGTCAGTTGTTCAGCGTGTTTTAAACTTTGTTTTGAAGTTTCACAAACCTTGATAAATGTTAACTTTGTTTGACAGGACTATGTTAAATGAGAGTCTAAGAGATTGAAAATCTTCTACTACTACTTTATATTTCTAAGGATTTAACATTTTGAAATACTTACTGACGAAATTCGTGCATCTAGTAGTAACATCGTTGAAAATATCGCTTGCGCCATGCAGGATTTCATAAATGGATACAATTCCAGAGCCAGTTACCAGTCAAGGTCTAGCGTGTTTACCATATTCGACCGCATCATCACTTGCCACTAGGTGAGATAGTGGTCAAACGCTAGCCTATAAATACATTTTAAAAAAAAAGCATAATTTACAAGAAGATCGATGCAAAATGCCTTAGCACCATCTAGAAAACAATAACAGCACAGGAAGAAAGAAAAATCACATACATACACATACAGCCGGTATCAATATAGAACAATCATTTATTCAGCCATCCTCAAGTTACAAAAACGAAATAAAATAATTAAGATAGTTTAGTAAAACTGGCCAAGTGCGAGTCAGCATCGCGTCTCTTATCGCACACTTAGGGAGGGTTCCGTACAATACGAAACATAACAGAGTTTCAACCTCATATATATGATTAATTGATATTACCAAGAATATTTGGTTTGGTCGCGATCTAGAAAGACGGGGCTCGTTTACTAGCGCCATCTATGTCATTTTGCCGAAACTAATTAGATAGATGGCGTTTAAAAACACGTTTTATGTATGGGGACCCCCTTTAATTTTTAACTTTATTTTGTTTTTAGTATTTGTTGGTCTAGCGGCAACAGAAATACACCATCTGTGAAAATTTCAACTGTCGAACTATCACGGTTAATGAGCTAATAGCACAGTTAATAGCCTGATGACAGACGGACAGACAGACAGACAAACAGACAAACAGACGGACAGCGGAGTCTTAGTAATAGGGTCCCGTTTTACCCTTTGGGTACGGAACCCTAAAAACTAAAACAACCGACTTCAATGCCCCGCGAGTCAATTTCAGTAACAAGTTTGTGACGTTTATCGTCATATCTCTGCAAATACTTACACTACCGATAACAAAAATAATCATTCGAATCGGTTTAGAATTGACGGAGTAATCGCGTAACAAACACACAAAAAAACATACAGACGAATTGAGAACCTCCTTTGGAAGCCGGTTGAAAAAAAGAGGAATGCAATATGAGTTGCTGAAAAAGACCAGTCTCAGCACAAATATCCAGATTTTTTTTAATCATAGACCCAAAAAACCAAGACGCTGATTTCCTGAATGGCCTGAGAGCTTAGCGTAGCTTGTTATGTTGATGATAAGCGATGACATTTGACTGTGACATAACTCTGAATTCGAAATGCACTGCGCTTGTTCCGTTAACACATTTTCTGAAACGCTTATTCTCACATTAGCTGCAAAAAAAAAGTATCCTATAGAACCCTATTTATATTACTGGCTATCCCTGTACAAAATTTCAGCGAAATCGGTCAAGTCGTTTGAACCTGCAGAAGTCCCAAACAAACAAAGAAACAAACTGACATTCGCATTTATAATATTAGTATTGAAGGTGATCTCGCTGATAAGAATGCACTGCAAACCGACAATTATTGCTATTTTACTGTCAAATAACTGAGACAGAGAAGTCTTACAGTTTTATTTTCGGCTGTAAGTAGATCCGGCAGCATTTCAACGTAATTCGACATCTGTTCCCTTTATTGCTTGGGTTATAAAACAGTATCAACAAAACGTATAAAAGTACTGTAAACAAGATAAAGACATAGGTGTAATCATACACATATGACATAGCGTGAGTATATCAACATGAGTAAAGAAGGCACAGAGACAAAGCTTCATACAACTGCGCTGTGATGATGACATTTCATGTCATTTCGTGACATTTAATGACATTAAATTATATTTCATGACATTTTGTGACATTTCATGGCATAAAATGACGTTTTCATGACATGTAGTGATATTTTATGACATTTCGTGACATTTCATGACATTAAATAATATTTCATGACATTTTGTGACATTTAGGACATTTCATGACATCTCATGATCATGATCGACATACATCGTTGTCGACAATAATGAAGCTTGAAAATTAAAAAGCAGGTCATGTTTACTCGAAGGAGGATTTTATTAAGATGAAGATTTTTCTTGATTTTTTGTACCAACCCTACAAGAATAGGTAAACATTTTTTTCGTTCCTAAGAAGGTTTGTCTCTGTTCTTTACTCATGTGGTATATCTACAGCATACAAACAAACGAGCATAAAAATGTCTAAATATTTAGTCAACATTTAACATTGTTGATAAGAAATCTTTTCCTTTTGATCAATTCTGAATATTATATCATCCAACTCCAGCTGAATTTGTTGTTTAGTCTAGACTCTAGACATTTTGTTGATTTTAGATATATTTTTCTTATACATTCTGGATGCAATGTTTTATCACTTTCAGATTTGAACTATAATACTTAAATTTAAAATTTAAAACCACCTCCGACTGATTTGTATATATATAATAAGTCCATAAAGACCATTCTAATGTACCTAAACACGATATGTCAGAATAGGGTGTAAGTAGTACGCAGAAGCGCCATTTTGATTTTTTGACGTCCGCGGTCAAAGGGCTACGAAAGTTGCTATCGTAGTCTCATTAACTAAATAATATCGTTTAAAAACTAAAAAAGAACCGACTTCAATGCCGCGCTATTCATTTTCAGTACCAATTAAGTTAAGTTTAAGATAAGTTAAACTACAATAGTTGCTTTACTAAGCTTTTAATATAAGTTGCATTTTTTAACCCAATTATGCATTGGTGGCGCCATCTATGACTACTTATTACGTAAGTTAATCATTCGGAAGAAATCATTACAGTTTTCAAATCCGACAAGAGATGTTGCAGTGCGTAAATCAAATATTATGTTTCTTTCAAGTGTTACACACTTAATATAAAAAAATAAAAAAAAATGCAATCCACTAATTTCGTCGTAACGTTACTTCGCACCATGGCTTAATTGGCAAAGCACCGGAACATGTTATTCCGGAGGTTGCGGGTTCAAGTCCCGTTGGTACGATGAAATTTTGGATTGTGTTTAACAATTTACAAAAATATTAAGTGTGTAACACTTGAAAGAAACATAATATTTGATTTACGCACTGCAACATCTCTTGTCGGATTTGAAAACTGTAATGATTTCTTCCGAATGATTAACTTACGTAATAAGTAGTCATAGATGGCGCCACCAATGCATAATTGGGTTAAAAAATGCAATCCACTAATTTCGTCGTAACGTTACTTCGCACCATGGCTTAATTGGCAAAGCACCGGAACATGTTATTCCGGAGGTTGCGGGTTCAAGTCCCGTTGGTACGATGAAATTTTGGATTGTGTTTAACAATTTACAAGTTTATATTTGTTCTTAATTTAGGGACGGCACTGCTTTTTTGCAACACAGTTCTTAACTAAAGCAAAAAACAGGGTTTGCATTTCATGTATGTAAACTTTTGTTTGTGCAAAATAAAGCAATTTTGTATTTTGTATTTGTATTTGTAATTTTGAGATGTTTATCTCAATATCTCTGGAAATACTTATCAGACCTCGATAAAATTACCATGGTACCACACTTGGGATTTCTCCATTCGAACAAAAAAATAATAATCAAAATCGGTTCATAAACGACGAAGTTATCCGCGAACAAACATAAAAAAAAAACAAATATATACGGTTGAATTGAGAAACCTCCTCCTTTTTTTGAAGTCGGTTAAAAAGAGCTGATAAAATTTAAACGGCTGCACGGATTTTCATAAAACATAGCTAAGAACACTCTCGATGAAGACACCTACCAATAAAATAATAATAATTTTTATTGGTAGGTTCATCCGTTTGGGCGCTACGATGCCACAGACAAACATACACATACACAGTTACACCCATACACAGATACACACACCAAACTTATAACACCCCTTCTTTTTGGTTCGGGGTTTAAAAGGACAGTGTGTGTCAGTTCCGAAGTAAGACTGGAGGTTACTCCTAACCTAGTCTTTGTTATGTTACGTTGAAATGAACGTTACGAAAATAAACTGGCCAAGTGCGAGTCGGACTCGTACACGTAGGGTTCCGATTGAACAAAATTTGCCGGAAAAATTAAGTATCTACATAGTTTTAACATCGATATATATAAATACCGTGTCAATACCGTGTCAATAATAAACATGCTTATTTACTACAACGCCATCTAACGCCAGTTAACACAAAGGTCAGTGACCTTTTTGTTGGTTACCATCGTTCATAGATGGCGCTATAGTAAAAACACGTTTTTTGTATGGGGACCCCCTTTAATTTTTATCTTTGTTCTGTTTTTAGTATTTGTTGTTATAGCGGCAACAGAAATACATCATCTGAGAAATTTCAACCGTCAAACTATCACGGTTCATGAAATACAGCCTAGTGACAGACGGACGGACAGACATACAGACAGACAAACGAACAGCGGAGTTTCAGTAATAGGGTTCCGTTGGTACCCTTTGGGTTCGGAACCCTAAAAACGAAACGTTATTGAGTTCACGCTTGTATTCACTTACTACTCATAAAATGTCCTTTAATCTTCTTAAGCCTTAAGAAAATCGACTCTTATGAAGTAAATAAACGTCAATGATACAAGTGTGATTTGAAATTTGAAATTTGAACTGTTGACAGTGACAAGTGATTAGTGCATATGATTTATGACATTTAGCTGTGACTGGCGGACGCTTCCGCAGTCTTATTTGCATACATGCTTATGTGTCATGTCATTGTCAAGATTAACACCCATATGCAGAGTTATTTTCTTGAGACCTCCTCCACTAGACCTTAGTCGAGGTCACCTCAAGGAATTCTTGAAAAACCCCTTGAAATTAGTATGTTCAGTTACGACTTCACCCTCCAGTGAGGAACCTCCATTCGAGACATTTATAGTTGTCTTTTCTAAATCGAAATCTTCTAAGGAATTCCTTATCATCAGCTTTATGAGACGATATTTATTATGTATTAAAACTTGAAATAACCTCAGAAATAACGTACAAAGCGCTGATTACAAGCTTTGAGGAGACCTTAGGTAGAACGCGACGTACCTTGAGTTTGACAGTTTTTCACTCAAATCGACTGAGGAATTTGCTCAATACGGGGATTTTTTTTGTATTCTGCATACCGATTTTATCCTTGAGGTTGAGTCAAGTCACATTCGAGTGGAGGAAATCTTGAGGAACCGACTATGCATATGGATGTAAGACACTGAGCTTAAAAAAATTAACTTTCGTCATCGTTAGTCTTTAGGTTTTTTTATTCTTGATTCTTGTGCTACAATGTTCTCTAGAGGCTTAAAAATAATTAGGTATTCGACTTATAAGGATCGCTAAAATACTTTTATAATAAGTATATCTATCGTCTTATTTTACAAATTAATATTTAGGGTAACTCTGGAAAAGTACTGTAAGTAAAGTACCCTGGGCCGGTAGTCTCTACATGCATAGCGATGAATTTCGAGCGATAATCGTCGATACGAAAAGAGATGCAGATAACAACTGTCTAGCTGCATCTCATTCTAGCAGACGTTTGCGATGACAAGACGCATCGCTATCAATGTAGAGACTTCCACCCCTGATTTGTTTGGGATACCGATGCAATTCAAACACGATATATATTTTGTTTATCTGCGTCGCCTCGCAGTTTTATCCACGTAATTTGACCCACTCTCATGAGAATACGAGGATAAAATAAAGGTTAACGTTACTTGCTGATAATGTAGCTTTTCAATAGTGAAATAATTTTTGGAATCGGTCCAGTAGTTTTTGCATCAAATTGTATCAAACAAACAAAAAAAAACTTTACTTGTTAAAATATTAGTTCAGAATATATACACCACCGAATTTTGGCGACAGAAAAATGGGTTATCAGTCACTGTTACTGAATACATTTATTTAATTTTTTTTTATATTCATTTATTCAGTTTCAAAAAACGTGTCTGCAAGTCATTTACAAATATTGGCAACATCAAGGTCTTATATTTATCTTTTGTACGAAGCATACTAGAATATGCCTGTAGTATATTGTCTCCTTGTTATATAGTTCACACAGAAAAGCTAGAATCTATCCAACATACATTTATCAAATTTGTTTGTTTTAAGGCATAGACGTGGTTTGATTCGTACTCCGAGGCTTGCAAATATTTTATATTGAACTGCTATCGCTAAGACGAAAGCAATATGACGTTGTTTTATTACACGACTTACTTTCAGGTAAAATAGACTACCCCGACTCTCAAATCTAGAATTATGTACTCCTTCACGTCGGACGCGGCATGCTCCACTTTTTCATGTATAAATACTTAGTGACAACTTCGAGTGGGATTCCATCTACAGCAATCGGTTCCGCAACAACGTGCTCGTTGTGCATGATTTTGGTTTTATCCAAATTCATCCGGAGACCGATGCGACGAGAAGAATCAGCTAGGCCATTCAACATCCTTGGTAAGTCCTGCAGCGTCTCTGCCATAATGATGATGTCATCTGCGAATCGTAAGTGAGAGATGTGCTTGCCGTTGATGTTGATGCCACAATTTTTCCAGTCCAGCGTCTTAAACATATCCTCCAAGGCGTTAGTGAACAGTTTTGGGGGATATGACGTCCCCCTGTCTCACTCCTCGACGCAGGTGGCTATGTTTAGTACGCTGGTTCTGTTCTTGTACACTCAAAATGCACGTAACAATATCTGAAGCTAAAAATTGCATGCGTTCATTTTTATCTTTGGGTAATAATTTATCTAATTGTAAACAATTTTTCACATATTCTATGTGTATTAATATTAAGTTTTTAAAGTCGCTGTATGAATACAGAAAAAAAAACATCCAAGTAGGCACTTAAAAATTTAAAATACACAATACATAAGTAGACTATCCCAACAAAAGAATAATAACTGGTCAATGAGTGCCGCCCGCCCCGCGGCTGTCCAGAGACCGACGTTCAAGTTCGAGAGTATTTTATTCGCAGATGACACAACCATTATTATCAAATGTGATACCAAAGATTCACCTCAAATAATTGTGGACGATGCATTAGCTGATATTATTAATTGGACCAATTTTAATAACTTAAGTGTATAATATATATGTAAAACTAAATTAATGCAATTTCATTCATATAATACTCATTAAAATACCACTTGACATTCAATATTTAAATCAAACAGCAGATAAGGTAAAATGTTTTCAATTCTTAGGTATATATCTAGACGAACACCTCAATTGGAAAGATCATATTAATACGAGTATAATCTTTACGAAACTCAGTCGCTTTATTTTCGCTCTGAAAAGGCTTCGACAAACAATATCAGCAGAAGCAGCCTTAGTTGCTTATCATGGGTACGTGTCGTCTGTCCTCAACTATGGGTTAAGTATCTGGGGCAACTCCGTTGAATCGGAAAGGGCATTTAAAATCCAGAAAAAGTGTATCAGAGTGATAGATAAGGCGTGGTATTTAGATAGCTGCAAACCACTTTTCAGGAAATATAAAATCCTCCCCTTGCCATGTATGTACGCCAGGGAATTGTGTTGTTTCGTGAACAGAAATCCAAGTTATTTCCAAAAACGCAGTGAGATAATGACACGATAAAAAGAGCGCAGTACACACATTTAATATTTCAACCTCCTTGTCATAAAGATGTCTACAAGCGAAAGATGTATAATTTGTGCATCACAGTTTATAATAAACTGCCAGATGAGATGAAGACACTTAGTGGTCAGGTTTTTAAGACTAAGATAAATGAATGGCTACTGGACAAATGTGTTTATAGCATAAAAGAATATGTAGACAATAAATAAAAATAAAAATTATAATGTTAATACCTATATACCTAAGCATAGAGAATAAATATAAATATTTGTACGACTGCGTGCAGGCCGAACACATTGACAAAATATTTCATAAATAAATAAATCTTTATCTCAGGTAACTTATGTAAACATGACATGTTATACTAAGACCCATATCTATATATAAAAGAAAGTCGTGTTAGTTACACTATTTATAACTCAAGAACGGCTTTACCGATATGGCTGAAAATTGGTGAGGAGGTAGCTTAGAGCCAGGAGACGGACATAGAATACTATTTATCTATATATATAAAAGAAAGTCGTGTTAGATACTGCACTTACAACTCAAGAACGGCTAAACCAATTTTAATGATTTTTTTAATTATGGAATTGTCTTTGTCAGGAATAGGATATAAGTATTAAAAACAATGAATAATTGACCTAAAAAATATATATAAGACAAATTATTTTGCCAAAATGTTCCAGGGTTAAAAAACTGCCAATCATTTGATATTCAATTGTTTATCCCGTCGATACGGTAAACCGCAAATTAATAAGGGTCATCGCTCCACACAATAAGTGTATTTCGCCAGGGTCAACTATTAAAATTCTTCAAGTTTTTGTGAATTCAAGTCATGTAAATTTTACAAATATTAATAAATTTCAAATACTGTCAGTAATTACAATTGTATGACATATTTGTTGATTGTAAAATATGCGTGCGTTCAGAAATGTATGTTTACAAGCAATCAAGACAATAATAATCAATGCCTAATCAATTTTAGATTTTGTCAGAATGTAGGTAAATACAGAGATATGCAAGAATGTATATAGCCAATTTATGAGTGCCGTATGTATACAGTTTTATCCATAAGGCAAACAAATATTAGACAGTTATTCGTGAAGTAAGTATACTTATCCAGAATTAAAATTAAATACATTTTATTTGTAAAAATATAATCACCAGATTATATTTTTACAAATAAAATTAAACTCAATCGAACTAATGTCAAGTTTATAACTTATCTATAACAATAATAATATTATTTAATTCAATCATGTCTTGCTGACACGCAGTTGAAGTATTTGATTATTGTATTGTTATTATATTTCTGTATTGCCATAATACATTACTAAACTTATATCTTTTGTATTCATTGTATTACGTTCATAAAAGCCTAAATTAAGTTCATCTAAAAGGTAACACGCCATTCATAGTCTGTTAGGTGGTACGAAGTTCGCCGGGCCAGCTAGTTATTCATATATAGGCTAGCATATAAATATATAATATACCTATTTATAAATCATAGAAACATGAGACACGTAAATTTTACGACGATCTTTTTTTTGAATTTTTCATAAGGTCCGGAATTAATTATTAATATAATATTTGTTTGACAAATAAATTATTGATTATGATTATTATGATTATGATTCAATTTATAGTTTTGGCGTGTGAGAGCGAGTGTTTTGGTTGTATGTTATGCGATTACTTTGTCAATTGTGTGCCGATTCAAATAATTCATTTTTTAATCGGTAGGGTATATTCTCAAGGTTCCATTGTAATTTCACCGAGATCTGATAAGTATCTCCAGAGATATGACGATAAACGTCTCAAAATTGCTACTGAAACTGACTTGCGGGGCATGGTAGTTGGTTGTTTAAGTTTTTAACCTAACTTAATTATGAAGATTTCACTTCCGACCTGCAGGGCCAGCATGGCAAGGGGACTATTTTGTTTTCCCACCTATCCGTGTTTTGTTTGGTAGAGAAGGCAAATTATAAGTTTTTCGACAATTATAAATGCCCGCTGACTTTTAATCAATTATTTTTTTTATCTTTTTAATACGAAACAAAATCAAAACTCGGGGTTAAACTTCACCAAGCGTTTAAATTGTTGTGTTGATCTCCTGTCAGTGACGAAAAACAGGGAAATAATTTTGTCTTTCTCCCGGGGATAAGGCCATGCTAGCCCTGCTGCAGTATTACGACTGACAGTTGTTTTTTTTATGTTTATTACTGATTTTAAACAAGCTTTTGAGTTCCTTTGTTCTTGACGTAAATACGCCTTTAAAATTATTCAGAGGCAATCAAAAAACTACTGATAACAAAATCTGGGCATACAGTTTGGTGTTGCAGGTTCAAATTAATGTAATATCACTTTCCAAAATTCAATTGCACCTCTGAATAGCTAAATAATAAAAAATAAAAATTGCGCTATGTAAAGACTATGATACATTGCGCGGGGTGGAGCGGAAAGCGCCGCCATTTTGAGGTCATTTTGCTGCGTATCGAAATTTCTATTAAGTAAAAAACTTTTGATTCGGTTAAGTTACGTCGTTCCTTCAAGTTTTAATCGTTAGCTCTCAAGAAAATCTATCGATTATAGATAAAACATTAGTGTAATATTGTGACTGTGACTATAATTAGGTGTTAAAATATAAGAAAATGTACCAAAAAATATAATGTCGGGCTATACGCGTCTAAAAGCCAAATCAAAATACAAAGATTATATACGGTTGGCAAGGACTTTTCAAAAGCAATCGATTGGCACCATTAAAAGACCATATGATCGAGACAAGCAGTGCCGGGAACGTAAAAAAATAAATGCAGCCGTGCGGATCAACGACGGAGCCATACATCTATTTTATATAGAAAATATCACATATCACTAGACGTTCCCGTACAACACACGGCCGTGTCCATGACACAGCCCCACCATTTTTTTTACACCTTTGTTTCCTCAGAACTCCGTTATTTAATAATCAATTTGAAAAATCTTTTTTTTTTTGAGAGGGTATACTTTCCGTTCGGTTTAATAGTACAACTCATCGTTATCTGATGAGTGTGTTCTGAGATATGGAGATGTATGCCTCAAACATGCTACTGTAAATAACTAGCGCGACATGTGAAGCCGGAAAAAACTGGCCAAGTGCGTACAACAGGTAGAATTGAAAAAAAATTCCGGAAATATATGTTTTTTGTATGTAGTTTTTATTATTTGATGTTATAGCAACTTGTACTGTAATATAAAATAATATAACATTGTAATGTAATAAACTGGAGCAAATTTCAAGCCTGTATCTATTACGGTTTGTAAGATCGAGCATAAAAAGCCTGAATAAACTAAACACGTTTATTGAATGGGGATGTTAATGTTTTATTTAATTTTGTTTTTAGTATTTAATGTTAAATCCCCATAGTAATACTTACTTCAACATTACGGTTAAGGAGATACAGCTCCGTGAAATGCGGACAGACACATGGACGGACGGACAGCAAAGTCTCATTAATAGGGTTCTGTTGATTCCCTTTGGGTTCAGAATCTTAAAAATGTATAATAGGTAAAAATCAATTTTCTCGTTCATCAGTATACAATGCTAAATAATACAGCAAATCATTTGCCTAACATATTATACTTGTCTCTTACAGCAGTGATTTGTTTGTGTTTTCCGAACATCAGGTGCAGTTCGTCTCTCCACGGCTATAACTGGTATCTATTAGTAGTGTAGTGGCATAGAGTACAATTGATTTATTTAAAGAATGCTACAGCTCTTATATATTTGAACCGACGAAAAAAAACGGAGGAGGTTATCAAGTCGACGCGTATGTTTTTTTTATGTATGACCACGCATAACTTTTTACAGAGTAGTCTGATTTCGATAATTCTTTTTTTATTGGAATGCGTACACCCCCAAAGGGGTTCCATTTAAATTTTAACAAAATCGGTTGAGCCGTTTTGAATAAATCATCAATAATAATGGAAAAAGGTATCATTATTTTGATGATTTTATCGTATCATCAATGTATGTCAACAAACACTGGAAAAAACAAAGAGCCGAAAATCGGGCTCAGTTGCGTGTCTTGAGAGAGGCATATGTCCAGCAGTGGACTGATACCGGCTGATTATGATGATGATGATATTTTACAGGTGGTACCATTTAAATTTCATCGAGACATATTCAGTATCTCCAGAGATATGAAAATAAACACCTCAAACTTAGTATTGAAATTGACTAGCGTGACGTTGGAAGTCGGTTTTTTTAGTATTTTATGTGATCTTAAATTATTTTTTATTATTAAAGAACATAAATGTCCTATATAACTTTTGTCTATGCCAGGGGTAAGCAATGACGCCTGCTTTTAACATAGTAGATTATGGTCACAAAAAATTATAAAATAAAACTTTTTAACAAAAAAATTAAACCGCCGAAAAAACTGAAAAGCAAAATATAATTAAACTTTTTTATTTAACCTTTATAACGAAGTTCCAAAACTACTGTTTGTATACCTCAGTATATATTTTTGTAATTGTTTTGAGTTTTTAATTAAACATAATAACTAAATTCTTAAACTAATGTAAGTATGTATACCTAAGTAATTTTGAGTCGGCGCCAAATAATCAATTAGCAAAGATCACTATATAACCTCTTAAATTAAAGAAATAATCAAATCAAATTAACAATGCAACGTGAAATCTTTAGCGATGAACATAAACATTCCAAAAAATGCGCTTCCACACGACCCACAGACTAAATAGAGATGCACGACCACTCGCAACGACGTGTGCCCGTCACGGGCCGTTACAGATTACTATATGTGGTGCCCGTTCGGGTTGCAGTCTCGCTGACATTAACTTCGTCAACACTCGGCATTTTCCGGCAAACTAGCGTGTCGCGCCATGCCTCCGCCGCGCATTACGCTTTACGTAATTAATTAATTTGCTTGTTTGGCACCGACTCAAAATTACTTAGGTATACATACTTACATTAGTTTAAGAACTTAGTTATTATGTTTAACTAGAAGTGTCCCGCGGCTTCGCCCGCGTTAAAACCTTTTTTTATTTACTTAAAACTTTTCTTTTGTAAAAACGATTCTATCATTAAACACATCCAATAAGAATTAGCCAAATCGGTTCACCCGTTTTCATGTTATCGCGTGACTAAGGCAATTCGGGATTCATATTTATAAAACCCTAAAAATCTAAATTTACAGACTTAGTTACCTACCCCATTTAGAAAAATCCTACAACACGTACTTTATCCCATCTTGTTTCGCCATACAAACTTTGAATCCCCGTTCCGTATCCGGGAGGAATTTTCAGAAAATCATTTCTGAGCGGATACCTACGTCATAATAACTATCTGCATTCTGAATTTCAGCGCAATCCGAAACAATATTGATTTTTAGACTTTGTTACCCCTTTGTTTATTCTCTTAGTGTGGCATTTTGAAAAAGTCTGAATCTCGTATTTACTTATTTATTTACAGAAGTACTTGTGTGAAATGTCGAATAAAACGACTATCCAAACTTTGAATCCCCGTTTCATCCCCTTAAAGAGTGTATTTTGAAAAATTCTTTCTTAGCAGATACCTAAGTCAAAATAACTATCTGCATGCCAAATTTCAGCGCAATCCGAAACAATATTGATTTTCACACTTTGTTACCCCATTTCACCCTTTTAGGGGTAGAATTTAAAAAAAACATGAAATACGTATTTACTTATTTTTTTTACTGAAGCACTTGTATGAAGTTCCGAATAGAAAATACTATCTAATCTTGTTTTTCCATACAAACTTTAAGCCCCCGTTTCATCCCTTTCAGGGTTGAATTTCGGAAAATCCTTTCTCATAGGGAACTATCGTTGTAATAACTATCTGCATGCCAAATTTCAGCGCAATCCGAAACAATATTGATTTTCAGACTTTGTTACCTCATTTAACCCTCTTAGGGGTGGAATTTAGAAAAAACCTAAAACACGTATTTACTTATTTATGTCCTGAAGCACTTGTGTGAAGTTTCGAATAGAAAATACTATATAATAATGTTTCTCCATAGAAACTTTGAACCCCCGTTTCATCCCCTTCAGGGGTGAAATTTGAAAAATCCTTTTTCAAAGGTAACTAACGTTGTAATCATTATCTGCATGCCAAGTTTTAGCACAATCCGAAAAAATATTGATTTTCACACTTTGTTACCCAATTTCACCCTCTTAGGGGTGGAATTAAAAAAAAACCTGAAACACGTATTTACTTATTTTTTTACTGAAGCATTTGTGTGAAGTTTCGGATAGAAAAGACTATCTAATCTTGTTTCTCCATACAAACTTTGAACCCCCATTTAATCTCCTTAAGGAGTGAATTTTGAAAAATCCTTTCTTAGTACACCCCTACGTACTAAGACAAATATACACTCCAAATTTCAAGTCTCTACGACCAGCGGTTTAGGCTGTGCGTTGTCTGTCAGTGAGTCAGTATGTCAGGACAAAGATTCTTATAGTATTCGAAGATTAAAAACTCAAAACCTTTACAAAAATATATACTGAGGTATACAAACAGTAGTTTCAGAACTTCGTTATTAAGGTTAAGTAAAAAGTTTAATTATTTTTTGCTTTTCAGTTTTTTCGGCGGTTTATTTTTTTTGTTAAAAAGTTTTATAGTGGTAAATCTTCTGTAAAGATACGGCCAAACTGTTCCAATCTGCGTGCGAGGACGCTGATCTTATAGTGCAGTAGCATTGTACCGACTATTTTTAACCGACTTCCATAAAGAAGGAAGTACTCAATTCGTCTGTTTTTTTTGTATGTTACGCGATTACTCCGCCAATTGTAAACTGATTCAAATGATTCTTTTTGTAATAAGTAGAGTACGTTTCTGAGGTCATTGTAATTTCATCGAGATCGGATAAGTATCCCTAGAGATATGACAATAAACGTCTCAAACTTGCTACTGAAACTGACTCGCAGGGCATGGAAGTCGGTTGTTTTAGTTAAAATATCTTAATTGTTTTATATCATATAGGCAAGCGTTTTAATCACTATCTCACGTGTTGGTAAGTGATGGTGCGGTTGAAGCGGTAGCACGCTAGGCCTAGAATGGGAAGTGGCTATCAAGGAAAACTGCCGAATCACGTTAGATGTTTGACGACAGATTTTCTAACGTGTCGTTTGTTACGACGGTTACATTTTTAGTGACAGCACCTCTGTTAGTTAGCCCGGAGCGCCAGTGGTACAGCAACCTGATTTTTTACCCGTGAAAAAGAAACTTTTTTTTGGGTCAAGAAAAATTTCAAGTGGCATAAAGGTGTTTTTGAGACTTTCTTAAAATAATACTTTGTTTTAAAATTAAGAACCACCAACTCATTCATCTCTAAGATATCATATAAGGGCAGTATAAGGATCTCAACCTGACTATAATTATGACCAATCTCATCTGGTTCCGATGAGCTCAATCATGACATCTCTGATATAACTTGGTAAGGAGTTGAGACAGGACATGCCCCAAGACAGGACGTGCCCCAAGACAGGACGTGCCCCAGGATTCGCTCAAGTTCCTCCCTTCTTGCAATATCATTGAAGTAAAATTATACCTTATTTTGAATTGCTCAGAGCTACGACAGTTGTTGTTATCATAACCTAACCTAAATACTTCCTACATAACATAGTCTTATAATTAAACTAGCTGTTTTCGCGACTTCGTCCGCGTGGAATAGTGTCTTTGAGTAGCATTAACTAATAAGACACATATATCCCAGCTACACTGCACGCTACCACGCCATGCTAATCCCCCTTTCCCCCTCCCCCCACTTCCCCTCACCCTCCCCCTTCCCCTATCTTCCACCTCCCCTTCCCTCCCCTCACCCCTACTTCCCCTCCCCCTCCCCCTCCCCCTCCCCTCCCCTGCCTCTCACTTACACATCCCCTCCCCCTCCCCACCCCACCGCTCCCCCTCCCCTCCCCACCACTCCTCCTACCCTCCCCATTCACTCCCCTTACCTTGAACCCCTACTACTCCCCTCACACACTTTGAATGTCATATTTATTTATATCGAATCAACAGCCTGAACAATAATTTTCAAGCTTCTAGCTTTAAAAATAACGATACTTCCATACAACTTTCATCCCCACTTTCATCCCCCTTTTCAACCCTTTACAAACCTCTTTTCGCATTAAAAATAATGAATTGAATGATTGAAAGATTTGATGAATGAAAAATTGAATGTCATATTTATTTATATCTAATAAACAGCCTAAGAAATGAGTTGCAAGCTTCTAGCTTTAAAAATGACGATACTTCTATACAACTTTTCATCTCCCCTTTCAACCCCTTCCAACCCTTTTTTCACATTAAAAAGTAGATTGTGTCCTTTCTCAGGCTCTTGACTATCTGTGAACTAAATTTCATTTAAATCGTTTCAGTAGCACATTCACATAAGCCTTACATATTTCTATACAAACTTTCATCCCCTATTGTTATTTTACACCCTTGAGGGTAAAACTTTTACAAACTTTGAATGTCATATTTATTAATATCGAATCAACAGCCTTAAAAATAAGTTTCAAGCTTCTAGGTTTAAAAATGACGATACTTCCATACAATTTTTCATCCCCCCTTTCAACCCCTTACAACCCTCTTTTTGCATTAAAAAGAAGACTGTGTCCTTTCTCAGGCTCTAGACTATCTGTGTACCAAATTTCATTCAAATGGGTTCAGGGGTTTTGGCGTGAAAGTGAGAAAGACAGACAGACAAACAGAGTTTAGTTAGAGTTAGAGATATTAGTGAGGATTGAATTAAAATGTATTTATTTCAGGCTCATGCCCATATTTACTTACAGATTATAAAACGGAACAGTAAAATTTAAAGTGAAATAAAATTAAATCATAAAAATTATATCATCAATAATTAAATAATTATAATGGCTAAATTGATTCTCCTAAAATCAAAGTGAAGAAACACTCCTAAATAAGTCACTTATCAAACAGAAAACTAAGTTGAAATCAGTTCATACGTTTGGGGACTATATATGCTACATAAAGACACATATATAATCATGTACACAAATACACACCCCTGTTTTTGTGTCCAGGGTTAAAAATACTCATTGCGGTTACAATCCAGCCTTGTACGCCACAGCATGTGATCTAGGTAGATTTAAACGCTTACTATCAGGAGGGTATTTTGCTTGTGATCCAATTATAAACAATAATTTAAGATCGTTTAAAAAACTAAAAGAACCGACTTCAAACGTCGCGCTAGTCAAAGTAGCCAGTAGACGTAGTAACTATTACATAATCTGTAGTAGTATTTACTAGTACGAGTAAGTCGTCGAGATAAGTAAATGCGTCGTAATACAAATGTTGATATATTAAAAAGGGCTCGGCCGATTTCGTTAAAATTTAAATAGGAAATAGGACCAGGGGTGGAAGTCTCTACATTGATAGCGATGCGTCTTGTCATCGCAAACGTTTGCTAGAATGAGATGCAGCTAGACAGTTGTTATCTGCATCTCTTTTCGTATCGACGATTATCGCTCGAAATTCATCGCTATGCATGTAGAGACTACCGGCCCTGGGAAGGTTGCCCAAAAAAAAAAAATTTTCCAAATAGGTTCAGGCTTCTTGGAGTGATTGTTGAACATACATGAAAAAAAAACCGACCATTTGAGAACCTCTCCTTGTTTCGGTCGGTTAAAAATACATTAAAATGTTCTACAAAAATATGGCTTATATTTTTCTTTCGTCTTTCCCTAATTACGCTGTATAGCACAATTTTAATATATTTAAATATTTTCGCTCAGAGGTTTAAGAAAAGAAAGCATATTATATAAAACCTTCTACAAAAAATGGATCAAGGTCAATTGGGATTTACGCGTAAATTGCTTTTTGAGTAAAATACTATTGTTGATGAGAAATAACCTTCCAACCTAATATCTTCGAATATATGTAGTACATCATCGAATATGTTGGGTCTGAAGGCGAAAGAGACCTGAAAGACAGCCATTTCAACCGAAAAACATTCCTATTTCACGACAGAAAATTAATAGGCAAAGTGGTGCTACCGCCCCAACTAACTCGAAAACAAGTAAAACGCAATTTTCTCGAAAACTATAGATTTTTGCGGAACATACATGGGGGTTTTCTGGGTAGCCGTTGGGGTCCTCCATCGATGGTTTTCATTTGGACCATATGAAACCCGACACCCTGTACAATACTACACACATCTTATATTATCATTTTAGTATACATCTTGTCAATAATGTGGATAGAATTGTGGAAATAAGGCAGCAACAGCCCAATGGATAGGGTGTCGGACTGGCGATCGAGAGGTCGTGAGTTCGATCCCCACCCCACCCATTGCACTATTGACGTGAACCCACTCCAGACACAAGCTTATTTAAGCTTAGTTGGAGGGGTTAACAAGAATACTAGTAATGTGGAATCTACATTGCGGGTAATCTTACTTATGAAAAAAAAAACTAGAGGGTCAATTAAGCCCAATAGCCATACATACACACTTCAATAATTTAAGATATCATGTACAATAAACGAAAAGATCCAACTTCAAATACCGCACTGTTCTTTTTCAGTACCAAGTTTGAGGTGTTAACTCCATATCTCTGGAGATACTCATCAGATCTCAATAAAATTACAATAGAACCAAACGGGAAGCATTCTCACCCAAAAAAAAAAAATGTTCCAAATTGGTCAACAATTAATAACGGAGTTCTGATGTGGTTCTGAGCTAACAAATTAAAATAAACTGGCCAAGTGCAAGTCGGACTCGCATTAGTAGGGTTCCGTACCACACACAACAGTATTTTATAAGATCGAGCAAAAAATACCACTATCATTTTTCGCCAGCAAAAAATAATAATTAATAAACATTTTATTTCTTATAACGCCATCTAACGTCTAAAAAAGGTGTTAGGGATCGACTTTTCAATATAACGCCATCTATGGGACGTTTACCTAACTAAGCGTTCATAGATGGCGTGAAATGCCGAAAAAAACACGTTTCTTGTATGGGGACTCTATTATTTTTAACTTTATTCTGTTTTTAGTATTTGTTGTTAGAGCGGCAACAGAAATACATCATCTGTCAAAATTTCAACTGTCTAACTATCACGGTTCATGGGATACAGCCTGGTGACAGACGGACAGACAGACAGATAGACAGACAGACGGACAGCGGAGTCTTAGTAATAGGGTCCCATTTTACCCCTTGGGTACGGAACCCTAAAAACTAATTTAATTGTTATAAAATCACAGGTTAACCCGAAAGTGAAGTTAAGTGAGCATCACTGCAAAGTCGCCAGTATATCGGTCTTTTATCGAATACATTTCGGGGAGTCTAACTGCACGAATTAATTCCATCGTACCCCTTTTTCCATCGTACTACCAGACGCAAAGATATAGGCCATCGATACATCATTGATATTCCATTCTGTCGCACAAACCGCTTTGCATCAACATTTATCATTCGCACAGCAAAGGAATGGAATTTCCTGCTAGAGTCTGTGTTCCTGTTAAGTACAATCTGGTGGCCTTTAAATCGCGAGTGAACAGGTATCCTTTAGGCAAGCATGCTACATCGTCAATTATATCTTCACCTAACATCAGGTGAGATAGTGGTCAAACGCTTGCTTATCTACAATAAAAAAAATATATATAAAGAATTTATTTGTTACTCTACTTCTCCTTTCTTCTAAATTTTTGATATACAGAAGTCTAAATAATAAGGTACTTTAAGGTGCCTTGTAAGTTCTATGGTTTAATAGGTTTCAACTCAAATCAGCTGTGCCAATGTGGCTAAAATATTCAGTAGGAGTAGCCAGTACAGTAGATATAGACAGAATTTAGGATTTACTAACGTGGTTAAAAGCCCAGGGCTAGTACACTTGTAAAATGTGGACTAATCTGATGAAACTCTGCCTCATATTTGAATTCAAAGATATCCACGCCTACATACACGATAAACGTAAATATTTGCTCCGACCAATCAGTCCAACTATTACAAAACTTTCGCCGAGGCTCAGCCGAGCCGATAATTTAATATCAATTACAAGTCACCTACCAAATAATCTACGGCTTTACCGCTGTCCGATTGCCTGAATATAGTTGCCCAAGATAGGATAAGCCAAGGCTTCTATCGTGTCTTTAGCTGGACAAGGGGATATTACTCAAGTTCTTAATTGCTATGGAGGCGCGATGGTCATTTGTCTTTCGAGGAAACAGGCTTCGCGGATGTAGGGCATGTTTTTCGGACGAGATTATTTGAACATGGATTTGTAGATCTGGTTTTAGAATTCGTATTGAAATAGTCACTTCAACTTTTTGCAACTAGTTAATGATAATTATTGAAATGAAATAGTTTATGAAATGAAATGAAATGAATGAAGTGTTTTAACCTAATCGTACATTTTACATCCACTGCCAGACGTAGCCCGTTCCTCTAACGCACTACTGAGCTTGGTTTTCATTTCTTGTTTCTCCAAATGTGCAGGCCACTTAAAGGCGTCCCGGACTTTGTTTTCCGTGCTTCTTTTGTGCCTCATCTCTAAAATACCAATAGAAAAACTAAATAATAATTAAATTCATAAAACCACCCCAACCGATCTATTCATAATCTGTTCATTGTGACCATTCTGATGAGCCCAAACTCGACATATCTGCTGCAAGTTGGTGAGGAGTTGAGTATTCTACCGTGCGGTGGAATAAACGCGCCGCAACTATGTGCGGGATCTGCCTAATGAAACCTGTTTGGGGAAAATCGGTTGGATGGTTATAACGGATATAGGTTTTGTGTTTTATACCGATTGAAGACTTACTATATGTGTTGTTGCAGTGTAACCAACATATTCCTGGTGAACCTGTCAGCCGCTGACCTGCTTGTGACCGGCGTCTGCATGCCCATCCAGCTCAGCAAGGCCATCACACTGGTCTGGTTCTACGGAGAAACTGTCTGCAAGATTGTCAACTATATCCAAGGTGGGAACTTAACAAAATAAAAGTACTGACTTTACTGTAAACCATCCCTTAAATTATCTATGTATAACGTGTTATTTAAGACCATTCCTGTTCAGGCTTTAGTTTACAGTCCACTTTCCTTATACCCGCCAACGTCCCTCCACTACCATTATCCAACTCCGCATTTAAAACTCGCGGCAAAATGCTCCTGCGCACTGATTGGCCGGCGCCTCCTACAATCGCCGCCAGTCGCCATGAAGTCGCGAAATCAATCTACAGCAATGAAAATGTAAAAAACGTAATTTTGTGTGCATAAAAGTTTCCGCAGTGAGAATTCCCCGTCAAGTGCTGTGTTATCATCTTAACTATTCAAAACACATTAAATCATAACAGGATATTTACTAATGTGCGTGTATCAAACAAGAGCTGCATGTGAGTACCCTTCCATCCTTTTCAAATTTTCCATTAATCTTAGCTGAAGCCTTAACATCCCGTTTTTTGTGGTCCTATCAGAGCGCGAATTCCTATGGAATTATCGTCAAATTCTTTATTAAATTTCATTAGAAAATCTGATAAAAAAAAAAACCGGCAAAAACAACAAGCAGCCAACTTAAGTTGGCCCGGTTTTACATACAGGCTACTCGGTTTCATATGTCAAGTTAACTTGGTTTCCTATTCAAAATTGCGTCATCTTTTATTTTCTAGTAATTTTTAACAAAATATCGTTATAACTCACATAAATAAACATCTAATACACATAATAATCGTCTCTAACTACACTTATAACTAAATTAAATAATCCTAATCACAGTATTTACAGAATAAACTCGTAACCATCATATCAAGTTGTATCTACCTTCAACTCATTTAGCGATCGACCGACCGGTCTCGCAGTTAACTTACTTTACTGTTATCTTTATCTATCTTATGAGTATGGAAAAAAATAAACTTAGATTGTTGCGGTCTCAACGCGAATATGTGTTTCGGGACATTCAAATTCTGTACGATCTGTCACGGGAGATGATTCAAGATCGTTCAAAGGAATCGTCGTTTAAATCTAGATATAAGCGCATACATTCAATTCGCGAGGAATACATGAAGCTTTCTGAACAAATAAATGAATTGGAATTAGAACTGAAACCTGATTCGGAAGTCGATCTGTCGGCTATTAGTGCGTTCGATGAGTTGTATTACACGGTTATAAGTGCGGCCGACCAGTTATCAGATGCCTCCAGCGCGGGCGTCAAAGCCGCCGGGGCACTTAATTGTTCGTCGTTACATCAACCTTCAGTGAATGTGCGACTTCCTCAACTACAATTACCCCACTTTAATGGTAGCACCGAAGATTTTCAAGTATTTTTCGATACGTTTAAAGCACTGATCCATGAAAACAATACATTATCCGATATAGAAAAATATCATTATCTCATCTCGTGTTTATCCGGTCCTGCGCTGTCATTAGTGAAAGGAATTCCGGTTACCGCGAATAATTATCAGATTGTTTACGCTGCATTAGTCGAACGTTATCAGAACAAACGAATCTTAGCCGTTACCTACTTAGAGAAAATTGTTAATGATCCCGTAGTACGGGCGGGTAATTATAGGGAGTTACAGAATCTCACCAACGTGTTTTATGAATCGAGTCACGCCCTCGAAGCTATAAATATTGAGAATTTAGGTGAATATATCTTATTCCATTTAGCCTCGCGATCGCTCGATGCGGATACTCGCATGCGGTTCGAAACTCAAAACAGCACACAAATACCTACCTTTAGTGATCTTCTCAAGTTTCTTCAAGACTACGTAAAGATCTTAGAAACTACACAACGATCTCCAAATCCTATCTCATCCCGGACCTTTGACGGGAAAAACAATCCTTCGCGGACTTTCGACGGAAAGAAATCTCAGCCAAATAATCGGCAATCTAGCGGCGGATCAAACCGCTCATCTTATCTTACTGAATCTAGCCCGCTAACATTCAAATGTTTGTGTTGCGGCGAGGTGCACTCCATATATCGGTGCCCTACCTTTCAATCGTTAGACTCTCGTGCTAAACTTGACTTAGTAAAAAATAAACAATTGTGTACTAACTGTCTACGTAACAACCACGTCATAGACAAGTGCATATCAAAGGTAACTTGTTCAATGTGCGGATTACGTCATCATTCGTTGTTGCACTTTGAGAGCCCCCGAGTGAACTCGAGTGACATCACTCCAGCGAGCACTAGCGCGCATTTAGGATCGAGCCGCAGCATAGTGCTACTAGGGACGTGTCAGCTGCGCGTTTGTAATACCGTTGCCGGCACGCAGCGCACCGTGCGCGCTCTTATCGATAGCGGCGCGCAAGACTCATTCATAACTACTGCCTGCGCACGGAAGTTAGGCCTCAAGCTCCATCGCTGCAATCTTACGGTAGCTGGACTTGGTCAGAACACTGTGTTTCAAGTCAGGGGAGTCACACAGTGCGTTTTGCAACCCCTCGATAACAACGACCCGCTATACAAGTTAAAACCTATCGTTCTAGACAACATTACCTCGCAGATGCCTAGCGTTCAAGTGCCGTCAGTCGTCCGGAGTCTATGTCAACATTTTGTTCTCGCCGACCGCGACTTCGACCGGCCCGGACCGATAGATCTTTTAATCGGAGCAGAACTTTTTTCAGAAATCTATGACGGTCAACGCGTTAAGCTTGGTCCCGGTTTACCTACCGCCTTGCACAGCGTATTCGGCTGGATACTCACCGGCGCCGTTGACATCGACGTATCACCGCCACCCGCTGTCTCGTCACTGTTAGCTGCTTCGCGCACACTCGACGAGCAGGTCAGACTATTCTGGGAAGTCGAGGAGCCACCGCGCGCGCGTATTACTAAGCCCGAAGATGACATCTGTGAGACTATGTACGCCGATCTTTCCTCCCGCGAATCTAACGGACGTTACGTCGTACCTATCCTTCTAAAGGACCGCGATTGCACATTAGGCGAATCGTATCACACTTCTTTGTCTCGGTTAAATAACCTCGAGAAGAAGCTCAACAGACAACCTCACCTTAAAACCGATTACACAAACTTTATGCAAGAGTACGAAAGTCTCGGTCACATGCAACCGATATATCCATCTCAGTCTCATCCACAACCGCAAAAGCGTTATTTTATCCCGCATCATTGCGTCATCCGACCAGAAAGCACAACAACTAAGCTGCGAGTGGTTTTTGACGCAAGCTGCAAGACTACTAATGGTTTATCTCTCAACGACGTAGTGTACGCTGGCCCTAAGCTTCAAGTTGATATCATAGATATCATAACCAACTTCAGACTGCACAGAGTAGTGTTTACCTGTGACATATCCAAAATGTATCGTCAAATTTTAATTCGACCAGAGGATCGCTGCTATCAGCACGTACTATGGCGTGAGTCCCCTAGTGACCCGGTAACGGAATACGAACTCTCCACCGTGACGTACGGAGTATCGAGTTCACCTTACCTTGCGATTCGCACTCTCCATCAACTAGCGGCTGATCACGGCGATGAGTATCCCCGCGCTGCTGAAGCAGTTCGTCATAAGACATTTATGGATGATGTTACGACAGGTGCGCCCTCTGTTGAAGCCGCAATCAAACTTAAAGACGAGCTTATCAAACTTCTCGGCCACGCTCAACTTGAGCTGCGAAAATGGAGCAGCAACTCCACCTCCTTTTTGCAAACCTTGCCAGTAGATCACTGCCAATCTCCAAAACAATTTTCAGAACAAGACGATAAAAATATGCTAAAAATCTTAGGAGTCCAATATGATCCGAAGGAGGATAGTTTCACGTACTCACATTCTCCGATCGTCGACACTGAACATACGAAGCGTTCTATCTTATCTAACGTTGCTCGCATCTTCGACCCTCTCGGCTGGCTCACACCTGTCATTCTCAAGGCAAAATTACTCCTTCAAGATTTGTGGCGTTCACATCTCTCTTGGGACGAACCGATTCCCAGAGACTTATCTCAAGACTGGCGAGAATTTATCTCGGACTTAAATGATTTAAATTTCATCAACATACCGCGTCATGTCATCCCTCATCAAGGCAAGACATTTTCTATTATCGGCTATTGTGACGGATCGACCAAGGCTTTCGGCTGTTCAGTCTATCTCCGTGCTGCCACTGATGACCAGGTCAATGTCCATCTTCTGATAGCTAAGTCCAAGGTAGCCCCGTTAAAGGTCCTCACTGTCAACCGTTTGGAACTTTGCGGCGCGGTTTTACTAGCAAAAGTCGCTAGTAGAATTTACTCCTTGCTTAGCAAAAACTTAAACTTATCTCAATGCTATCTTTTCACTGATAGTTCGACGGTGCTGTCGTGGCTGAACACTGAACCGCACAAATTAAAAACATTTGTAGCGCATCGTGTAGTTCAAATAATCGATGCGTCCGCACAGTTTGTGTGGCGTCACGTGTCCACACACGACAACCCGGCTGATCTATGTAGTCGTGGTCTACCATGCTCTCAGCTAGCTACCTGTGAAAGCTGGTGGTCAGGTCCCCAGTGGCTGACCGATGCACCTGACGACTGGCCTGTATCAGCAGTCAAAGGGCAGGACAACCTTCCAGAACTGAAATCGTCATCACAGTTGTGTAACGTTTACCTCACTACACAAGATGCTGATGTGTTACAAACTCAGCTGGAACGCTCCTCCAGTTTTTCGCGCGTGCAGAGAGTAGTAGCGTGGATCTACCGTTTCATAGATAACGCTAAACGTAAACGCTCGGAGCGTAACTTATCGCCTTTTCTCACCTCCACCGAACTCGATAGGTCAGTCAATTCTTTAGTGAAATATGTTCAACAGCAACAACTTAAAGAAATCCCACCTTTAGTTTCAACCAAAAAATCTCTTCCGAGACACATCTCTAAGCTCTCGCCGTTTGTAGATTCGCTTGGTATTATTCGTGTGGGTGGACGACTAGGGCAATCCGACTTACCTGATAGTGTCAAACATCCTTATCTTTTACCAAAATCATCTCGGCTGTGTCAACTCCTTATCGATCATTTTCATGCAACTTACCTTCACTGTGGACCGCGTCTTCTGCAGTCATTAATCCAACGTCGATTTTGGATTCTCGGCCAACGTAACCTTATTAGATCGCGACTATCTAAATGCGTCCCTTGCTTCAAAACAGCACCTACTCATCTGCAACCATTGATGGGTGATCTACCTTCATCTCGTGTAACACCACAATGTTTCCAGAAAATTGGAATTGATTTTGGAGGGCCGGTGATGATAAAAGAAAGTAGGCGTCGTAATGCACGATCTTATAAGGCATATCTATGTCTTATCGTTTGTCACTCAACTAAGGCAATTCATCTCGAGCTGGTCACCGAGTTGACCACAGAAGCTTTTATCGCAGCTTTCGACCGTTTCATATCACGGAGGGGTCTTTGCCAATTAGTTGTTACCGACGGTGGAACCAACTTCATCGGTGCTAAGCGCTATCTATCAGAAGTTTCAGAAATGCTAGATAAAGAAAGCGACTCAATCTCTCAGCAGCTCGCGTCTCGAGGCATAACCTGGAAAATTAATCCCGCTTCGGGAGCACACTTTGGTGGTATTTTCGAACGCAGTATTCGTTCTACTAAGTACCACCTTAGGCGAGTCATAGGAGCTCAGACCCTTACTTACGAAGAATTCTATACTGTTCTTACTAAAATCGAAGCGATGTTAAACTCCAGACCTTTGGTGGAGCTTTCATCCGATCCCCGTGAAGTTGACGCTCTCACTGCTGGGCATTTTCTGATTGGCCGCCCGTTAGTTTCCTTACCTGAACCAGTACACGATGAGAATGTATGTCTGCGTTCTCGCTGGCAGCTCATACAGAGACTTACTCAAAGTTTCTGGCGTACTTGGCAAAGGGACTACCTTCATACTCTCCAACAACGCGTAAAATGGTTCAAGTCAGATAACCGACAACCTAAATTGGACGATCTTGTAACCATTATTGAACCAAACTTACCTCCTAACGAATGGCGTCTAGGTCGCATCGTAAAGTTGCATCCCGGAAAAGACAACATCATCCGCGTTGTGACTGTCAAAACTGCTAAAGGCTTGCTAGTGCGACCAGCGGTCAAAATCTGTCCTCTTCCGATCGAAGAGCAGCATTTATCTTCATAATTAGCAGACCTTAAACTTATTCTTAACTTAAAAAACAATATTCTTAGCATTTAACTTTAAATATTTATATATACATTAACATTAACTTACACTTCTAAATTGTTCACATATGTAATTTATTATGCAACTTATCACACCTATTTATCTAATACCAATGAGCTTATGAATCCGAGTAGTATCTTAGTAGCAGTGTCACGAACCCTCATTTAACCTTGTGAAATCCATGATGATTTCATGTGGGGGGATATGTTCAGGCTTTAGTTTACAGTCCACTTTCCTTATACCCGCCAACGTCCCTCCACTACCATTATCCAACTCCGCATTTAAAACTCGCGGCAAAATGCTCCTGCGCACTGATTGGCCGGCGCCTCCTACAATCGCCGCCAGTCGCCATGAAGTCGCGAAATCAATCTACAGCAATGAAAATGTAAAAAACGTAATTTTGTGTGCATAAAAGTTTCCGCAGTGAGAATTCCCCGTCAAGTGCTGTGTTATCATCTTAACTATTCAAAACACATTAAATCATAACAGGATATTTACTAATGTGCGTGTATCAAACAAGAGCTGCATGTGAGTACCCTTCCATCCTTTTCAAATTTTCCATTAATCTTAGCTGAAGCCTTAACAATTCCAATGAGCCCAAACACAACATCTCTAATGTAGGTTTTTTTAATCCTCAGCCCGTAGGTCTATGCTGTAGGTTGGTAAAGAGTTGAGTATTCTTCAGACTCCATGAGATGGGCCCAGCATTAGATCCATGCTACCATTTTCTTACAATACCATGGAAGTAAGAGACCTAATTTAAAATTGATCAGAACTATGAATTTTGATTTTATGGCGTCATCAAATTAGAAGATAGCTCATAGTCTTAAAACGGCTGAACGGATACTCTTGAATTAAAGCCAAGAATACTCTCAATTATGTCACTTATCCAAAAAAAACTAAATCATAATCTGTTCATGTATTTGGACCACACCACAAATTTGTCAGAAATCAGCTTAGATAAAATTGTGACTCAAACAGCTTAAAAATGGAAAAGCCCCCGGAGAGGATGGAATTACAACGGAGTTCTTAAAAGCTGATGGAACTCCTACGCTACTATAGCTTCAGCCTTTTTTTAATTCCGTCCTCTTTTCGGGGAGAACTCCAAAGACATGAAGTAAGACTGTGGTTGTTATATCCTTTAAAAAGGGAAACAAAGGAGAACAGAAGGAGAAAGAAGACAGAGGAGAAGGAGGAGATATTTCTTTGAATATGTCACAAATATTTTCTTTAAAAAATATTAAACAAACTTAAACGATTCTGTAGGTTCCGCATCTAAAGCCGCCTAGCGTAGTGTTGTGAAACTTAATTTTAATGAATCCGGCTTATTATGTTACGGTATAAAATTAATATCGTTGTGTATTGCAACCACATTGCGGCTCATGATTGATGTTGGAAATCCTCTCACAACATGTAAACATAGCCTATTTTGAAGGTTCTGTGAAATCCTTTGTAAAGGTATTAATAATGCCGTGTAAATTCGTAGAATACAATAACATCTAACCCTTTCTAACAATGATGTAATAAATGGATAATGAAATGTGTTGTTGTTGTAATTTATTATTTATAATGTCAGTGTGGCAATTCTTTTTTTTAGTAGTCTACGTTTGTCCAGTATCTCACAATGTAAGTTTAAGTGGCGATGTGATCGAGGAATGGTAGCACGGTGTAGCACGTTGTAACGGAACCTACGAAACTAGTGGTGTGGGAGTATACTCCCATATAGTTATATATATAGTTCCGTGACATTGATTGCATCAAAAATTTTACGTGTAAACGTCAAGTTTTAGCATGCATCGATTTCGACGACACTGAAACAGATTTTTGAATAAAACTAGTGTCATGCAACTAATATCATCGCATAAACACGACGCCGAAACTAGTGTCGCAAAAGCACCTGCGCTATATCTGTATGACAACAATTTGCGATGCAAAATAAAGCTTTGATGTTGGTGGAGCCATGAACACAGACATACTGTGTATTTCACCACACTATTATTTTTAGTTAAATTGGTACTGAAAGTAGTGTCACGAAATTAATTTTCTTCATGCATGAAACTTGTTTCGTAATCTAAATTCGTCTTTATGTGTGCGAGTCCGACTCGCACTTGGCCAGTTAATTTTTTTTATTTTTTTTTTATACTGATCTGGGTAGCACTTGATCACTATCTCACCTGATGTTAAGTGATGATGCGATCGATGATGTAGCGTGCTTACCCAGAAGATACCTATTCACTCGCGATTTGAAGACCCCCATATTGTACTTAATCGGAAACACGGACTCAGGCAGGGTATTCCATTCCTTAGCGGTTCGTATGATGAACGAAGAAGCAAATCGCTTCGTTCGGGTAGATGGTATATCCACCATAAATCGGTGGCGCCTTTTAGTGTCTCTGGATGTCCGATTATAAAATGGGGATGGTGGAATCAAATCATGCAGTTCCATTGCACACTCTCCGAAATGTATCCGATAGAAAACCGATAAACAAGCGACTTTGCGGCGATGCGCGAGACTCTGGAGTCTCTTGCTTACTAATAGGTCATCGCTGATGAGTTTTTTGGCTCTCCTCTCAATAGCTTCCAGTGTCTCCAGCTGGTATTTAGCAGAACCATCCCAAAGGTGAGAACAGTACTCCATACACGACCGGACTTGTGCTTGGTAAAGATTAAGCAACTGTCCCGGTGTGAAGTACCGTCTCACCTTAGCCAAAATGCCAAGCTTTTTTGAGGCTAGCTGGGCTCTAGACTCAATATAAGAGCCGAAATTGAGAGTTGGTGTCAAAGAGATGCCAAGAAGCTCGAGATTGTTACTTATCGGAACGGACACATCCCGGAAAGTAGGAGCCAGTAGAAATGGGCTCCGTTTAGCGGAGAAAAGACACGCCTGGGTTTTCGCAGCATTGAACTTGACCAGATTGGCATCGCCCCAATCAGAGACTGCCTTCAAAGAAAAGTTCAAGCGTTCGACCATCGCTTCTCTATGAGACTGGATTTGTAATGCACTGGTTCGTGCGTTGGATGTATAACTCTCTACAACAGTGCTGTCATCTGCGTACCCAAAGATACCGGGTTTAAGCAGGTCATTAATATGCAGCAGAAAAAGTGTTGCAGAGAGTACTGATCCTTGAGGGACTCCGGCATTTATGGCCAATTGGTCGGAAGAACAGCCATCGATGACCACTCGAATCGACCGATCCCTTAAGAAATCTGCTATCCAAACACATAATCCAGTGGGCAGGCCGTATGAAGGAAGCTTGCTAATAAGGCTATCGTGTCAAACCCTGTCGAAAGCCTTCGAGATGTCAAGAGAGACGGCCAGCGCCTCGCCGTGGTTCTCGATGGCTTCGCTCCAGATGTGCGTGGCATACGCTAGAAGATCCCCAGTAGACCGGTTTCGGCGAAACCCGTATTGTCGGTCACTGAGGAGATCGTTCACTTCTAGGTATGCCAGGAGCCTGTGGTTCAGTACACGTTCCATAGTCTTACAGAGTATGGAAGTGACTGAGATAGGCCTGTAATTGACAGGGTCTGCACGACTACCCTTTTTCGGCACGGGTTGCACGTTTGCTTGCTTCCAGGACTTAGGCACTTGACCAGTCGTCATAGACAAGCGAAAGAGGCGTGTCAAAATAGGAGCCAACTCAGGCGCACACGTCCTCAAGACTACAGCTGGTATACCGTCTGGACCACTACCTTTGTTCACGTCTAGATTGCGCAACGCTTTGCGTACTTCAGTCTGACGAATGCGGATTTCCGACATAAACGTCCCGCAAGTCGGCAGACTAGAAGGTACAGCATTGCCAGCATCTAAACGTGAAGACTCCGCAAACAGAGTAGCAAATAAATTCGCTTTCTCTTCAGCCGAGTGTGCTAGTGATCCATCGGGTTTCAGTAGTGGAGGCAGTGAGGGACGGCAGAAGTTCTCTTCGATCGATTTCGCCAGGGACCAGAACGCTTTGCTACCCGAGGGGTAAGAAGCAAGTTTGTTCCCTGTTCGGCGTATGTGATCGAAGCGAGCCTTCTTGAGAGCCTTTTTGCAGGACTTGGCGGCTAAGTTAAAGGCTTTCTTCTTTTCGCGTACATCTCTAGTCTTGCGGGTTCGAGCATCAGCCCAGGCTAAGTAAGCTTCATGTTTTGATGCTTCTGCATCTCTACATTTGGCATTAAACCATGGACGAGCTTTGCTTGACACCGGAACGTCAGAAAATGGTATGAAATATTCCATACCCTGACGTAACACTTCTGTCACAGCATCCGCGCAAGCTGAGGGATCGCTCGAAGAAAAACATACCTGCCGCCAAGGATAAGACGCGAAAAAACAACGCATCTCATCCCAATCTGCTGACCTGTATCGCCACACCCGCCGGGTGCCTTTTTGGCTGGGATCGGGCGGGGAGTAGACGGATACAGACTTCACCAGACAGTGGTCGGAGCTACCTAAGGGTGATGAAACCGACACCGAGTAGCGGTCTGGTTCTGTTGTCAGCAGAAGGTCCAAGCAATTGGCTGTATGGCCATCAACGTCCGGTATCCTTGTTGCTCCCTGGACCAACTGAGTGAGGTCTAGCGTTAAAGCAAGCTTTCGCATCTCTCGACCAGCGTGGTCTGTGCTCTGGTATGGGTATAGCCAGTCTTGATGATGGGCGTTGAAATCCCCCAGAAGCACTAATTGAGCAGAAGGATACCTCTGTTGGGCCACATCAGCCGCCTCACTGAGGTGGTTTGTGAGCCTGTTTGTCTCTTCGTCTCCGCTGTGCGAACGGTAGACACTAGCATAAAGAATTTTCTCTATGCCAGTGTCCACCAAAATCCACATGACGGAAAGTTGAGGATCTTCAAGGTTGCGGAGACGCCGATAGCAAATGTCATCGCGAGCATACATACAAACTCCCGCCCTCGCCCTAAAGTTATGCTCTAGAACATAGCCTGGGTAGGCAAGGTACGCCGCGTCAGCTGGACATTTGATCTGCGTCTCCGTGAGGAACAGAATATGCGGTTTTTCGGTCTCAAGGTGGTGGTGGACCGAGAGGATATTGGAGTGCAAGCCCCGAATGTTTGAGAGGTGCACTTGAAGGGAGAGGACGTGCTTCCGCTGATTAACCTTTATTCTGTTTCTGCCTTTCATTTTGTGGGGAGTGAAGTTAGGTAAGGGAAACGGAAGTGGAAACGAGGCGCTAATTACCAACCCGTGATACATATTAGGTCTTTTCACCTATTGGGAACCAATCCTGGAGACCGCGGGGACGCCCGAGCCCCCCCAGAGGTGTCCTTCGGGTCCTCTCGTCCGGTCGCCAACCGGCACGATGGCGCACCTTCGGGATTTTTCGCGAGATGGCGGGGCAGCCTTTCATGAGTGGCTGGCTCACTACTTGGGCCCCCAACTATCTGCGGTCGGCCAGCGGAGAACCGTGCCTCGGATCCCGCTGCTCTCCAAGATTGGCTGCCAGGTAAATTGACCTTCAATGTATCATGACTAGCTATAGTAAGCAACGCAACTGTTTCCGACCCGTTCCCCATAATGGCTTCACCAAACATTCATGCCGTAAAGCGACCGCTTGGCGGCATGGCTTTGTCTGGTGGGTGGTAACACGCCGCGGACTAAGCCTACCACCTGAAAAGTACTGCTCTTTTGGCGCCACCCAGGGGACACGTGTAGGACATCGAGGGCTAAACCCTACGGACGCGAGCAGTAATAGTCCCCCAAAATTATATCTATAATGGATGTGTGCTGCCGGAAAACCATAAGGTTATAATGGCAGATTTCATTCGTGGTGGTTAGCTACTTTTTGGTAGCAAGTCAAGCGGAACATCTATATAATAATATTCTCCTACTTAGGGAATGCAATCTCGTTCGCGAGATCTCGTTTTCGCGAGATCTCGGCGTTTTTCAGCGAGATTGATCTTGGCCGAGAAATGAGCGAGATCTCGCAAGTTAACCGAGATTAGGTAGTTAGGTAGGTACTTACCTAAAAATTTATTGAAAAAAATCGTATAAATAAATGTTTATTTCATAATACCTATAATTCTTATTATTTTTTTCTTTGTTTATTCAAATATTGTGATTATTTGCAAGAATAAACACACACAACTGCCAATCTCGCGATATCTCGAAATTGGCGAGATCTCGTGAGATTGTTACTCATAAACTCGCGAGATCTCACCTGAGCACCAATCTCGCGAGATTGCACTCCCTACTCCTACTTGCGCACGAACACCCGTGCTAGGAATTGAACCGGTGACCTCTCGCTTAAAAGTCTATCTATCTATCCTTCACACCAACGGGACTTCCTTGAAAAGCTATTAAATTGGCACTCCTATCTTTAATAGATGTAAGAAATAGCCGTGGAAATAGCCTCGTTCCATTCAACGTTAAATTTGGGGCGCGTCATCAAGGTTTATGAGGGCTGTAACTTGAGTAAATGGATACGTCGTTAGGTTCTATTCACACTTGTTACGCCAGACCTATTTCCAGTTCTTATAATATCTTCGATTGGATCAAAGTCTTGTAAAGTAGTTTGCCGTTATAGCGCTCGATAGCTACGAGTATGTTTTAATTACTCCTGACATTAAACACAGATGTATTTTATGTATTATATGCATCATTTTTTTGGCACCGACGCTTTGCATCACAGAAATATTAAATTAATATTTATCTCATATTCTTTTTAACGGACTTCAAATATATTATTTTTCTCAATTAGATTTTTTGTTTGTTACTTTAGAACTCCGTTATCTCGTTGGATCTGAAATTTGTAATGATTTCATCAGAGTAATTTACTTCTAAAATTATTACAGATGGCACCACCAATGCATAATGGATTAAAATGCAATTCATTAGTTCATCGTATAGTAGTTGAGTTGGTACAGCGCTGGGCATGTTTCCTAAGAGGTGCGGGTTTGAATCCCGTCGATAGTATGAAATGTTGGATTATGTATAACCATAGAAATAGGAATAATAATATTTCTATGTGTACAACAATGTAAAAAAAACAATGGGTTGCACCCCGGGAGTGCCGGCAGAAGTGAAAACTTGAACACGTCATTTTTAAATATTTTGGAATGACACCTCGCGCAAGCGCCCTGCGCTCCGTTTTAACCTGACCTGACCTGGGGCCTTATTCAGTATGACCAATGAGACAACGCGTTCCTTAACGTTACGTTTTTGAAAAATTGTATTCTGTATGCCACACTATAGGTAAATTATACAAAACGCGCGCGTTACACGTCCTCATATGTCACGATATTTTGACAGCTCAAAACGCGCTCATAACATTACCCTACCGCTTTTTAATTGGTATAGAGAATACCATAACGTGGAGATAACGTAACACGGCACGGTAAGACTTTAAAATGGTCATACTGAATAAGGCCCCTGACGCGAGTTTAACATTTTTTGCCTATCCCAAGAAAAGTGCACAACGCGAACGCCGCTAAAGAAGTTTTCACTTCAAAAAATTTAAAGTGGAGGTTTTTTAAGTTTTTTTTATTTATAGTACAGGTATTGTATATTGTAGTTCAAATAATTTTGATATTGTCATTAGTTAGTTATTTTTAAGTTACTTAAATAAAGTGAAGGTAATATTTTAATAAAAACAATATTATTCGATTTGAAAAATTTTAGAGTTACCTACCTAAACTTATGTCACATTCCACTAGTATAGCTTAATACGAATTGATAATTCACACAAAGTTAACGTGTAATACACAGACCTTTATATAACATATAACCAAAATAAACATTAAAAAAATCCCTACTTCCGTTACTTTCGTATCGTAATGCTTAAAAACATTCTCGTATTTAAAAATATATAAATAAAACTATATTATTATCCATATTGACCTAATGCCTTTATTACAGTAGACTTTGCAATAATTTTCAGCCAATTTGCCGATAAATAATAGCAGCCAGGCAACGCTCTCTATATAAGCTACGGGGCTTGAGTGGGAGTGTTAGCGATTTATTGTTAGGTACTGATATAACTACCGAACGAACTGTGTTATAATGATATTACCCATGTTTCTCATCATTTGAGTATGTATTAGGATGTAAGGGAGCACAAATACCACCTCAGTGCTTCCAGCCAACCTCACCTGACCGTGGTGTATCCTGTTGACCAACAAACGAGGCTCTGGCGACCGACGAATGGCGGTATAACCATTTCAAATTATGGCGTAGCTCAATACAACAGGCAGCAGCGTCACCGGTGCCAGAAGCTACGTCCTGCGATCGCCACCCCGCCTGCCCAGCATGGCGATTAGGGCATACCCCTCCCAATGAGCCAAAAATCAGGCTCAATGGTGTATCTTGAAAGAAGCCTACCTCCAGCTGTGGACTGACACAGGCTGATTACGATGAGTATGTATATGGTTTCAATATTCATATGTGATCATTGCGTTTGCAAGAGAGCTAAAATGTGGGCATTTAGTAAAGACAGAAAATCATGGTAAAGTTCTTACTACATATCCAACCAAGCAACTACAAGAGACTGAACTGACTGAGATTGACTGAAATTAAAGTAGCAGTGAGCTGGTCATATCTGCCGTAGGACCGATAACCGTTGGCGTAGACTGATTCTAGAATGGAGACCGCGAATCAGCGAACGTAGCGTAGGACGTCTTGTTTCCAAGGGCCGGTAGTCTCTACATGAATAGCGATGACTTTTGACCGACGATCATTGATAAGAAAAGAGATGCAGATATATATATCTGTCTAACTGCATTTCTTTCTATTAGACCTTTGCGATGGCAGGACGCATAGATATAAATGTAGAGAATACCTCCCACACCTACCGCAAAGCGGTGGGCAGTGACTGGAAACAAAGAACCAAAGATCGGACTCAGTGGCATGTCTTGGGAGAGGCAATATGTCCGGCAGTGGACTGGTACAGGCTGATAATGAACTATAAGATATTTTATTATCCTTTATGCAGGTGTTGCAGTAGCAGCTAGTGTATTCACCATCACAGCCATGTCAGTGGACCGGTGGCTGTCTATATCTCCCGAGCCTCGGCTCCGACCCCCCGGCAGGAAGCAGGCTCTTCTACTTCTCTTGCTGCTGTGGTGTGCTGCCCTACTCATCTTTATACCACTCCTCATCGTGGCGTCAGTCCGGACGGAAACTGTGCCGATCATATCAAAGGGTGTTAGAAATATTTCGGTAAGTACTTCATAATATTGCAGCTTGTATGATAAGAGACGGCAAGGTAGACTTACGGTTTTCAGCTTTTTTTCTTAAAAAGTGCCTGAAGTAGGTACCCTATGAACCTATAGGTTTTGATTCCCTTGTGAAATCGCTAAATTTGCGACGTAAAAGGGTCAAAACTTTCATCGCGTCGACTTACAAGTTTGATTCTTTATACAGCTGAAAAATACCTTGGACTCAAGTATGTGATATAAGTTTTAATAGTCTTGACAGACAAACAGGCAGACAGACAGACGGTCAAACATACGGATAGAGAGACGAACAACAAAGTGATCCTATAAGGTTACCCTATTTTCCTTTCAAGGCACGGAACCCCAAATATAAATATTACAAAAGGGTTTTATTAAGTGCCTTGTAATAACCAAAAATCTAAAGGCAGTTCTATAATTAACATTTTCGCTCGGCTTAGCAGGGTAATCAACTAAATGATTGAAAAAGATTTCTCTAGTCATTAAGCTCTTCCCTTACAAATTGTTTTACTATAGTTTCATATTACTGACAAACAAAAGGCTTAATTACTCGTGCCGTTTTAAGGTTGTTTCCTTGTCATTTGTTTCGATTTTCATGATAGATGTAATTAATATTATTTGTCTATTTCAGATATGCTAGTGTTTAACCACTAACTTGCCTGGTGGTAAGCGATGATGTAGTCGAAAATGATGAACACACTAGGCCTTTAATACCCTGACTGTCACTTGCTGTGTGCTGCTAAGACACTGTAAAGTTTATGCCGGCATAATTCCTCGTTTTTATTTTTACCAAATTACAGAAAAGATGTCGTGTTTGGGCCCATTGGAATAGTCTGAATTAATGGATTATAATATAGATAAGTCGGGGGGTTTTTTAATTTTTAATGTAAGTACAATTATCACCATACATAATGTCGAGTCTTAAAACAAAAGTTGTATTAAAAATGTTTGAGATTGTTGTTGGTTTTTTAAGTGACTTGACCGAGGGTATTTTAGCTGTGCTGTGGTACATTTATGTCGGGGCTTGTTGTGTTGTTAGCCATGTTCGTCATCAACATGATAGTAATCGTTTTTGATGTTTCTAGATAGAAACAAGAGAGGTGCAGTTCTGTACAGAGGAGTGGCCTGGACCTCACAGGAAACAGTTCGGGATGTTCAGCTTTACATTAGTTTATGCGATACCTGGTAAGTTATTTTTTAAGTAATAATTTAATATAACAGAAAACAAATAATGTTCATGTAAAGTAACGCTAAGACGAGTACATCATTATAGCTTGCACTGAAAAAAGTGATCAGATCTTATGGAGAGCCAGCCTTCTAGCTCTACACGCTCTAATCTAAAACTCGATCTAAAGGTACGGATACACCGCAGCGTCCTGCGTGCGCGATCTAGGCGACGATCACATAGCGCAGTAGTATTTGTACCGACTGGTTCACACCAAACGCGATCAGAAAACAATTGAAATGTACTGAGATCGCGTCCACAGAGCGCAGGACGCCGCGGTGTGTCCGTACCTTAACTTTTCACGTGGAACGCTATACGCTATGATTACATAGTGCATTCCACGTTAATCCTATTTTTAAGTTTTTTAAAAACCCTTCACATAAAGATAGGCTGGGCTATTAAGGTAGTGAGCAAGCGTGTTGCAATGACTCGTCGTATTTGCGGAAGTCACTCCCTGGCAGGAAGCTGTCAACGTGAGCCAAGCATGTGACCAGCGGGTTGTTGTGTCACCGAGTGGTCGACTCGACGTCCGCGCGTGAACAACTCACGAATGAAGGTACGACCCAACCGCCAGCTATCTGCGGGCGTGTGTGCGGGCGCGATTATTTAGTGCAGTAGTATTTGTACCGACTGGTTCAAACCCAACTAGATTTACGGCGATCATAAATAGACTGAAAAGCAGATCACGCCCACGACCGCGCACGCGTATCGCACTGGTTTGGTGGTATCTTTAGACGATCCGGTGACGCTATGGAGTTGATGTAGTGAGCACATGTCGTATGGAAGACCATCAACCACACGAGGCAAGGCGGTGCGGGTTGGGTGCTGGGTGGTTCTCATCAGTTATTTGACCTTTAACCTGTCTAAATTCGAAACAATATAATAACAAAAGATTCTGTATTCCAGCGGTTCATTTGTTTTAGCTGACATTTGAAAAAGTTGGCAGGGAATTGAATTGAATGTTAAGGCTTCTAAACACGTGCTCGTAGCGTTGCTGTTTTCTAAGACGAGGGTCAAGGAAAATGGTTGATATTTATTGTTTGAGTACCCAGTGGTGTAGTGGGATAATAGTCGGCTTTGACGCCATAGGTACTGAGTTCAATTCCCGCCGTGCACCAATGGATTTTTCTATCTAAAAATGTATGTGCGCTTTTGACAGGGGCCCTCCGGTGAAGGAAAACGTCGTTAAGAAACCCCCTACCACTGCATGGTGGTAGGACACTATATAGTGTCCGCCTGGCCAGCTTTCCCCCTTATGTTACAAATCTGTTGCCGAACATCTAATGTGTTTTGGCAGCTATCCTTGAGAGCCAGTTTTCATTCTAGGACTTGTGTGCCATTTGTTTACCATTCTTGACCGCATCATCTCTTACCAAAAGGTAA
Organism: Cabera pusaria; assembly: GCA_954871355.1. NCBI lineage: Eukaryota > Metazoa > Arthropoda > Insecta > Lepidoptera > Geometridae > Cabera > Cabera pusaria. Next base: position 1,537,326 of record OX940891.1, read on the forward strand.
GAGGTAAGAGAGATCAATCTGTCGATGTACCCGGAGAAAATATATGAAAAATAACGTAAGTGACCGCGCCTTTTAAAACCACGATAGTATATTTTAAAATGTTTAAAATGTGTTAGAGGATTTTATGTATTGTATTGTATTTTTGGGTCTTGTATGCGCTGCCCGCGCTGCGCTTTCCACTCCATTTCGTAATATAAAAACTGGCCAAGTGCAAGTCGGACTCGCACTCTTAGGGTTCCGTAACACAGTAGAGTATTCTATAACTATGATTTTTCGCAACTACAAAAATAACTTTGATTTTCATAGTGTTTGTATGAAAAACAAAGTTATACTTGCGGTCGCTATATCTCAACATCTGCTGACTGTATCTCGTTCAAACTAATTTTCGTTGAAAGTTTTTATTGAGATCTACAAAATATATTTTTTCTAGATTTTTTACTCCCTTACTTTAGAAGTTAGAGGGGGGGGGGGTCACACATTATATATTTAGACGCGCCTATCTTTCAAATAATTGATTTAGAGAAAATATCGTCTTAGAAACCTCAATGTCATTTTTAAAGACCTATCCATAAACACCCCACACGTATAGGTTTAAAGAAAAAAAATATTTTTTGTTCCAGTTCCATGTATGGGATGCCCCCCCTTAAAATTTCATATTTTTTATTTTTGTATAAAATTCGGAAAGCGGTTTACAGAATACATCTACCTACCAAGTTTCAATTCTGTAGTCTTAATAGTTTCGGAATAAAATGGCTGTGACATACGGACGGACAGACAGACAGACAGACATAGCGAATCTATAAGGGTTTCGTTTTTTCCATTCGGCTACGGAACCCTAATAATATATGTAGTAGGTATATTGTATATTGTATAGGTGCTGCGCCTAATAATGAACCATTATAATAATTAAATTACTTACTTTAAGAAACAGAAACGAAATTAGTTCACACAATATTATCAGATATTTTTATAATGCCCCACATTTCCCGATAAGAAATATCCACTTTAACAGATAACAAACACGTGTCCCGTTCATTCTTCTCAAATCACATCTCCAACGCATTCCCTCACAATGGTCAAGAGGGGAATCATTTTAAGATCTGATATTCGTAGCGGTTTCACCAACCCTTATCGATAATAACCCTTACATTTCTATCGCGTTTTATCCCTTACTGAATAGTTGAGGTCCTGATTTAATGGAATGGACAAACTGGTACTTAAAAGGGTGTTTTGCGTGCCTTTACTATTTATTGTATGAAAATGTTTTATTTTCGAAACTAAATTTACTTTTGACCGAAATAACTACAAGTTGATACCATTTACATTTTATTTAGAACTGGTTAGTATTTATAATATCTGCAAATGAAGGGTAATGTACGTACCATAGAAATAGGAAGAATAACTTATTATTCCTATTTCTATGGTACGTACATACATTTAATATGTTTTAATATTTATTTATTTATTAATTTTATATATTTTTTATAAAAAATATATTTTAATTATAATTCATTCGCTCACAATGCTTTTACAACGATGTTTTATTAATTATTTATTACTAGAAGCGCCCCGCGGCTTCGTCCGCGTTAAAAACTACTTTCATTTACTTAAAACTTTTCTTTCGTAGAAACATTTCTAGATCATTAAAGACATAAAAAAGAATTAGCCAAATTCGCAAAAAAGACAAAATTCAAGTCATTGCATGACTAAGGGAAATAGGGATTCATTTTTATATAACCCGAAAAACCATATTGATTTTCAGGCTTTGTTACCCCATCTTGAAAAATCCTGCAACACCTTTTTAGGGTTCCATAGTCCTGACAAGGAACCCTTATAGTTTCGTCATGTCCGTCTGTCAATCTGTCTGTCTGTCTGTCTGTCTGTCTGTCTGTCCAATGTTTTGCTAAGAGACCGTTAATACTAGAAAGCTGTAATTTTGTGTGGGTATGTATATAAATTACGCCGACAAAGTGCTGTAATAAAATTGTGAAAAATATTTTTTTTAGGGTAGCTCCCCTATATGAGAAGTAAGGATGTTTTTTTTTCATCGCATACTCCATCGTGTGGGGTATCGTTGAATAGGTCTTTTAAAATGACTTCTGAGTTGCTAACAACATTTTTCGATTGAATGCTCCATTTACGAAATATTAAACTTTAAAGTGCAAATTTTTGTTCCAGTAGGGGGTCCCCCCCACTAAAAGGTAAACTGCTGGCTTGAAAAATCTGGAAACATTTGTGATAATAGCGCATTTCATGAACTTAAAAGAAAAATTATAGTGGTTAAGATAACTTTATTAGTTTAGCAGTAAAAGTAGTTGAACTAGGGTCACAGAATAATGAATAGTACAAGTACAGAAATTGCACTCCCTGAGAGCAAAAATGCGAGATTAAACCTAGTTACAACGCCGGTAACGTTCAAAATGCGCTTCACGCCTCGAGTGCGACCTTGAATTTGCGTCACAGTATCAACTAATAGTAACTATGAACCGCGTGTTGCGCATAGTAAAATGCACCGTAAGTCCGCACAGCGAGAGTCTGAATAACTCGGTCAACTCGCGGCCTCTCCTATAGGGTTGAATGTTATTAGATAACTTATTGAAGCCTATAATGGGTAGAAGAATACTTTAAGGTAGAACAATGTAATGAGTATATTTAAAGTGCTACATTCATGTTTAATATCGAGGTAGGATAAAACTACTACAGTTATACAATGATTAAGATAGTTTATGTGATAGTTTAATTAAGATAGTTAAAACTAAAATAACCGACTTCTATGTCGCGCGAGTCAGTTTCAGTTGCAAGTTTGAGACGTTTATCGTCATATCTCTGGAGATACTAATCAGATCTCGATGAAATTACAATGGGACCACCTCGGTACCTACCTATAGGATCTACGTAACCTACCTACAGTAAATAATAAAATAACCTACCAATTTAATATTTTGCAAGACGTAATATCGATAGAAATTCCCTAAAGATCTTAACGTGAATTCCCTTGAAACATGAAACTTAGCTGACTTATACCTACCTACCATTTTATGTGTGACATTCTTTGCTTTTTACATAAGTACCTACATGTGCAGCGCGACGACAAAATTAACAAATAAAATGAAAAAAATGCAAAAAAAAATTGACATTTTCTATCCCCTTCTTTTATTGTCCAATTCATATAAGTATTAAACTAAAACTAGTATACACTGACCCTGCATTAGAAGGCGGCCACTAACGGGGAGGTCTACTTACAGTGAACGATCTTTAAGGTCATTGACTTTTACGCGAAAAAAAGTCGAAAACTACTACTAAACGACCGGATCGTTAAACAAAAAGTACCTAGATAGCCTTACTACCTAGATTTACGTTACTTATAAATAATATTAAGTTTATTAATGTCTTACCTCTCGATATTCTTAGGAAGTGTATGAAATCTAATGTCGTCATTCCCGTTGTTGTTTAAGCATCCGTATGCTACGCAATGCTTTGTAGCCCTTCGTTTAGACATACTGAATAATATTTTTGTATGTTAATATCGTAAGCAAGAAATATAATAATGAGGTAGGTAGGTACAAGTAAGGCGCGCGGCCGATCGAGAGCGCGCGTGACACTTAACTGACAGAACATGCACCCGAGAGGGTTGCGCGGAGGTACTTGTAGTTTCTAGCTACAGCGCGGAGTGCGACAGGCCTGCTAGGGTGTTGGATAATTTTCTACCAAATACAAAATCCGTAGAATAAATCCTTTAAAGTGACAAAGACGGAGTATCTAGTTGCTTGTGTATAACGGGTAAAGACTTGCATTGAATAACAAGCTACTACAGAACCCTACACTGCGCGTGGCCCGACACGCACTTGGCCCTTTATTTATTAATTATTTATTTACACTCGTACTAACGTAAAGTTTCGAATAAAACAGACTATATCATCTTGTTTCTCCATACAAACTTGAACCCCCAAATTTCAAGTCTCTACGACCAGTAGTTTAGGCTGTGCGTTGTATAAAAGTCAGTCAGTAAGTATGTCAGGACAAATATTGTTAAAGTATTAGATCAATATCATTTTGAGCCGTTTTTGTCCCACTACTGAGCAAAGGCCTCCCTACCTACCCTCTCTCCATTGATCCCGGTCGGCAGCTATGGATTGCCAGTCTCAGAAAGGAGTCTAACTCATCCCGCCATCTCATCCTGGGCCTGCCACGACGTCTTCTAACGGTGCGAGAGGCTCTACTCAGTTGTTAGATTAGTCCACAGCTCGTCCTACATGCGATAAATGTGTCCAGCCCACTTCCACGTCAGACTGGCAGCTTTTTTACTAACGTCGGCGACTTGAGTTTTGGAGCGCAATATACTGTTTCTAATACAGTCTAATAATAAGTCTAACTGTAAGTCTTACTGTAAGTATACTACGAAACTTTCTTTACTCATGTGCTACACACGAACTACGAAGTAAAAATTAAATGTTAATTTTTTCTTACATGTATAGATATTGTGTGTAATAGATAAACTCCTTGCACAGTATAATTATCATCATAAATTAGGCGTAGATATGTAGAATAGGTTTGTTCTACGAACATCAGTATAATAAATAAAGATGTTTACAAAATATCAAATACCTACATTTATACAATAGCTTGAAACACTTGAGTACAGTAATCAAACGAAATAAAACCAAGTGCGGGTCAGACTCGCGCATTAAGGCTTCCGTACCATTATCTTTAAAAACAGCAAAAAATCATGTCTGTTGTACGGAGCCCCCCTTAAATATTCGTTTTATTTTAATTTAACCATTTATATTTAAAATAAATAGTTAAATTAACTAAATATTCTGTGAGTATTTCAAGCGTCTACCTGTTACCGTTATCAATATATAGCAAAAATTAGCAAAAAAATTACGTTTGTTGTATGGTAGCTACCATGGCTACTTTTAAATTTTTTTAAAACGTTTTTGCGTGAGGTGACCGATACAAAAACATTTTTTTTCTTTTATTAAATAAATGAGAAGTTAATATCGTTCAAAATATTTTTATTATCTTACAATACATGTAGGTTATTCAGGAATATTTATCATTGAAACTATAGGTTTATGGTAACTGAAATAAGAAACATAAGTTTGAGACTTGATATCTTCTAAATATCTGGAAAATACCGCGTCAATGGTGGTCCCATATTTTGTTGTGGATTATTATGGATCATTATTTATTTTCAAATTAATAATAATAAAATGTATGTATATAGAGTACTCAATCATTTTCTGTCAATATTTTTTTCGTGACTTTCTTCATTCATAAATGCACTTTGTTTATTCATATTTACAGATAAAGACAGAGTACAGATATTCACTGTTGTGCATAGATGATAAATACCTATACACCTATCTGTGTCACGGCTACATGTATGAAGGCAGTGAGTGTTTAACAAGGAGGAATTATGTAAAGTTCCGAGGACTTGTTCACCCTTGACATAATTTGAAAATAGAATTCGGAATTTATATTTGAAAAAGGAACAAGAAGACAAAATCAAAATTAGCCGGTCCAAGGGGTATATAAGCGGTTAGGGTAGTCCCCTACATGTGAAGTGGGGATGAAATCCGATAGATGGCGTTGTACACCGTCAACACACGCAAGTGTTTCATTTTGCATTTTTACGTAAATCAAGTTTTAGTAGTTAGGCATAACATACAGTAATATAATTAAAAATCCGACAGATGGCGTTGTACACCGTTAACACACGCAAGTGTTTCATTTTATCAAGTTTTACCATTAAATTGAATGATGTGTGAAACCAAACACGACCTTATCTCTACTACGCTAAGGCTTGAAAAATTAGGTTTGTTGGGTTCGTTGCGTTTTATTTTCGTTACGGAATTTGTGGATTCAGTCTCCACGCTCAAGGCCCGCGATAGAAGCTATGTAATAGCTTAAAAATATTTTATGTTTTACTATTTGATGTTATAACGGCAACCGAAATACATCATCCGTGAAAATTTCAACTGTCTCACTATCAGCCTGGTGACAGAAGGATAGACAGACAGTTGGACACTTGAGTCCCGTATAATATAAAAATATAATAGGGTCCCGTTTTACCCTCTGGGTACGGAATTCTAAAAAAATCCAATATAGAAAACATCATATTAACAAAATGTATAATTTACAGGCAGAATGACATGTGAGCTTGTAGGTAAATAATTTTACGACTTTCGTAGTTGTGGCATTATTTTAAAACATATTTAACCGACTTCAAAATAAAACTGGCCAAGTGCGAGTCAGACTTTTGTCTCGCACATGGAGGGTTTCAAACCGCAGTATAATAATATATAAATATAATATTATATTATATTAACGTGTCAATACAAAACATGCTTATTAACTACAACGCCATCTAACGAATATCTAACGAACTTCTAACACCAACTAAGTGAACGTTGACACAAAGGTGTTATGGTAGGTAATTAATATTATTAATAAGGTAAATAATCGTTCATAGATGGCGCACATTGCAGTCCACGTAGGCCTTCCCCAAGATATGCCACTGAGCCCGATCTTCGGTTCTTTGTTTCCAGTCACTACCACCACTATGCGAATATCGCCGCTCCACCTACTCACAGGGCGTCCTACGCTCCGTTTGCCGATTCGTGTTCTAGAGTGGAGACCGCTCCACTCTAGAAGTCTGCCCCAACGGTTATCGGTCCTACGGCAGATATGACTAGCCCACTGCCACATCAGTTTACTAATCCGTTGAGCTATGTCGGACTTTAGTTCTCTGGCAAATTACTTCGTTCCGAATTTGATCCCGCAGAGAAACACTGAGCTTAGCTTTTTCCATAGCTTGCTGAGCGACTTTAAATTGGTGAACTAGTTAAACCGTGAGTGTCCACGTCTCGGCTCCATATGTCATGACAGAAAAAAAAAAATTCACTACATCTTATGAAGAATGAAGTTCTTAATGTGTGTCAAAAATATTAATGAAATCTGTCGATAAAAATAACGCTACAGCAAACTTGCCCCCTTTTGTGCTTTTCTAATTTGACTGAAATCCGTAATAACTAACGCTACAGCATAATTCTTCCCTTGCTGCCCCTTTTTGAAGTTATACTTCTTTTGGCGCTATAGAGAAAAATGATGAGAGTGAATTTTTACGATGCGCGCGCACACCGACACCTAAATTCTACACCGTGAAGTTAGTTCTAGGTGGCATTGACTATGTATATTTAAGTTGTATATTCTAGTATTTTTATATATAGAACACGTGTTTCGTAAGAAAGTCATATTTAACGTCATATTTTTACGTTACTAAAACCTTTTTTACTTAAATAAAATCTTTTTGATTAATTTTAATATTTATCGTTAATCACTACTGCATTTTAGTTATTTTTTTTCCATACGCCACAGAAGTATAACTTCTAACGCGTGTACATAAGTACACACATATTTTTTTTGTAAGTTTTTTTTATTTTTATAGTAAAGCATTCTTTTATTTTCTGTATCCATTGAAATAACCTTCAAAGTTATACACATATAACAAGTAGCAGCCTCACATAAAAGAGGCGTAGTAAGCCCCATCCACAAAATAAAATGCCTCGTGAACTACACAATTGGATCTTCGAGAATTCAATACAGCTTTTCATGGATAAAGTATTTCATTTTAAGAACGCTATTTTATATAATACTAGCAGCCCGCCCCGGCTTCGCACGGGTGGAACATATATGCCTACAAAATTTGCATCAGTTTGTTGCATCGAATATAAAATATTAACATATTTAACAATCATCGTCATATGTCAACCAATTTACACAAAACCTTAACTAATTATGCACCTAAGACCTAAACCTTCCTCATAAATACTCTGGCTATTGGTGAAAACCGCATGATAATCCGTTCAGAAGCTATTGAGATTATTGCGACAGACAGACAGACGCAGTGATGGACATTGTTTTATAACACTTACGTGGTGATATTGGACGGCCCTTTGGCATAAAGGATAGTTACCCTGATTCTGACCCGAGGGTCGTTGGTTCTAATCCTAGCTATATACCTACCAATGAAAGTTTTATGTGCTTGAATCATGGGTTTTCGAGGGATCATTAAATCTACCAATAATTAAGATAGTTTAAAAACTAAAACAACTAACTTCAATGCCCCGCGAGTCAATTTCAGTAGCAAGTTTGAGACGTTTATCGTCATATCTCTGAAGGTACTTATCACATCTCAATGAAATTACAATGGAACCACCTCGAAAACGTACCCTGCCGATTACAAAAATAATCATTCGAATCGGTTCACAATTGACGTGATGGAGTAATCGCGTAACATACACACACAAAAAAAGAAAGAAAAAAATGTATATACGGTCGAATTGAGAAACATCCTTCTTTTTTTTAAGTCGGTTAAAAAAGAAACACAGACGAATTGAGAACCTCCTTCTTTTTGTATGTCGGTTGAAAAGTAGGTTACCACCAGGAGAACATCTGCCGCCGTAACCTTACGGTACGGCGTTCCCCGACGCAAAAAGTAGGGGTATTATACGTTTAACGTGTGTATCTGTGTGTCTGTCTGTAGCATCTCAACCCGATGAACCGATTTTGATTATATTATTGATCGTTTTTTTTTTAGATAGATGTCTTCATCGAGAGTGTTCTTAGCTTTGATTCGTGAAAATTCGTTCAATCGTTATAAAACTATGAGCTTTAATCAACTTTCATAGGTCTGATCAATTCGAAAATCTTCTTCTTCAACGATATTGTAAGAACATGGAAGCATTGACCTGATGCTGGGACATCTCCTGGACTCTACAGAATATTCAAATCCTCACCAACTTACAGCTCAGATTTAAATGTCGTGTTTAGAGTCATTGGAATGCTTTTAATGAAAGATTATACATAGATCAGTCGGGGTTGTTTAAAATATTATATTATATATATAAATCATTATTATTTTATACAATAGATCATATTATTATTCAATATTAACTTCAAATTGATTGCGATTGGTGGGGATCTACAGAAAAGCTAACCTTATATTAATACTTTCGTAGTAACTATGACCTTATTCTGTGGTTTGACTGCAAATATTTTATTAATTTTGCGATGCGTGTATGTGAAATCCGTGATATCTTCTTGAGTTTTCATTAGAATTATATACTGTAAAGGACAATTTTAATCTATAATATGTGGCCAATCTAATTAACGTAATTATTTGGATAAGGTTAATACTATATACTTGAAAATAGCCCTGGAAGTTAAGTAATATTTTTTAACAAAAAATTAAAGATTAAAATGGTTACTTCGAGTCAACCTTAAGAGATAGACATATGCTGTCGCGGACTTTTTTGTAGGTCTTATTTAGTTGTACAACTCTTCCATAGAAAATATTCTTCCATCTGTTTTCAATTGAGCAGCGTTCGTAAAAAACGTGTTTTTTCGACCGTTTTTTAGTCGACTTAGGCTGCAAATTAGGTCTCCTCGAATGTACCTTTGATTTAAACGGGATAGTAGTCCAAAAATAGTCCAAAGTCCATTCTATATATTAGTGAAAGAATTTTTTAAATCGGTTCAGTAGTTTTTGAGCCAAATCATTACAAACATACAAAAATACAAATGTTCTCTCTTTATAATATTAGTATAGATTATTTTCCCTTGTTTGAAAAATTAATTTTGATTTTATTAAACCTCTGAATATCCAGGAATCACGAAGCATCAATAGACTTCGCTTCGTGATTCCTGGAGCAGCAATTAATATCGCACCTTTGAAAATGCTTGATTGTCTTAAGGCCCATTTAGACGGGGAGAGTTTCTCGTACGTTTCCTTACGAGAAACCATACGCTACTATCACAAGCAATAATCGCCATAACACAATCGTATCAAAATGTTTACATGCAGGCAAGAACTAAAATCTCGCCTACGATTATGTCATACGAGTGTAAGGTGGCCGGTTGGCCAAGGGAAGACGGGAGACATCAGCTAGCGGGAGTTCAATCAAACCACACAAATTTACATGATGATGTCCGTTTATTGACTACTCAAGTAATAATACATATTATAAGAAATAGTTATGTTAAATGCAGCGCAGGCAAATGTAGGTAGAATGCAATATTAACAATATACCTTATACCTACCTAAGTATACACACTACATCACCACCCTAAAAATAAAAAAAAAATGAAACTAAAACATTTTTTTTTTTCATAATACTATCTAGTCTAGGCAATGAAACTTATACCTACTTATGTATTTAAACGAAAAAAAAACATTTAAAACTTAATAATAAAGAAACATATTAGATAACCTTCTTAAAAAAAAAACTTATCTATACTCTATACAACTTTGTTCTATTTTTATGTACTGTAACATTTTTACCATTAATATTTATTTCTACATTAGGTGCTAAGTCTCTTATTACTAAGTAAGGTCTGCAATATATTGCAATTGCTCGATTCTTTATAAAGAATCGAGCTTACTGCCGGTTTCATTTTTCAATAACAAATAATCACCGGGTTGATAAACAATTGGATTAATAGACTTATCGTAATTTAGTTTTCTCTTCTCCTTACTAGACAGTAAATTTAATTTTGCATCCGAAGATTGCAGGTTCGTCCTGTCACGGTCACCATGTAAGGTGGCCGGTTGGCCAAGGGAAGACGGGAGACATCAGCTAGCGGGAGTTCAATCAAACCACACAACTTTACATGATGATGTCCGTTTATTGACTACTCAAGTAATAATACAAATTATAAGAAATAGTTATGTTAAATGCAGCGCAGGCAAATGTAGGTAAAATGCAATATTAACAATATACCTTATACCTACCTAAGTATACACACTACACGAGATTCGCATATGACTTATCGCTAGGCAATAATTGTCTATGTTTGTTTACACAACAAAAGTAAAGTAAGCAGATTCTTGCTTATGAGAGTCTCGACTTGCATAAACACGATCTCGTATGACATTTTTCAAGTTCATACGAGTATCGTACAAATCGGTTTGAACCGTTTTGAGTGCGAGAATCGAAATACGAGAAAATTCTGTTTAGACCGACACTATCAATATTCTATTGCGAGTCAATTATCGCCAGAGTGGAAGAGCGAGAGGTGTGAATGTTTAGACATATAATCTTTTTCATATTCCTTCGATAATCGTATCATCGAGACGAGAAACTCTCCCCGTCTAAATGGGCCTTAACTTTTACTAACCGACTTCAAAAAAAGGAGGAGTTAATAGCGCGGCATTTGAAGTCAGTTCTTTTCGTTTTTTAAACGATCTCATAAAAATTACATTTATGAAAGTTGAAAACTTCTGTGATTAAAAATAACCGACCAAATGCGAGTTGGACTCGCGCCTATTGGTGATGCCACTTGCTAGTTTTGGAAATAAACGCAGAGATTAGTTTTTGCACAAACAAAATCTCATCCTTTATACTCACGCATATTATTATTACATTCTCCGACATTACCTACGACCAATTGTAGGTATTAAAATAAACGAATATTTTACGTTATTATTTCAACTAAAGTACATGGATGCCCGTTTTTTTTTGGTGAATCGTGTTTGTTGGAAATTTTTAATAATAGTTTTTCTCACAAAAGAAGGAACTTGAAAAAAGAGGGAGAAATGATTATCTCATCTGGACTCGAACCAGGGTCCTCTGATATCAAGACCGGCTGATTTCCCACCAAGCTATCATAACCTTGCAGATGTTGGCGAAATTTACCTTCGTATTCTAATGATATTGTATACTACGGCCGTTCAGAGAATGCGTTCCTGACACGTCGCGATTGAACTGACGACGTAACTTTGTAATGGCGTTGCAGTTACGATAAAAATATTTTTGCTGGTTGTTTACCGTTTTAACAATTAATGAGCATTAAAACAACATTATTATATCAATAATCAATGAATGTTATAATTTTGTGTCAAATAACTTGGTAAACAATATTTTTGTAAATCTATACTGCGCTATTACAAGGTTATGTCAGCGCTCTATATTTGTAGTGCTGTGCTAACAATAACAGGCAATAATAGTATTGTAATCTGTTCTTATACAGTTATACTTTATAAAATAATACGTTTTGTTTTTCTTAATAAGAATTTGAAAATAATGGACTATAAGATAACTTTTATGAAATATAAAAATAAAACTACGACCAAACCGAACGCATGTAAGAAAGTAGCATTTTTATATTTAGGTTGAAAATAGTAACCCCAAATGGCGTTATGGGCCGCCATTTTTTGACGCTAAAACAGTCGTCTGTTGTCGTTTCGTGCGCATAGACCACGTTCTTCAAGTGTTTTCGATCTGTTTTTATTTGATTACCCAGCTTTCGTTTAATGGACTGTTTCTGCTTTTCAAACTGACATCGGCGCTAAATCGGACTTCGATTGTGTTTTGTATTGCGTTCTTTTTACTTTTGGTGCATAATAATGCCTAAACGTGGAGAAAAGTGGAGCCCGTGAGTTAATCATCAAGCTGCAAGATTACTTTGAGCGGGAGCGGCAAAATTGCGGACCCCTGGTACCTGTCGAACAAGTACAAGAACGCGTTTCTCAGGCGCTTGGAGTTAGCAAACGAACGATAACAAATATTAATAAAGAAAAGTTAGGCTCAACTGGCACGGAAGACAATAGTTTTCGTACTCCGAAGAAGAAACGTAGAACTAAACCTTTGACAGATATTGACACTTTTGACGCCGATGCAATCAGAAATCATATATATGGTTAATATTCCAGAAATGAATATCTCAACAGGAAGAAGCTTTTGGCATCGTTAAGAGAAGCTGGACTGTTTAGCGGGGGTAAAACTGCTTTAACCAAAATCCTAAAAGATATTGGTTTTTCGTATAAAAAAACAGACAAAAGAAAAATTTTATTAGAACTATACGACATAATTTTAAAACAGATAAGTTTTTTGAGAGAAGCAAAAAATTGATAACTAGGATAATGTCGTGTTCATTGACGAGACATGGCTAAACGCCAATCACACGGTTTCCCGTTCTTGGACGGATGATACACAAGCGTCGACGTCGAAAGTTGGTACTTTCGACGTCGACGCTTGTGTATCATCCGCATATCATCAGACGGGCCCCCTTACCCATTGGTATGGGTAAGGGGGCCCGTCTGATAATATGCCACGCAGGTTCTGCAAAATACGGCTTTGTGGAGAACGCGTTACTGGTATTTCATTAAAAAACCACAAATGACTACCACGAGGAAATGAATGCCACTACATTTAAAGAGTGGTTCCAGAACGTGCTTATGCCCAGCCTACCAGAGCCTTCTGTAATATTCATGGATAATGCCTCCTATCACTCGGTTCAAATACAGAAACCACCTACCCAAGCTAATAAAAAAGAAGAAATGGTGGCTTGGTTACAAGCAAAAGGCATTGACGCAAATATGCAGATGCTAAAAGCAGAGCTATTTAAATTAGTTAAAGAAAATAAAGCGGCAAATGTGCGATACGAAATCGATGAACTGGCTCTGGAGTACGGTCATCGCGTTCTAAGAATTCCACCGTATCATGCCAGTATAACGCGATCGAGCTAATCTGGGCTCAAATAAAAGGTTACGCCGCCCGCCGCAATACTTCCCCGCCACTCAGCACGAAAAAGATGATGACCCTATTAAAAGAAGCCTGCGGGGAAGTCACAAGAGATGACTGGGCAAAGGTTGTTGAGAAGACTAAAAACCTGATTTTGGGACATTTTGACCGAGATATCAGGATTGATTCTGTTATTGATAATAATATAATTATACATGTAGGCGAGGATGATGATGAAGACACCACCTCCTCAAGCGAATCGGAGTCTGATTAATATTCTGTACGCACATTCAATTCAATGTACTTTATTGCATAGAAATACAGATCGTAACTTTGTAACAAGGAATAAATAAAACAATTTTATAATATTAACATTACCTTTTTTTGGTTTCCACTTAACAAACTAAAATATAAATTTTAAATGATCCCGCCAATTTAAAACGAAAATAATCTTAAAAATAATGCGGCGGTTCATTTTGGAGGAACGGTAACGAACTCAGTGTTATGTTGTGCCCATCACTAGTCGTGACTAACTGATAGGTGTCAGGAACGCATTCTCTGAACGGATAGCAGTTTTCGTTGGCTAACAAGTAACAATATTAAATTTTGAATAAACACCCACGACAATGTCCTTTAGAAAATTAACGTCATAATATCATAAGAACTTATCATGATAATACGACCAGATTTACAATAAGGCCAAGTACCAGTAATTCAATAATAGTCTTTTGACATGTCTAGGCTTGACACGAGGCAAAACCTAATGATGTTGATCTGAAAAGCGTTGGAGTGAAAGCAAAGCCTTCTCTTCGTTCTGCGTTCTATATTAGACCTCGACGTTGGCGCGGTGTAGTTTAATAATGCATTAATGGTTAATTCAAGTGTGCCAATAAGGTTATAAAGATATTTATTTCCCCGCAGGTTCAATAACAATAATGTCATACGTGTGTATGGGGAGGACGCTGTGCTCCGTCCGGCCGCCCTTCGACCTTGACGAGGGAAATGTCAGCATGCAACAGGTCAGTACTTTATCGTTTTTACAAACTTTCAATATTCATTTTTTCAAGCCGTGTAAGTATGTATTATCGTGTGGGTCAAAATATATAATAGGCCGCGTTTCCAACTATAAAAAGACATTCTCGAAAAATTGGCAAATGTAAACTCTGTAGCAAGTGCTGCTTGCTTTAGAGTTAACACTATACACGCAGCCTTAGAAGCTAAATTAAAACCACTTCCTGACGAACGAAGCTCCACGAACTTAGTAATATAAATTGTATAATCATTTATTGTTGTTAAAATTTCGGAATGGACATCTAGAAAGATTGACAAGCCCCATAGAGTTGTTGGTGTTTTTCTCTGATGGGAGTATTTCCGAAACACCGGTATATTTAACAGTAATTCAGTTTTCCTATTTTGGGCGAGGCTTGCCATTTTTATTTGAAAGATATTATGCAGCTGACAGAGACACGATTAGTTCCATTCGGATCCTGATATGTAAGAACGGAAAATCGTTTCGGGATATTGAATCAAGATTTCGAACGCAGTAAATCCATCCATATCTATATATATATATACCTATCACATACGTACAGTTGTTTTCTGTTTGAAGTTTTCTCCAATTCGAAGATAAACGTATATGTGTGAACCTTTGAGTATTCAGCCAACTCAAAGGTTTGAACAACGGACCCCCGATTTGATATTACGAATCAAAATTTTGAAATGGAATATTGAAGCTTAGCGACATAGCTAAATTACTACAGGCAGCCTACGGGCAGCAGCGTTACCGATGCTACAGCTAATTAAAACTGCTGTACGGATAATTATTGATTAAAGCAGCCAAAAAGTCAAACAAAAATACTAAATCAAAATCGGTTAATTCGGTTGGGCACTACGATACCAGACAAACACACATATACACACGTCAAACTTATAACACCCCTTCTTTTTGCGTCGGTAGTTGAAAATAGGTTAAAACTCGGGAAAATGTTATTTATTTGTACTATCCGTTCCAAATAAGTTTGTTTTAAGCCTTCTGAATAAATGAATAAATAAATATCCTGCTCGGCAAGTAAAATGTGTTCATCTATCAGTTTCCTTATAGATAGCTTCCTTATATGTAGCGGTAACTTTGTTTGTTAGAGGTTGAGATACTTTTGGAAATACGGTTTATCCTATTACGTGTAAATTGGGAAAATGGGCTTGTAGGTAAATAATAATGTTTAACATAGATATAAAGATCTTAGAAGTCAGGTTATGAGAGTAGCGATTTTTGGTTTGGAAAAATGTCAGTTGTGTTTCAGTTTCTGAACATCTTGTGTAGAATGAAGTCCTTAGGCTGACTTGCACCATCTTACTTTAACCGTAACTATAACTATTAACCGGTGTTTTTGTATGGATTTCGACAGATTTTTGACGTTTGTTATAGTTAAAGTAAGATGGTGCAACTCAGCCTTAGTGTTTCTTTCAAATTTGATTGAAATCTGTCGATAAATAACGCTTCAGTAAACTTCTCCTCGCCCCCCCCCCCCCTATTTTCCCGCTAATCAAAAAACGCCATCAATATTTTTTTCTAAAATAAATCAATATACTTGTTTGCCAATTTTCGTCGTCATAATCGGTTGAAATATATGCGACATGTAGGCGAGAACTAAAGCGATTTGTGGCGTGTATTTATTCCCATAGGTATTGTATACACGCCAGTTATTGTGTGTCGGCCGGTGCACTTATTATTAAGGAGAACAAAACACATATAAATAACAACACGTTGGTAAAGTCCAACACTATAATGTATTTCCAAATTTAACACGTAAATACCATGCGAGTTACGCTATATCTCGAGGCGAAGCGAGGAGACTGACTAGCTCACCTACAGACACGCTTAACAGCTAACAAAATATAGCGAATCAGCATATTTGTTTGTAGGTACAAATACAGATTCTTACGCTTAAGCTTACAAATACAGATTCTTACGCTTACGCTTACAAATACGGATTCTTACGCTTACGCTTACAAATACGGATTCTTACGCTTACGCTTACAAATACAGATTCTTACGCTTACGCTTACGCTTACGCTTACGTTTACGCTTACGCTACAGATTCTTCTTATGTTTAATGCAGTTTAGCACAAATTTTACTTAAATTCACAATTATTTAAATCACTTATATACAGTGAAAATATTGCTCGCTATAATAGATATCTAGTTACGTCTAGACTAGACGTTAATCTCCTTCAGAAACGGACAAGTTTCTGAAAGTTTTAATAGTTAATAATCGAACTTAAATGGGGCAAAGGAAATTAGGTGGCAGAGCTTAAACTTGTATTGATTATTTGTATCGTTATTATAATAAGAATCTTACTTAAATAGGAGGAGATGAAAACGTTTGGTGTATGGGGAAACTATATCTGGTTTAGTAGTCAGACCATAAATCTGTACAGATATTCGAAAGAGAATTTATGTTCTGACGTATTAATGACGTATTAATCTGTATGTAGTAGCTACTGTATATGTATACGCCACGGAGGATCTTCGAGCATTTACCAATGGAGATGTTAACGTTGTAGTCCGCAAACATTTTTTTCTGCTGATACTTACGGGGGACGAGGTAAACACACATTGCACACACACCAATCACTCACTTTAACGATCCCGCACACTAGCTTGAAACACGCACACAGTATTTAAAATACAGCGTAGTTACGCACGCTTATATGGCCAAAAATAGCTATATGGTCAGCAGAGGGGTGCGCCTTGCGTTAACATCTCCTTTGATAAATGCTCGAAGCGGAGGATAGATTAGTATATGTACAAGTTTATTTATCTGAGATACGCACATTACGCACAGCCCTCGGCTTATTTATTTATTTGCCATACAACGTACAATAGAAATAATAGAAATAATACTACGCTATGTATATTTCTGTACTCATACTAATCTATTTTAATGTTTTAAGAACTTCATGAGCTGAAGCTATGACAATACTATGATATTTAAGAACTTTGATATGACTATATTTAGGCCGGTCAATTTAGACATTTGAAGGTGCATAAAGTCCCAACAAGCAGAAAATCAGTAAAATTGTTCAAAACAAAATTAAAAATAATATCGCGAAGTTCCCCATCATTCCCGTGTATGGAAAAAAAAAATTCAAGGTCAAAGGACAAAAAATGAGTTTTTCGTGATTTTCAGCAAAACGGTAAGTTTTATCATAAAAGTACCTGAGACAAAATTGTAGACCATAAAGTTATCTATAAAAAAATTCTCAATACATTTTTTCCTACCAGCCACCGTTTCTGAGATATAGGGGGGGGGGGGGGGGAGCATCCCATACATGGCACTGAAACAAAAAATAAGGTCTTTAAAAATGACATTGGGTTCATAAAATTATTTTTTCTCAAAGTCAATAATTTCAAAGATAGGCGCATCTAAAGTGGTATAATGTGTGTCCCCTCCCCCCTCTAACTTTTAAAGTTAGGGAGTGAAAAGTCTAGAAAAAATATATCAGTCAGCAGGTTTTGAGATATAGCGACCGCAAATATAACTTGGTTTTTCATACAAACACTATGAAAAACAAAGTTATTTTTGTAGTTGCAAAAAATCATACATCATATATACGTGGCGTACTCATGCATATTATGACGATAACAACTTTTATAACTTTTTGAATCGTTATATCTCAGAAACGGTGGCTCGTAGAAAAAAAGTATTAAAACATTTTTTATAGATAATTTTATGATCTACAATTTTGTCTTGAGTATTTTTGTGATAAAACCTATAGTATTTCTGAAAATCGCGAAAAACTCATTTTTTTGACCTTTGACCTTGAATAATTTTTTTCCATACACGGGAATGATGGGGAACTTTTAAATATTATTTATAATTTTGTTTTGAACAATTTTACTGATTTTCAGCTTGTTGGGATTTTATGTACCTTAACACTCATTTTTTGGTCTAGATTGACCGGACTATATTACACAAGGCTTGGGCATTTGCTCCGACTCCGAGTCACAAATATTCATGTTATATTCTGAGCAAGTGTTTTAAAATGTTTTTCTTAGTATCTATTAATATGTCCACATGATAATAAGTGTATTTGAAACTGGCATTAAAATACTTCATTTAAAAAATCCACATAGCCCAAATGTCTCACCCTGCTTTCTAAGCTTACTAACAGGTGACGTGTATTATTTCGATGGTTGTTTCAAACTATAGCCACAGCTTTGTGGTCACCAATTTAAAACAATTCATGGATAGAACCATGAGCTCACTGATTACGTGTAGATTAAACACATAACTCAATTGGTGGAGTCAACATTTAAATAAGTGTTTATATCTGTTGGTAATATTCAAATATCGTTGTCACCAGGGTCTAAGACTGATGAAGGAGAGAAAGCGAGTGGCATGGATCCTGCTCCTGCTAGCCGTGCTGTTTGCTCTGTGCTGGATGCCATACAACATCATGCAGCTACTCCTTGACGTCAGTCTGGTTAACGCTAAGGACCTAAGTGCGGTGCTGCCTTATGCTCTGTTTATAGGTAAGTCTTACCCTACTAGGACTTACACTGATGGATTGACTAAAGGCCTTTATGCACCGATGCTACCGGGCTTATTTTTCTACTATTCATCCCAATTTTTTTGTATATGGTATAGGTAGCAAACAAGCAAATAGTCCATCTGATACGAAGGGTGCAACGTTACTGAACTGTCAAGATTCTTTTAATGCGCCTCCTGAAATACTCCATGTTATAGCTCTGCAGGAAAACAGCAGTCGGCAGCTCGTTCCAAATTTTACAGGTGTACGGAAGAAATAACCGCTTGAATCAAGATGTGTGCGAAGACCAAATCTTGATATATGTGGATGAACGTTATGTATGGGTTGTCACAAAACAAGCCCAGTTGCCTAACCTGCCGCGAGCCGGAGAGTCGACTTGGCAGGTATAAACAGGTGCCTAAGTCGTAATTTACAGCCATTTGCTAAAAATATAAATTTAATATCAAAATAACCGTTTTTTAACATAATTTTCATATATAATCTATACTTATATTATAAAAAGAGAACATTTGTATTTTTGTACTTTTGTATTTTTGTATGTTTGTAATGATTTGGCTCAAAAACTACTAGACCGATTTCAAAAAATTCTTTCAGTAATATATAGAATGGACTTTCGAAATGAAAAAAGGCTATATATTATCCCGTTTAAATCAAAGGTACATCCGTGGAGACCTAATTTGCAACCTATGTCGACTAAATAACGGTCGAAAAAACACGTTTCTTACGAACTCTGCTCAATTGAAAATACATGGAAGAATATTTTCTATTGAAGAAATGTACAACTTAATAAGACCTACAAAAAAGTCCCCAACAGCATATGTCTATCTCTTAAGGTTGACTCACAGTAACCATTTTAATCTTTCATTTTTTGTTAAAAAATATTACATAACTTCCAGGGCTATTTTCAAGTATATAGTATTAATCCTTATCCAAATAATTACGTTAATTAGATTGGCCACCTATTATAGATTAAAATTGTCCTTTACAGTATATAATTCAAATGAAAACTATAGAAGATATCACGGATTTCACATACACGCATCGCAAAATTAATAAAATATCTGCAGTAAAACCACAGATTAGGTCATAGTTACTAAGAAAATATTATTATAAGCTTAGCGATGCTGTAGATCCCCACCGATCACAATCAATTTGAAGTCAATATAGTATAATAATATATTTTTACTGTATAAAATTATTTTGTATAATATAGTTATGATCTATATATAAACCACCCCGACTGATCTATGTATAATCTTTTCAATAAAAGCATTCCAATGACCCTAAACACGACATTTAAAACCTGAGCCGTCCGTTAGTTGGTGTGGATTTGAGTATTCTGTAGAGTACAGGAGATGTCCCAGCATCAGGTCAATGCTTCCATGTTCTTACAATGTCGTTGCAGAAGAAGATTTTCGAATTGATCAGACCTATGAAAGTTGATTTCATAGCGCAAAAAGCTAGAAAAAAGCTCATAGTTTTATAACGATTGAACGAATTTTCATGAATCAAAGCTAAGAACACTCTCGATGAAAACATCTATCAAACAAAAAAAAATCAATAATAAAATCAAAATCGGTTCATCTGGTTGGGTGCTAAGATGCTAGAGACAGACACAGATACACACGTTAAACGTATAATACCTCTTCTTTGATCCCATGATTTGATTGATTTTGATTCCATGATCCTACTACCTCTGTACGAAAACCCATGATTCATGAATGCACATAAAACTTTCATTGGTAGGTATATAGCTAGGATTAGAACCAACGACCGTCGGGTCAGAATCAGGGTAACTATCCTTTACGCCAAAGGGCCATCCAATATCACTACGTAAGTATTATAAAACAAAGTCCATCACTGCGTCTGTCTGTTCACGATATTCTCAATAGCTACTGAACGGATTATCATGCGGTTTTCATCAATAGCCAGAGTGTTTATGAGGAAGGTTTAGGTGCATAATTCATTAAGGTTTGGTGTAAATTGGTTGAAATATGACGATGATTGTTAAATATGTTAATATTTTATATTCGATGCAACAAACTGATGCAAATTTTGTAGACATATATGTTCTACCCGTGCGAAGCCGGGGCGGGCTGCTAGTTATTAATATTTCAGTACCAAGTTTGAGATATTTATCTCCATATTTCTGGAGATAGTGAATATTATCGATGAAATTTATGTGGGACCACTTGTGGAGTAGGTATTATATATACACTTTCAATCGAAAAAAGAATTTTCCAAATCGGTTACGCGTCTTTGAGTAATAACGCATCTGCAATAACGCATCTGGTGAACATAGATAAAAATAAAAAAAAAACCGGCCAAGTCGAGTTGGACTCACCCACCGAGGCTTCCATACCGACGTTGGTTACTACCAATTAAGCTAGTCCTCTAAATTGTATGAACGCTGATATAACTCAGATGCCTATCTTAATTGGCGAAAACTTTGTATGTATGGGGGACATCCTTTAATTTTCATTATTTTTATAATAATTTTCATTGATTTTAGGGTTCCGAACCCAAAGGGACCAACGGAACCCTATTACTGAGACTCCGCTGTCCGTCTGTCTGTCTGTCTGTCTGTCTGTCCGTCTGTCACCAGGCTGTATCTCATGAACCGTGATAGTTAGACAGTTGAAATGTTCACAGATAATGTATTTCTGTTGCCGCTATAACAACAAATACTAAAAACAGAATAAAGTTAAAAATTAAAGGAGGTCCCCATACAAGAAACGTGTTTTTTCGGCATTTTACTATAACGCCATCTATGAAAGTTTGACTGTTTTAATTGTATTATATTATTGTAGTGTGTTCCGGAATCGGAACCCTACGAGTGCAAGTCCGACTTGCACTTGGCATGTTTATTTATTTTTTGGAATGTTTCCTTTATTTGCCCTGTAAGACCTTGCTTCTTGCCAAATTTTGGTACCTACAAGTTTTCGCGCAAATCTAAATTTGTCCATATCTTTTTATCGTGTTGATTCAGGACCTTGATTTTTTATCTGGTATTAAATTTTAACTTGCTAGGTCCACCCGTTCCTGAGAAAATCGGTGGTGACACACGGACAGACAGACAGACAGACGGACAGACGAACAGACGGACAAGAAAGTGATCTTATAAGGTTTCCTTTTTTGAACCCTAAAAAGATTCCGACCAATTGAGAACCTCCGCCATTTTTGTGAAGTTGGTTAAAAATAATTTTATACTACATCTTGCTTCATTAATAAATTAAATATGCGTGTTTAATGTGGTGTAACATCACGTACGTACGAAGTTTGACAGCGTTACAAAATTTATGTAACACGTGTTAATGTTGGAAAACGGGAATTTCACGGAACTTGAGCGATGTCGATATAGTGGTATCGACATATGTTTCAGCTTTTTCCGGAAGCCATCATCGAGGTCTTGAGTGCGGGTCACTCGCCGACGCGTCCAGTCTTGTTTACGTGTTAATTTCCACGTAATGCCACCGTACATTTAAAAGCATTTAACTACTCGTACTTATTACATCGTACTATGGAATCGCCTTACCTTCATTTGTGTTTCTTTTTAGGGTTCCGTAACTCAAAAGATAAAAAAGAACCCTTATAAGATCACTTTCTTGTCCGTCTGTCTATCTGTTCGTTTGTCTTTCCGTGTGTCACCACCGATTTCCTCAGAAACGGTTGGATCTAGCAAGTTAAAATTTATACCAGACTAGCAGCTCGCCCCGGCTTCGCACGGGTGAAATTGAAACATAATATTGGAGGGCCCGTAGGCGTAAAGGATGGGTACTTACCTTGACTTCTGATCCGACGGTCGCCAATTGATTTTCTCAAGTTTTTATGTGCATTCATGAATCATGGGTATTTGAACAGGTAGTGGGATCATTAAATCGATGTTCTACCTCACTTGCTACGAAAAAGTAGGTTACCACCATTAGTAAAAAAATCTGCTGCCATAATCTAACGGTTTTCAGGCAGCACAGCACTCGGGAGTCTTTCCATTCTAGGCCTAGCGTGTTCGCCATCCTTTACCATCATTATCACAAAGTCATATAAATGCGAAAGTCAGTTTATATATTTGTTGTTTGGAACTTTTTCACGATCAAACGGCTGGACAGAGGCTGGATTTAGCAGAAAATTTGGACAGGGATAGACAGTACTTATTAAGGAATAAGACCATATATGATACTTTTAAACGCGGGCGAAGCCACGGGACTCAGCTTATTTTATACGATAGATCAAACTATATTGACATCAAATTGATTTATATAGGTTGGGATCTACAGAAATAGCTAAGCTAATAATGTTTACGTAGTAATTATGGTCTAATCTGTGGTTTCACTGGAAATATTTTATTATTTTTCGAGACGCATAATTTTCAATCTGTGATATTTTCTAAAGTTTTCATTTAAATCATATATTGTAAAAGATAATTTTAATCTGTAATATCCCAACTAGCAAAATCGTCTTACGTTTCTCACTTTATAAGAGTTCTGAGCTTATAGTGGTCTCTTATCTGTTTTCGTCATTGCTATCGCTCCTATATTACTGTGTGTTACTCTGACAAGCCGCTACAGGCTCTAATACGCTTGATCTTAATACCTTGTCTTAATTATGCATATAAGTTTAAATTAACAGTGCCGTTATAAGCCACACTCTCCTAAAAAAGCATTTATTAAGACTTATCACACTTGAGATAAATTATCTCTCATATCCACATTTTCTAAGCTCATTTAATTTTATTACATATTTTCTAAATGCTATTGTAAGAATGTTAGACTAATATCAGCAATTAATTAGAGTACTTAAAACATGTAAATATTGATCTTATTCAAAACTATTATAAGATCAACAGCAGTGGATAGGCACAGTATTATATATATTATATTGAATCATCATACTTACAATAGAGAAAACGAGTCTAATTTAAGAAAATTTGATCTTAAATCGAATTTGTGACTAAAATTGTGAGAGTAACATTTGATGTTGACTATTATATTTCACCAAAAGTATTTTAGTGCGGTCACATAAAATACCATTTCACATCCCAAACGTTCACTCTTAAATGAAAATAAATGTTTTATGTCAATTCAAGGATCTCTAAGTTATTCCAACATGGAGTCATGTTGGAATGATCTAAATGAGCTTAAAATAGTCTTATAGTGATTCTAATAAATGCAATACTAATGGCGTCGCTTTTAATACAAACTAACAAATAAAATAATTAAACAAGAATACTAAATACTATATATTGATGTAGCGCACGAGTTGTGAAGCATAAACTAGGGTCTACTTTACAGTAAATAATATTTTCTAATACTAATACTTATCGAAAAGCATAAAACGAAATACTTGTTAATAATGGTACGGTTATTACAATATAATTATTAAATACCTTTATCCTTACTGTTTTCGATTTCTTTTTTATTAGTTGTAACTTTCAAACAAACACTACACCAAGTTTTTTTACGATTGTATTTGATCTTATGTAAAATCAAAATAAACTTTCTTACGCTTACAGGACTCTTAACATCAAAACAATGTAAGCCTATGTACGCTTAAATTAGTTTTGGTAAGAATAATTTAAGTGAAAACAACATTCAATAAGACTGATATTAGAAAGACATAAACAAATTACGGTTATAAATGGTGCCCAAATCCAGGCTTATACGACGATATAAGAATGGTATAAGAGCAAGAAAACAGTGGTCTAGAGATTTGTAGTGTAGTTTTTGCTGGTTGGGATGTGATCAAGGTAATTAACGTAGTTATTTTGATAAGGATGAATACAATATTGTAGAAAATAGCCATGGAAGTTAAGTAATGTTTTTTATTTAAAAATTAAAGATTTTGAGGGCCGGTGGCGTAATCGGGAGAACGGTCGGATTTGATGCTGTGACACCGAGTTCAAATCCCGCCGTGCACCAATGGATTTTTCTATAGAAAAATGTATGTGCGCTTCTCACAGTGGCCCTCCGGTAAAGGAAAACATCGTTAAGAAACCAAAAATACCCGCATGGTGGTAGGACACTATCTAGTCTCCGCCTGGCCAGCTACCAACCTCAAGTTAGAAAATCTGTCACCGAACATCTAATGTGTTCCGGCAGCTATCCTTGAGAGCCAGTTCCCATTCTAGGCCTAGCGTGTTTACCATCTTCGAGCGCATCATCACTTACCAACAGGTGAAATAATAGTCAAACGCTAGCCTATAAGATATAAAATAAATAATTAAAGATTAAAATGGTTACTGTGACTCAACCTTATGAGATAGACATATGCAATTATTTAACTTGCAATGTATGTATGTATGTATGTATGCATGTATGTATTTCACTATGTATGTTCGGGTGGAATCTTGGAAGCTAAATTAGACCCACTTTCCGATTTCCGATTGGACTCAAATTTGGTGTACTTATGTATCTTTGGTGACAATACAATAATATGGTATCATAGAGCTGGTCTGATGATGGAGACGGAAGGTGGCCACGGCATCTCTGTGATAAAACAACATAACCCCACCGAGTTTGGGCTCGAATGATTCACCTTGAAGATAATTTTACTGCTAGATAATATCCAGGGTCTGATGATGAAGCTGGAAAGCAGCCACGGAATATCTGTGATAAAAAAACAAAACACTACCGAGTTTAGGCTTGATTGATTCGTCTTGAAGAGAACTTTACACCTAGATAATATTTAGCGACTGGTGATGAAGCTGGAAGGTGGCCACGGCATCTCTGTGATAAAATACGTAACCCCAGTGAATTTGGGCTCAAATAATTCGTCTTGAGGAGCACTTTACACTTAAATGATAGCCAGGATCTGATGATGAAGCTGTAAGGTGGCTATCGTTTTTCTGTTATAAAGCAACATAGCCCCACCGAGTCGATTGATTTTCCTTGAAGAGCACTTTATCCATAATCACATCAAATATCCGTGAAATATTTTAAAACATCATGCCTTCTCTTAAATACTTAAGTAGTAGGTTAGGTAGGTAGTTGGTATCTATACCTATCTACTAAAAAGTTAAAAAAAAATAACATTAAAACATATTTTTTAAAACAAGCTTTTATCTGGGCCAATGAACTAAAATGTTAAAAATAAATTCTAGTAAGTATTTGGCGTGTAGGTACTTACCTATATTCTTAAAAGCTTGAAGCACTATCCGTTTTTCAGGCTATGTAAATTACTATACTTCAGTGCCTCAAGCTCTTTTCGCATAAAAAAGTAGCATATGTCATTTCTCAGAATCTAGACCATCTATGTACCAAATTTCATTTAAATCCGTTCAGCTAGGCTATTCTGTAAGCTATCTCGACAGCGGAATCCGCGGTGAGATTCGAATTTCGTACTTTGAAATTCAATCGTATCACGTTCGCAATACGGTTGAATTTCGTAGTACAAAATTCAAATCTCACCGCGGATTCCGTTGTCCAGATAGCTTACAGAATAGCCTAGCAGTAGAACATTAACATAAACCATACATATTCCCATACAAACTTTCATCCCTTATTCCCTTTTGTTATTTTTACACCCTTGAGGGTAACACTTTTACAAACTTTGAATGTCATATATATTTATATCGAAACAACGGCCTAAAAAATTAGTTTCAAGCTTCTAGCTCTAAAAATGACGATACTTCCATACAACTTTTCATTTCCCCTTTTAACCCCTTACAACCCTCTTTTCGCATTAAAAAGTAGCCTATGTCCTTACTCAGGCTCTAGACTATCTGTGTACCAAATTTCATTTAAATCGGTTGTGTGGTTTTGGCGTGAAAGTGACACAGACAGACAGACAGACAGAGTTATTTTCGCATTTATTGGGGTTCCGAACCCAAAGGGTACCAACGGAACCCTATTACTGAGACTCCGCTGTCCGTCTGTCTGTCTGTCTGTCTGTCTGTCTGTCTGTCTGTCCGTCTGTCACCAGGCTGTATCTCATGAACCGTGATAGTTAGACGGTTGAAATTTTCACAGATGATGTATTTCTGTTGCCTCTATAACAACAAATACTAAGAACAGAACAAAGTTAAAAATTAATGAAAAATAAAAATAAAAGTTTTTTACGATAGCGCAGCGCCATCTACTTAGCATCAAGGATGGCGCTATCGTCGTTACCTTAATCTAAATCTCGGAAGCGGCTCCAACGATTAAATAAAAAAATAAATTAAGTACACCTACAGGGGATTTCGGGGGCGATAAATCGATCTAGCTTGGAGTCATTTTCAGAAAATTTTGTTTTATTCGTGTTTTCAATAATCAACTTTATTGATAATCAACTTAAAATGTGACTCTTACCGACATCTATTGGCGAGTAGAAGTACTATGTCAGTAAAGCAATTAAGGCCCATTTAGACGGGGAGAGTTTCTCGTACGTTTCCTTACGAGAAACCATACGCTACTATCACAAGCACTAATCGCTATAACACAATCGTATCAAAATGTTTACATACAGGCAAGAACTAAAATCTCACCTACGCTTATGTCATACGAGATTCGCATATGACTTATCGCTAGGCGATAATTGCCTAAGTTTGTTTACACAACAAAAGTATAGTAAGCAGATTCTTGCTTATGAGAGTCTCGACTTGTATAAACACGATCTCGTATGACATTTTTCAAGTTCATACGAGTATCGTACAAATCGGATTGAACGGTTTTGAGTGCGAGAATCGAAATACGAGAAAATTCTGTTTAGACCGACACTATCAATATTCTATTGCGAGTCAATTGTCGCCAGAGTGGAAGAGCGACAGGTGTGAATGTTTAGACATATAATCTTCTTTATATTCCTTCGATAATCGTATCTTCGAGACGAGAAGAGTTATTCTACTTTGGTGAAATCAGGTCTTAGTTGGCGTTAGTGTTCGTAAGATGGCGTTGTACTAAATAAGGACGCGGCTCCTGTTTTAATAATTGTTTGGAATTGACACGGTAATATAATATAATAATATCTGGATTGCCGAGCTTTGCTAGCAATTTTTTTTTTGTAAATCGTGTTTTATGTAATTTTTTGGCTCCCAATAATAGTCTTCTTACAAAAGAACAAACTTGGAAAAATTAATCATCACGTCTGGACTCGAACCGGGATCCTTTTGATCGCCATCCGAACGATCTCCCACCGAGCGATCGTAACAATGTAGCAATGGCGAAATTTACCTTCATATTCTAATTATATTGTAGGAGTTTTTCATTACCTGAAAACAGGGATAAATCAACTTTTTGTGAAAATGAAAACCTTATCAAACCTAGATTGATTTGTCAATTTATTACAAGAAACGTGATTTCTTTAAGCATTTTATGCTCGATTTTATAAAATATTGTAGTGTGGTACGGAATCGGAACCCTACGAGTGCAAGTCCGACTTGCCAGTTTATAATATTATGTTAGGATTAGGATTATAAGTTCTATAAATATTACAGAGACACATTTCTTATATTTACTTCTGTTTAGGCAGCATCCCGTAAAAACGTGTTTTCTTGACCGTTTTATTGTCGACTTAGGTTACAAAACAGGTCTCCACGAATGTACCAATGATTTAAATCGTATAATATATAACTTATTTTCATTCTTAAAGTCCATTCTATATATAAGTGAAAGAATTTTTAAAATCGGTCCAGTAGTTTTTCAGCCAAATCAATACAAACATCCATACAAAAATACAAATGTTCTCTCTTTATAATATAAGTATAGATATAGATACAGATACTGAAGTATATAGTCCCTATTAGGTGTATAAAAAAAAAAGATCCTGAGTCAACACGATAAAAACATATGGGCATGTTTAGATTTTCGCGAAAACTTGTAAGTACCAAAATTTACCTTGATTTTCATTTATGATTATTTATGATTTTTTTTTTTTTCGGAAATTTTCCTTAACTTGTGCTACAAGACCTTGCTTTTGGCCAAAATTGACAATTCTAGGTCAACCGGAAGTACCCTATAGGTTCTGGGAAAACCTATAGGGTACTACCCGATGAGCTAGAATCATAAAATTTGGCAAGAAGCGAGGTCTTACAGCACAAATAAAGCAAACATTCCAAAATACAAAAAAAATTGAAAATTAAAGGGAAATTGTCCCCATACATACATAGTAGACGCCAATTAAGATAAGCCTCTGAGTTATATAAGCGCTCATACAATTTAAGGGTCTAGCTTAATTAGCACCAGCCTTAAATAAGGTAAATAAATAAAATTGTGCTATTGTGTGATTTATTTTGGACATAGTTGACTGAACTACAAAGTTAAGTTTGTCACTTAAGGTACGGCCACACCGCGGCGTCCTGCGATATGCGGGCGCGATCTCAGTACTTTTCAATTGTTTTCTGATTGCGTTTGGTGTGAACCAGTCGGTAAAAATACTACTGCGCTATCTGATCGCCGTCTAGATCGCGCACGCAGGACGCTGCGGTGAGTCCGTACCTTTAACCTAGTCTGAGAAGTTGGTACGGAAGCCTCGGTGGGCGAGTCCAAATCAAGTTGGCCGGTTTTTTTTTGCTCATACTATCTCAGATTAGTAACATCTAATATTTTGAAATCTAATTTATAAATTAAGATATTGCGTTCGAATTTAATTTACAATGGAAATACAAACATAAATCATAACAAAATCTTTATTTACGTATATCATTATACTTAACATTTGTAAATTAAAATGTGTTTGGTATTTATTGGCTTGAAATGTTGATTTTACTTAAAGGACTTTGGAAAATAAATAAATTAGCATTAATAATTTTCCGTTTCTCTCTGTTTTCGTTTGATAAGAGCTACGTATACACGTGTTTTGTGAATTATCCAACTTAATATTAACACGTGAAAGTGTGTATGTTTTTATGTCCCGCAAAGACGGATAAAAAGATTTATAAACTAAATAGCACACGCATCTACGAAGAAAGACTTATATTTTCTTCGTAGACACGCATAGTCTTATATTCTGTGCTAACACAAAGGATACTTTTTGCCCGACTTCATAAATCAAATTGATGTGTTTTTAAGTTTTATTGTTTATAAGTTAAACTGTTATGTTAATGGAATTAATATATTAAGGGCCAGTTTCACCGGTTCCTGATAATGCAATAATCTGACACACGACGCCGTATAAAAGCTGTCAAAAATCTATCAGATTTCTTTATATTAGCGCTATCAGGAACCTGTAGCTGGCTCTAAAGCTTGTTAAGCTTTTATTTAACTTGTTATGTTAGCATGTTGAACCACTTTCTGATTTAAGATTGGATTCAACGTTGGTATACTTGCGTTACTTTGGTGATAATACAATAATCTGGTACCATTGAACTGACTTGATGGTGGAACTAGGCTGTATGGACTGGAACTCTGTAATGGCAATAGTAGGGCAGTCGAATTTGGGCTAGTATGTATTTCTATAATTAGTACTGTTCATTACACATGAATTTAATATTAAAAAGCTGAAGACAGAGCTAAGTGATGTGCCTTGGGAGAGGCCTATGTCCAGCAGTGGACTGACATGGGCTGATAATGATGATGATAGCATCATTATAATCAGCCGGTATCAGTCCACTGAGCCTGATCTTCGACTCTTCCTTTCCAGTCACTGCCCACCGCTTTGCAAATGCCGTCGCTCTACCTGGTCAAAGGACGTATACACATGAAAGAGTCTTTATAATTTTTTTGTTTAAAATAAATATAATTTCTATAAACATATTTATTTAGAAGCAGATGAAGCTGCCGGGGAAGACTAGCCTATAAACCATAAAAAAAATTCTCAATAAATTTGAAATAATATCTTATAATACTTATTTTCTTGGAACGCTACTTTCACGAAAAATATTCGATCCAAAGGGAAAACTTTTAGCTTTGAGAGCCTAGCTGGCTTGAAGGATAGATTGTTATTAGACTTGACTTCTAAGAGAGAGGTCGCCGGTGCAAATTCCAGAACGGGATCTTCTTCATACAGCTAAGATAGCTTTCTACCGAATAATGTTATTTACGAGTTGGCTAAATCTTAACGTTGGCCTAACACATAAAGCATTAATAAATTATTCATAAAAAAAACTAAACCGACTTCAAAACCACAAAAAGGCACTCAAAATCGAAATAAAAATTATTAATATAAACGCTACGCTACGCTAGGATGCCTAATTCCCCCGGAAGCTACTCAATAATGTCTGTCGTTCAAATAAATTGGGACATTTAAAAAAAATTCCATTGCGAGATTGAATGAAGGGGAATATTCAATGAGGTCAACCTCATTTATATGAAGAAAGTTTTAAATGTAAGAAATGTTTAGTGGATAGATATTGTTTTATTTTTAATGCAGTGAAAATGTTATCATAATATCGTAACGTTTTGGTAGCTAATTTTTTAACACCATATATTTATTTTATAGACTCAAATCTTAGGTTAGATCTAACATTCACATGATCTCCGGTGCAAAATGGTGCTTAATACTGAAACATGGGCTGGGATAGTTGCGCTGTGTAGATAATGACGTGCTATATTATTATCGTCGACCACATTGTCACCTAACATCAGGTGAGATAGTGTTAAATCGTTTGCCTGTCTGGAATAAAATAAAAAAATTGGACCAAAGTCAGCAGTTCAGTACTCAGCCGTGTTTTCTTCCAGACATGCATATACAAAATTCGGACTAAGGTCAGCAGTTCAGTACTCAGCCGTGTTTTTTTCCAGACATGCATCTACAAAATTTGGACTAAACTCAGCAGTTCAGTGCTCAGCCGTGTTTTCTTCTAGACATGCATTTACAAAATTTGGACTTAACTCAGCAGTTGAGTATTCAGCCATGTTTTTTTCCAGACATGCATATACAAAATTTGGACTAAACTCAGCAGTTCAGTACTCTGCCGTGTTTTATTCCAGACATGCATATACAAAATTTGGACTAAACTCAGCAGTTCAGTACTCTGCCGTGTTTTCTTCCAGACATGCATATACAAAATTTGGACTAAACTCAGCAGTTCAGTACTCAGCCGTGTTGCAGACATGCATAATAACCATTTTGAACCATTTGAACATCATTTGATACAATGCGGTCAAGTGCGTCAAGTGTAAGTCCGAAAAAAATGCGTGGAAAAAAATATTAGCGAGCTACAATCAGCCAATCGCTGTCAATTGAAATTATGTAACCATTAAATCTTTCGATTTACTTTCTTTAAGAAATTGGCTTATTGGCATCAAAGAGTAATTGCAAAATGTATTATCAAATCAAATTATATTTTATCAGGTTTCCACAGCAAATAAATTGGTTAAAAAATGTATTTTTCGATAAAATGTTAATTAAAATAAAAAAGAAACCTTTCAACAAGCGCTTATTTGTTGGCGGTATATTTTTTTAACCATTGACACAAAAAAAGGGTAGTTAAAAGTTCTTTGACGGTGTATATATATACATATAGATACCTAAAATGTGTGTGTGTGTCTGTCTGTGGTATGGTAGTTCCTAAATGGATGATCCAATTTAGATTTAGTTTTTTTATTTATGTACATAGCTTTGTTTC
The DNA here is from genome assembly GCA_954871355.1 of Cabera pusaria. NCBI lineage: Eukaryota > Metazoa > Arthropoda > Insecta > Lepidoptera > Geometridae > Cabera > Cabera pusaria. The sequence goes on from OX940891.1 coordinate 1,569,885, forward strand.
AATAAAATCCGTTCATTTTTTTGAAGATTATGCGCACTTTTCTGGTTGATTAGGCTATCTAAATGAATGAATGAATGAATGGCAACTTTTATGAAATTCGGTATTTTGTTACTTCAATGATATCGCAAGAACACCGTAACATTGACCTGATGCTGGGGCATCTCCTGGAATCTGCAGAATTCTCAACTCCTCACCAACTTACAGCTGTAGAGATATATAGATAGATAACTCTTTATTGTACACCACAAATTACATGAAACTCTTAAACTATAATATGCTTAATTTAATTTGCACAATGGGCGGTCTCATCGCTAAAATAACGATCTCTTCTAGACAACCTTTGGATGGAGAAAAAACAAATTACGTTAAATCGACGGTGCGGTGTAGTTAAAAAAATATATATACATACATTAATTATTCAATTATCATAGAGATAAAATATCAAAAGAAAACAAATTTTTCAATAGTAACAATCATTACACATAACTTCATACATCTTGAATAAATAAATAGTCATTATGTATATAAATAAAGACATACATTATATTCATTCATACATCATACTTATACTGAAAACACAAATACATACTATATACATATAAATTTGGGATGTATTGAAGAATAAAAAAAATTATAAGAATAAAAACCAGTAGTAAAAGAATAGACAAAAAACATGAAAAACATTTCAGTCTCGTAGTTCAGTTAGATAAAACTTTTTCACCTGATCTTTGAATATTGAAAGAGACTGTACATGGCGAATAGTAGAGGGGAGATTATTCCACAGGCGAATTGCTTCTACAGTAAAAGAACAATCATAAAATGAACTACTATGTGGTGGTATTAACAAAGCAAGATTTTCTGATGACCTGAGTGAGATGTTGTGCTTAGCCCAATTACAATTGTCTTATTTTAACAGAATAGACACTGATCAGTCAGGGGTTATTTTAAATTTTGAGTTGTCATGATTTCTTATTTTTATAAGTTAAATTTACTTATTTTGATGTATTTTAATAATGAATTGTGCTCATTTGACTTATGTTTTGTGGAACTGTCATTGGAAACGTTTTGACTCACACTGTCAGTGTCAATCGATGATGCCAATCTGCCAAATTTAAAACTACCGCGAAAGAGAATTGTCTGTGGCCTCTAAGCATGGATGCCAACCTTAAAAAGAAAACAAGAAAGTTAACGCGGTAGAAAGTTGGCAGTCGGGCTTCAGTTCGGTCTTGGCGTTTAAACTAGTAGGTCGTTGTTATAAAAGTACCTCTAAATTCTCGACATTTATTGTATAGTTTGTGATGTACCGACATTAGTCGGATGTATATTATACGAAGTTTGCGCCCATTACACGATGTTTTAATTGGAAGAAGATGTTTTACTTTACAGAGTATAAGTAATTATAAGATTTTATTTAATTTGCAACGTTCCTTTGAAGTTGCCCGTCAAAACTTGTAAACCATATTTCAACCGCTTGTCGATTCGATTGAGCTAAAACTTGGCATACTTATGTGAATTTAGCGACAGTTTTATTATAAACGTAATCATTTATTCCACAAAACTAATGTAAATACATAATTATTTGAAAAATGATTAATTCATTTATAAAAATTCAATTAAAATAACAAAAGGTACTCTCTGTGAAACTAAATTTAAGATCGTTTAAAAAACTAAGGCTGAGTTACACCATCTTACTTTAACTATAAAAAACATCAAAAATCTGTAAAACTCCATATACATACAACGGTTAATAGTTTTAGTTACGGTTAAAGTAAGATGGTGAACTCAGCCTTAAAGAACCAACTTCAAAGATCTCGCTAGTCAAAGTAGCCAGTAGACTCAGAAACTATTATATAATCTGTGCCAGGAGTTAGTAGTACTATGTAATCGATATAAATAAATGCATCGTTATACAAATGTTGTTATATTTAAAACTGCTCGGCTGATTTCGTTAAAATTTAAATGGAACCACCAGGTAAGGGTACTCTTTGAAACAAAAAAATAATTTTCTAAATCGGTCTCTTCGATTAACCGGTGAACATACATCAATAAATAAACTGGCCAAGTGCAAGTTGGACTTGCACTAGTAGGGTTCCGTACCACACTACAGTATTTTATAAGATCGAGCAAAAAATTCTACTATCATTTTTCGCCAGCAAAAAATAATAAGTAATAAACATTTTATTTATTATAACGACATCTAACGTCTAACAAAGGAGTTAGGGATCGACATTTCAATATATAGCCATTTATGGGACGTTTACATAACTAAGCGTTCATAGATGGAGTGAAATGCCGAAAAAAACACGTTTCTGGTATGGGGACCCTCTATTATTTTTAACTTTATTCGGTTTTTAGTATTTGTTGTTATAGCGGCAACAGAAATACATCGTCTGTGAAAATTTCAACTATCTAACTATCACGGTTCATGAGATACAGCCTGTTGTCAGACGGTCAGACAGACAGACAGACAGACAGACAGACAGACAGACGGACACCGGAGTCTTAGTAATTGGGTGCCGTTTTACCCTTTGGGTACAGAACCCTAAAAACGATTCTGATGAATTGAGAACCTCCTCCTTTTTTGTGAAGTTGATTTTTAGTAATAAATAATTAATTTCTGTTTTATTGCAGTGTCAGTCTTAGTTTATATTCAATATCAGATGATTTGCTGAGATGCGTAGAGATCTGCATAAAAATTCCATATGTATTACATAACGAAGCCACACACACGGATTGAGGAAAACACAAGCGTGTGCTTGGGCATGTGCGTGTGTGTGTGTGCTTGTGCGTGCGCCTTTGCGTGCTACTGTATAATAGGGTATCATCGATTTGATGACTTGAGTTCCGTAGTATTTTGTATTATCTTTGATTTGAAGGCTATTCGAATGTCAGAAAGTGGTTTTAAATTAGCTTCCAAATGTTGGACCCACACAAACATACTAACGTACATACTAAAACGGCAAGTTAAATTAAGTCTTGTGAAAATGCAGGACACACTTCTTTATGTAGGTACACAAAAAATAAACAAAAAAATATATAGATAACATTTTAGAATCATACAGGGTGGGGCCAAAGTCCATCCAAAGTTCTTTTGCTGTAATTTTTTTTTAATGAAAAAACTTTGGTTCTGCTTGTAAAATTTGTTTACCTAATCCATTAGAATTTATTCCATTAAGTTGAGAAAATAATATCGGTCAAAAGGCCGCCGCCAGAGTTGACCATACGGGCCCATTTTATGGCATTTTCCATCACTCTTGCCAGAACTTCGGGCGACAGGTTCTCGCATTCCTGGCGAATATTCTCCTTAAGAGCTTCGAGAGTCTCAGGCTTGATGACGTAAGCCCGCGACTTTAAAAAAAACCATAAAAAGAAGCCTGGAGCGGTTAAATCGGGTGATCTGGCCGGCCAGTGCAAATCACCAAAACGAGAGATCAAGCGACCCGGAAATGCTTCCTTCAGAATATCGGTTGTGGCTCGAGCAGTGTGCGCTGTGCAATAAAATGGTCCGATGATACCTCCAGCGTAAACAGCACACCACGCAGTAACTTTAAGCGGGTGTAATGGCTCTTTGTGGGTGATACACGGATTTCGGTACCCCAGAAACAATAATTTTGTTTATTCACGTTACCACTAAGGGTCATTTCATACCGTAACGCGATGCGATGCGACGCGACGTGACGATGCTTTTGGTTTTGCGCGGCGCAGCGCGGCGCAGCTAGAAGCCGCGTGGCGCAGCAAAATGCGCAACGCCACGAATTTTTTTTGTTTTTTTTTTTAAAAGATTACTCGCAATGTGGGTTGCACATTGCTAGTATTCTTGTTAAAGCCCTCCAACTAAGCTAAATATGCTTGTGTCTGGAGTGGGTTCACGTTAATAGTACAATGGGTATCACGCCGTTCAATTGTTTCTTCGTTCGGCGGCTTCCCGCCGCGTGGTGTCTCGCTGCGCCGCGCGGCGGGAAGCCGCCGAACTAACTCAATGAAATGTGTATCTTTTTAACCGACTTCAAAAAAAGGAGGAGGTTTCTCAATTCGACCGTATATATATTTTTTTTTTTTTTTTTTTTTTTTTATGTTTGTTCGCGGATAAATTCGTCGTTTATGAACCGATTTCGATTATTCTTTTTTTGTTCGAAAGGAGATATCCCAAGTGTGGTACCATGGTAATTTTATCGAGGTATGATAAGTATCTCCAGAGATATTGAGATAAACATCTCAAAATTGGTACTGAAAATGAATAGCGCGGCATTGAAGTCGGTTGTTTTTTAGTTTTTAAACGATATTTGATTTCTAATTGATCTATTGAATCTATTGAATTCTATAGTAAAGTTCTTTTTTGTATCACTATTCTTATAAGTGCGCGCCGCGTTACGTCGCGTCGCGTGTGAGCCGACCCTAAGATGGAAATGAGCCTCATCGCTCATGATAATTTTCGTTGAAAAATCTTCCACCTCTTCGATGAGATTCAGGATGGCTTCAGCGTAGGTTCTTATGGAGCAAACCAATTCATGATTTATATTCTGCGTTTGTTTACTTCACAAATGTCAAAACCGAATTGACATTTGGCGCCATTTGAAAAAGTTATAGTGTTTTCCAATAGGGTGATTACTTTAGCTCCACCCAGAATTATAACATACATCAGCTTCGTTTTTGTACTTTATTTTCTGTGGTACTGACACAATTATTTTATGTTTTAAAGCTATGAAGTGAGAAACGTGTATCTTGGGGCATAGATCCAGAAAGGTGAAATTGGTCTTAAATTACTCTCTGCTAAAGTTTAAATTTGTTCGCAGGTCATGCAAACTCAGCAATAAACCCCATAGTATACTGTTTGATGACGAGAAACTTCCAGAGGTCTGCAAGGAAGCTGCTGTGCGGCCGAGCTGTGTGTCATCAGACATTTACGGTAAATCATTCAGTCCGTTCTATGATTTAGTTTGATTGGTCGCATCGTCATTTTCCATCAGGTAAGATAGTGATCAAACGCTAGCCTAAATATTCCTCTTAAGTCCTAAGTGCCTTCGCAAAGAACAAAGTGACGTTCATATTAGATTCCTGGTATTGCGACATAACAAAACCAATGAGCCCAAACTCGGCTGTCTTAGCACTCTGCATCTAGGAGATCTTAGCACTCTGCATCTAGGAGATCTTAGCACTCTGCATCTAGGAGATCTTAGCACTCTGCATCTAAGAGATCTTAGCACTCTGCATCTAGGAGATCTAGTCTTTACATCCATGTTTCATCATAAGATCAGCTCGATGGTATCATCATAATATTGCATTGTCACCAACCTAATACCAGGTTCAGACCAGGCGATTTTTGTCGTTCAACTTCCTAGGGATATATGATACGAGTTACAAAAAATGCCCAATCGATATTTTTATCGATTAAATCCCTTTTGATTAGCAAATCAAATAGTTTCATTCGAAACCTTATTATCGCTCTATAATAGCTAGCCTAAATTTTCTTCCAAAACAAATAATTGAGTAACGAAACGAGTACTTATAACCGGTACTTACTTAGCATCGATTCTAAAGTATTGATACTAAAAGTACTTGGAATCTAAAGACAAGTACATCCCTAGGAAGTTGAACGACTAGAATCGCCTGGTGTGAACTCAGTATTATAGTACGACAAATTTCAGCTCAATCGGATATCAGGAAATAGTTGAAAAACGGTTTGCAAGATTTGTAAAACTAGTAATTCGAAAAATTGTAAGTTAATAAAAAAGCTCGTAAAATACTAAATGTAGCCTCAATTAACTTAACAGCGGCCATACAACAATGGCTAAGGCGTCGGCCTGACGATCGAGAGGTTGTGAGTTCGATCCCCACCTATGCACTTTTGACGTGAGCCTACTCCAGACACAAGCATATTTAGCTTAGTCGAGGGTTAACAAGACTACTAGTAATGGGACCCACTTTGCTAGTGAGCTTTGTTTTTTAATTTTAAAATTATAATTTTCCAAGTCATAATTTTGTAAATTTAAAAGGTTTATCCAGATTTAGAATAGAATAGAATAACTCTTTATTGAACACCATAAAGAACTTATTCTCTAAAATAACAACAACATAACTCGGTGATACAATCGGCGGTCTTATCGCATAAAGCGATCTCTTCCAGACAACCTATTTGTGGACTGGTTGAAATACACATGGTGTTTGGCGATGGCGTATAATTTATTTTTATTATCTAGTATACAGCATATACAACAGTAAAATATATACTATATATATATATATATATATATATATATATATATATATATATATATATATATATACATACCATATACATATATTCATACATAAAATACATACCACATTTATAATATATTTAGTTATACAATACATATACTTAAAATATACATAAATATAATATAATTATATAAACATATTCTATACACAAAAACAAAAGCAAAACAGTATTTAGCAGATTAAAGACAAGTAGTGATTATTGATTAAGGATTTGAATTGCGAAAGAGACTTAGCACGTCGAATCTCTACAGGCAACTCGTTCCACAACCGAGCGGTATGCACTGTGAAAGATTTGTCGTAATACCGTGAAGAATGCAAAGGAATGAGTAACTGTAGGTTTTCCGAGGAACGAAGAGGAAGAGGATTAGAGAGATGTAAGAACTGGAAACGCTCTTTGAGGTAGGAAGGAGTAGATGGGACAAATAGGACAGAGTATAAAAGGGAAAGGATATGACTATTTCTTCGGAGCCGGATAGGTAGCCAATTTAACATTTTGCGATATTCCGAAATGTGGTCGAACTTGCGTAATCCGAAAATGAAGCGAATACTCATGTTTTGGAGACGCCCCAGCTTGTCCAGTTGTTCCTCAGTCACATCAAGATAGCAGGTGTCAGCATAGTCTAGAATAGGAAGAATGATAGAGTTTTCGAGAGCAGTTTTGGTAAAAAGAAATTGGAAGAAAGTTTCGTAACCTACGTAGGGATCCGGCAGAAGCAAAAAGTTTTCGGCTGACTTCCGCCAACTGGTAGGTACCCAAGATAGTTTCCTATCAAAAAGTACACCCATATTTTTCACAGTATCACTTATAGGGATTTGCGTTCCGTCGAATATAACCTGGGGAAGGCGGAACCAGTCGATTTTGGAAACCATTCGTGAACTGCCAATTACAATTATTTATGTTTTTAAGGGGTTAACGTTTATGCCGAAGGATTTACTCCACGTGATTATGTGTTGCAAGTCTGAGTTAATAAGTGCTATTGCATCAGGTAAATCAGAAGGCTTTGCTTGATTATAAATTTGTAGATCATCAGCATAAATGTGGTAGGAAGAAGAGAGATGAGAAGAAATAGAATTAATGAAAATAGAAAATAGAAGGGGAGATAGAACGCTGCCCTGAGGAACGCCTGCAGACGTAGTACACCATGTAGAATAGGAATCATCAACACGGATACGCTGCCGACGACCGAACAGGTAACTACGAAACCAGGAAATTACTGCAGGAGATATGTTAAGAGAGCGAAGGGTGCCTACGAGAATATCAAAATCGACATTGTTGAAAGCGTTACTAAAATCTAGCAGCGACAGCAGAGTCACACGACCATTCTCCATACCATGTCTGATATCGTCAGTTATTTTTACCAAAGCTGACACAGTACTATGGCCAGGCCGAAATCCGGATTGAAAAGGGTTTAAAAGGTTGTTGATATTAAGGAAATAGGAGAGCTGCTGATTGACCAGGCGCTCGAGAACTTTAGAAAGGAAGGGAAGAATGATGATGGATTAGACTTTTTAGGGAGAGGAGTTATTTGTGCTTCTTTCCACAAATCTGGAAAGACACCGGTACCAATTGACTCATTGAGGATATATACAAGGACAGGAAGGATTTCGTCAAGGATGGGCATGATCATGTTGCGACTGATACTATCGCTGCCAACTGCATTTGACGCAATTGAACTAATACTCTTCTTAACATCACTGTCAGTAAATTCACGAAATTCAAACGGAGGATAATTAGGAGTTGGAATAGCAGAAAGATTGTTTAGGGTTGTGGCTTTAATAGAAGCATCGTTATTATTAAATGAAGAGAAATGTTAATTAAGTAAATTTAGGTCTAAGTTTTTGGGTAAGTTGTCTTGTCGTTGTTTTCCGACTCCTAGTGACCGAAGAAATTTCCATACTTTGGCAGGATCATCATTATCGATAGATTTGTGAATGTGCTGGCGTTGAGCATTCCTACACACCTTATTGCAGTGATTACGGGAGTCGTTATACTTTTGCTTGTTCACAACAGTAGGTCGTAACTTATACCTGATTTTGGCTTAGATCTTCTTATGCATCACATTTTTTATTTCACTAGTGAGCCAAGGAGCAGGGAGATGTTTGATTTTTATTGGGCGAAGAGGAGCGTGAACGTCATAAAGCTGTAAGAGGGAACTATTAAATATTTCAACTTTAAGCTCTATGGTGTCGGCATTTATAACATCTGTCCAGTTTATTTCAGTCGCATCCGTTCGCAAACGTTCTAAGTCAATGGTACCAAAACTGCGCTGCAAGCGTATGGTAGGCTAAGCTTTCGGCGGCTGAATTTTATAGGATATATAGATTAGGTCATGGTAGGAAAAGTCAACCGCCGCGTATTGGACATGCTTAGCAACACGATCTCTGTTGGAAACAAGAATTAAGTCCAGAAGAGAGGGCGTAGAATTTGGAAAGTGGTGCGTAGCATTAGAAGGAAGGATATTGAAATTGGTGGCTCTAGCAACAGAATGAAGTTTAAGAGATCACCCAGTCACCCATAACAATGGAATGATCAAAAGAAGGGGAGAAGTTTTCTAATAAGGATTCAAAAGAAGCAAAGTAATCAACACGGGGAGAGGGACAGTAATATACTCTAAATAAGAGTTTAGTGTGCGATAGTGTGACCTCGATGAAAAGGTGTTCACCACCATTGGCAGGGGGTGGTTGCGCTGACATACCAAGGATAGAAAAAGGAATATGCGTACGAAGGTATATAGCAACGCCTCCTCCACCACTGCCAACGCGATCGTTACGAAGCAATCGAAAGCCAGGAAGAGAATAGAGAGATGTGGGGAGGCAAGGTTTAAGCCATGACTCCGACACTAAGATTGCATGTATGTTTTTATGCTCCAGGGACCTGTCAGGGCATCTCTGTGAAATGTGCTGGGATGCTCTGGGCGTTGATATGTACGACATTAAAATTCTTAGGAACGTCATAGAATTGTGAATCCAAAAAGCTGGTAAGACATGGGATACTGCTAAAACTGTCAGCACTTGAAATATAGTCATTAGAAGAACAGGAAACAAACTCATTTTCACTGCTAATGTTAGACATAAATGTATATCTAATGACAATAATATACAAATAATATATAAAATAATATACCAATAAAAATATATGTAAATATATACCCAATATGCAAATATTTTTTACAAACGAAATAATATTCAAAATCAAAACAAGCACAACCATTGCATTTCAAACCACCCACCAAATTGCGTTTGAAACAAAATCACAATTTTGTTAGATACCTATTTACAAAAAAACAAAAAAATATCGATTACAAAAACATGTGAAAAAAGATAAGTAAATTAGTATGTACAAAACTAATAAAACAATATGCATCTTAAATCAAGAAAAAGGCAAATGAGTTAGAAACAGTGAATTGTTCATAGAAACAAATAATATTACTTAATAAGCTATGATAACAAGTAAAATATTAAACTATTTATTTATTGACAATCAATAATTAGTGAGGGTACGCAATACAAACAATCTATTTTAAAATGAGAGGGATGCGCTAATTCGTATAATTTCAATTATTACAACCGTTTCATTATTCATGCAAGCATCGTAGTAAGGTATATGTTCACCATCTGTGACGCTGGCAAAATGCGTATAAGGTGTTAAGCATATATAAAAAAAAAGTTAAAGCAATGACATTAACATTTGACATTAAGATGTCATATAAATTAATATCTGTCTGTATTCTGTCATGTCATAACAATAGAAAAGAAAAGACAAAGAAATATATATATATGTTCGCAAAATCCAAAAACAAAAAAAATAATATATATATGCACCCGCACTAAAAGAGCAAATTTAAATTATAAAAATTATAATACCTACAATTATTGACGATTAACAAATAAAAAAGAAAGTAATAGTCGGTATCACGAGACGACTTATACAGCCTGCCCTCAACTAAACAAGAGAGAATAAATGTACCTACTAACTTAATTCCTTTTTGCGGCTGCAGCTCGGCGCGATGTTTTTGTTGTGACAGGCTCCTTTACCACAACTGTAGGCTTAGGGGCATCTTCTGTTCGACAGCGTCGATGTCCCCACGGCAGCTAACTCGGTGCCGCGCTCCGTCTACACCAATGATGAAGACGAAGCCCTCCCTCGTCCAGCATTTCGAAACCCCGAAGCGCTGGCGAGCCGCCATGAAGAGATCGTGTCGCGCTTTAGTCAGGAACTCGGATAAGGTTATACCCGAGCCCTTGAGGCCGGCCTTCGCAGTCCAAATCTTGTCCCGCACACTGAAATCACGGAACTCGCAGAGGATCGGCCGCGGCTTGTCAGTGCTTCCCGTACGGCCCATCCTGTGACACCGACTGATGTCACCCACTGAGAAAGTTTCTTGCTTGAGCCGCTCAACCACAACCTTAGCTACAGCCTCACCTGTGTTCTCCGAGGTTTGTTCAGCAAGCCCATGCAACATCAACATCTTGCGCCTTCCCCGCATCTCCAGTTGGTCTATGCTGGCAGCAAGACATTCAATCTGAGCTTGAATCGCACGCAGAGAGCTTATTACAAATGTTTTGAATGTTGCAAATTCTTCAGCCAGCTCATCACGGCTAGGGTATGGATTAGGCGCATCAACTAATTTATCTTCGAAGCTGTCCATCCTTTTGGTAAACATAGCCATTAAGTCATTCATAGATTTTGTCACTGAAGAGGCGTCCATGTTGATATTGTGTAGACGCAACAGTGATTCCAGAACACAGTGAAGTGAGAAATAATTTTAATCTTGTGATAAAGTGAAAAATATAGCAGGAGATTGCAATTTGGCAGGTGAGATGTTTGTTTATTTAATTACAACATAAAAGAAGGGCTTGTTTCTATTTTTAAACATTAAAAAGTTTAGAAAGCAAATTTGTAGCTGTTACTTTTTTAAAACATACCCACCAAAAAAAAAAAAGATAGAGCAGATTTATTACCGTCATTAATATTTTTTTAAAAGTAGTGTCCGTAACAATAAATCTATCAGTTTAAAACAAAAACAAGCGTCTTAATCCTCGTCAACCCGGATGTTCATTATCATTTCAAGAGTTCCGACGTCAGGATTTTTAATTCACGTAAACAAAAACAATGTCGAAAACAATTATTCATTCATGCGTAGCTTTGCCACGCTTCGTGATTTCAAAGACAATATTTAACTAAATTGACATCAATTTGTTGGGAGATTATTTATTGGGTAAATAAATGTTTTCATGGGTACATTTTTAGTAAGTAATGCTTCATATTCATCTATCTGTATTTCTGTTCTGTTTTTATATGTGAGCGTTTGACTACTTACTCACTTGTTGCTAAGTAGTGATGCGGTTGAGGATGGTTTCACACAAGACCTAGAATGGGAACTGGCTCTCAAAGACAGCTGCCGCATGCCGGAACACATCAGATGTTTGGCGACAAATTTTATAACTTGAGTGTGGATGATGGCCATGCCGACACTAGGCAGTGTATTGCAGGGTTTCTTATTTGAAGTATTTGTTACTGCAAGACTTTTGTTAGTCTACCTGGAGAGTTACTCCGTCATTTATTAATCGAGATATGATTAGTATCTCCAGAGATATGGAGATAAGCCCCTCACACTTGGTACTGAAAATGACTAACTAGTCCGGCATTCAAAGTCAGTTTTTTATTTCGTTTTCTTAACAATCTGAAGTTATTGAGAAAAACACCGTATTATAAGGGTTTTGGTCCTATGAGTCCTCGTATCTCAAAACTCCATTCTGTATAATGCTCACTTCAACCATGTATATCACTTAGTAGGTAAGAGGATGGCAGCTGTAAGCCGCATTTAATAGAAACTTGGGTCGTTTATTTTGCCTCTTCTCTTGTTTTGCTCTATAATATATTATTTAAAGACATAAACCGCTTAAGTTAAGAAAGACCTTGTAAATGACATTTAAATTAAATTTAAGCTTTAATGGGCGTTAATTTATTAAGAAGACTAATAGAAGACCAATGTAGTGCTGAAATTATATTAACACGTTATTAAAGTATAAACATATAAAAAAAAACATAAATTCGTACTCTATAAAAAAACATACTTACTATAAGCATTTACAATTTTACTGGAGTTGAAATCTAAGCAAGTGAGCTTAGAACAAGGGGTACTTTATAATTTATTTACTTCTTTTATATTTTAATACTATTATTTAAAAATTGGTAAGATTATAACGGTCAGTTAAAAAAATGCAGTTATTTTATTGCCCGACTGTGCGACGCAAAGGAGAGGTAATGTGTTTATCAGTCTATATATGTAGTATGTATGTATGTATGTTTGTTCCTTTGTGGCACACTAGAGACCAAATGCGTGGGCCGATTTTGATAATTGTCACGTCAATAGATTCGCCATGCTAGCGCGAGTGTCAAAAAAAACATAAAAAATTGAAAAATTCTAAATGGCGGATTTCAGACGCCAAAATTTGAGGTTCAAAAAAATTTTTTTTTTCAAAACCTATCGGGTGGGGTATCGAATTAAAGGTCTTAAAATGGAGATTCAAAATAAATTTATAACAAATGATTTATGATCGTACAAATCGAAAAAAAAAAACGATTTTACATGCCGCGTTAGTCACTTTCAGTAACAAGTTTGCGGTGCTTATCTCTGAAGTTACTTATCAGATCTCAATAAAATTACAATGAGACCAAACGAAAATCATATTAACTCAAACAAAAAAGAATTTTCCAAATCGGTTTAGAATTGATGGAGTTCTGAGGTAACAAACAACCTCTTCCTTTTGGTATAATCGTTTAATAGTACAACTGTAAAGTAAGTAAGCTTAAAAAGCAATACCCTATCTATTTCACGCATTTCGGTTTTTTGTTCTTTTTTTCCAAGGTAGTACCTTGGACAAAGCTGTGGTCGACTTAAGTTCACGAATTTTTGCGAAAGGTCAAGCCTATGTAGCATTGAGCCGGGTTAGATCTTTTGATGGACTAGTAATAAGTAGTTTAGATCTCCGGAAACTACTCAATAATCCACATGACAACAACTCTCTAAATGAAATGAGAAGATTACGGAATTTGCCGTCCTTTACTTAACTAAAAAGTGTAAAATAAAACATTAAATTAATAAATCAAAAACCCGACTGCGCAAAAAGTGAAGTGTTAAAAAACGAATTGAAAAGAAAAAAACAAGTAAGTCTAGTAGTTTAGACTTCTGTTTAGGGATATTAAAAAACTATACCATTTAAATTCTTTCTCGGTCGATACACTCATAAAATAAATTATACATTGTTATATGGAATATAGAGACTTTAACAGTCGGGACACATTAATGGCTTAACGAATGGGGATTAATGTGTCCCGACTGTTAAAGTCTCTATATTCCATATAACAATGTATAATTTATTTTATGAGTGTATCGACCGAGAAAGAATTTAAATGGTATAGTTTTTTGATATCCCTAAACAGAAGTCTAAACTACTAGACTTACTTGTTTTTTTCTTTTCAGTTCGTTTTTTAACACTTCACTTATTGCGCAGTCGGGTTTTTTGATTTTTTAATTTAATGTTTTATTTTTATGTGATTAGTAAATTAAACACGAACAGAAAAAACAATTGGACGGTTATTTTATCAAAAAATAAACTGGCCAAGTGCAAGTCGGACTTGCACTCGTAGGGTTCCGTAACACAGTATATTTTAGTGTATTTTATAACAATGACTTTTCGCCACCAATAAATTTACTTTGTTTTCATAGTGTTTGTATGAAAAACAAAGTTATATTTGCGGTCGCTTTATCTCAAAAAACTGCTGAATGCACCTCGTTCAAACCAATTTTCCTTGAAAGTTTTTATTAAGATCTACAGAATATATTTTTTCTAGATTTTTCACTTCCTTACTTTATAAGTTAGAGGGGGGGAGGGGGGGACACACATTTTACAACTTTAGATGCACCTATCTTTCAAATTATTGACTTTGAGAAAAAATGATATTAGAAACTTCTACCCACGGATAAGATTAAAGAAATTTTTCTTTTCGTTTCAGTTCCATGTATGGGTGCCCCCTAAAACTTTACCTACCAAGTTTTGATTCTGCAGTCCGAATAGTTTCGAAACAAAATGGCTATGACATATGGACGGACAGACAGACAGACAGACATGACGAATTTATAAGGGTTCCGTTTTTTGCCATTTAGCTACGGAACCTTAAAAACACGTAAGCTTCGTATAAATAAAGGGCCAGTAAAAATGTTGTACATAATAAGTAGTAAAATAAATTGTTCTGAAATTATAAGGGAGAGGCGAAATCGGATCGTCACTTTGGTTGAAAGAAGAGGTAAGTGTTTGTTAAAGGGGCGGAGCTTTAATTACGAATTTTTTCATTGTGTGTACGGCCCCAAAGTCTGGGTTAGCTGATGTAAGAGAATGAGAAATATCCTAAATGAATGAAAAATACCCTGGGGTGTTACTTGTAAACAAAATATGATGAAAGAAATCAAAAGATGATTTCTAAATACCCTACCTAGTGGGGTTTTTCAATGATACCCTACCTAACATAGTTCGTTGATATTTTTTACCCGACTACAGCGAAGCAAAAAGGAGGGTTATGTTTTTGACCGGTATGTGGGTATGTATGTATGTAAGTATGTATGTTTGTTTGTATGTATGTTCATCTGTTCCCTCATAACTTCTAAACTACTTATCATAATTTGACAAATGAGGTGTCGTTGGACGCGTCTTATGTGTCTGCTGGTTATAGGCTATGTGACGTCACAACAAAGTGAATGTGGCGCCCTCTAGAGGGCACGATGTCCAGAACTAAAAAAAAAATTACCACACCCGATTGTGTGTGGTATCATTGAATAGGGATCTTAAAATGAAGATAGGGTTTAGTACATCGTATTTTTGTCGGGCGTAGCGTTGGCGAGATATATCCCGCCGAAGTCAAGAAAACCAAAATTTACCCCACGGCGTCGCAAAGAAGCAGTTGGGAGGGTTATGTGTTTGTTGATCGCTGTGTATTTATGTAAGTATATTGACATGTATACATGTATACAATTATGCAAAAATCCCAAAATGCTTTAAATTAAAAAAATAAGTTCAAAAACTAAAACCCGACTACTGAAAGATCACACTCTAAAAAGTATTAAACAAGAAAATATTCTCACCTGAGATCGCTATGTACAAACTATTTAATATGTATCGTGTATTATATAAACAACTTACTTTTAATAAATACTTTATTGTATTTCATAAATATTCTTAGTGGTGCTCAGTAACAAAACAATACACTCTGCAAAGTAGCATACGACCACGGGTATCCGTACTGAGCACCACTAAGAATATATATGAAATTCAATTAAATATTTATTAACAGTAAGTTGTTTATATAATACACGATACATATTAAATAGTTTGTACATAGCGATCTCAGGTGAGAATATTTTCTTGTTTCATACTTTTTAGAGTGTGAAGTCAAAGTCAAAGTCAAAGCATTTATTCAGTATATGGGCAAATTAAAAATTTGCACTTACACTCGTCAAATTACATTAAATAGATCATATTCAATAAAAAATATTATAGATATAACAGAAACATAACTTATTGCTTTGAATTTACAAAAAAAAAACAAAGGTATTGAGCCATTCAGCTTTCATCTAGACGTCGAACGTCACACTTAAAACACATTTTTAATTCCCCTGATTAATGTAGGGTTGCCAACCGTACTATTACGAGTACCCGCAACCCAGTGGATGTTTCAGTACTTCAGGCAATTTTTATTGCAAACAAAAGATGAAAACTGATTGACTGTTGAATCTACTGGTGTTTCGGAAGTACTCCCATCAGAGAAGAAACACCAAGAAACTCTATGGGGCTTGTCACTTATTTTAATTCATTTTTGTTTTAATTAATATTCAATATTTTTTAAAAGTTACAACAAATAATTATGTTATCATACAATTTATATTATATCTTAGAGCTTGGGGCATTCAGGCCAAGCATTTTTGTCATTCATATAGTCATTTAATGTATAGTACGATTTCTTCATTAAATTGGATTTTACAAAGGTTTTAAATCTGCTCATAGACAGTTGATCAATATCTTTAGGAAGTTTATTATAAAATCGTATACAGTTCCCCAAAAAAGAACCACTAACTTTCCACAACCTGAATTGAGGTAAAATTAATCTATTTTTGTGTCTTGTATTGAAATTATGTACATCGGACCTCTTATCATAATCATTCAAATTTTTGCGTACATACATAATATTTTCATATATATATTGACATGCCAATGTGAGAATTTTAATTTCCTTAAATTTTTCACGAAGTGAGTCTCGCGACTTCATGGTATATAAAGATCGAATAGCTCTTTTTTGTAAAACAAATATAGATTGGATTTCGGCGGCTTTCCCCCACAATAAAATGCCATAGGACATTATACTGTGGAAGTAGCTAAAGTAAACCAAGCTAGCAGTGGATTCGTCAGTTAAGTTTGTAATTTTACGTACTGCGTATGCAGCGGAGCTCAATCTACCTGCTAGAGCCGATATTTGAGAACCCCATTGTAGCTTTGAATCCAGGGTGATGCCCAAGAATGTAGCGGATTCAACAAATTCTAGTGGTACATCGTTTATTAATATCCTGCTATCAATGACACCCTTTCTTACATTTGGCAGCGAGAATTTAATACATTTAGTTTTTTTTGGCGTTCAGTAATAAGTTATTGGTTGTAAACCAATTCAAAACCTGTGTGATTGATTTGTTAACATCGTCAAATTTAGGCGCAATCCTATCTGTTTTGAATATTAAGGATGTATCATCCGCGAACAAAACAATGTCACATAAGTTTTGCACGAAAGACGGCAAGTCATTAATATAAACTAGAAATAAAAATGGTCCTAAGATCGATCTCTGCGGAACTCCCATTTTTATGAGGGATCCAGATGACCTGACGCCATTGACCTCATCTTTCAGTAGTCGGGTTTTAGTTTTTGAAATTATTTTTAGGGTTCCGAACCCAAAGGGTACCAACGGAACCCTATTACTGAGACTCCGCTGTCCGTCTGTCTGTCTGTCTGTCTGTCTGTCTGTCCGTCTATCACCAGGCTGTATTTCATGAACCGTGATAGTTAGACGGTTGAAATTTTCACAGATGATGTATTTCTGTTGCCGCTATAACAACAAATACTAAGAACGGAACAAATTTAAAAATTAAAAAAAAAATTTTTTACGATAGCGCAGCGCCACCTATCTAGTTGCTAAGATGGCGCTATCGTCTTTACCTTAATCTGAATCTTGGAAGCAACTCCAACGATTAAATAAAATTTAGTAAACCTACAGGGGATTTCGGGGGCGATAAATCGATCTAGCTAGGAGTCATTTTCAGAAAATGTTGTTTTATTAGTGTTTTCAATAATCAACTTTATTGATAATCAACTTAAAATATGACTCTTCCCGACATCTTTTGGCGAGTAGAAGTACTGTATCAGTAAAGCAGTTAGTTGCTCTCAATTAAAAAAAAATAGTATTATTATTCGTCAATAGATGTCGGGAAGAGTCATATTTGTCTGTTTAAGTG
Source organism: Cabera pusaria (assembly GCA_954871355.1). NCBI lineage: Eukaryota > Metazoa > Arthropoda > Insecta > Lepidoptera > Geometridae > Cabera > Cabera pusaria. The sequence goes on from OX940891.1 coordinate 1,587,699, forward strand.
GCAAAAAATTCCGAGCAAAGCTCGGTCAACCAGATATTTAATAATATTAATTACTAAAATTACTATTACTACTATATAATACTATTCTACCTTTGTGTTAACGTTTACTTAGTTGGTGTTAGAAGTTCGTTAGAAATTCGATAGATGGCGTTCGGAACCCTCCGTGTGCGGGACAAAGTCTGACTCGCACTTGGGCAGTTTTATTTATTATCATTTTGACAATATGGCATCTATTTGTCGCTGCGATGAATTTTTACCCGACTACGGCGAAGCAAAAAGGAGGGTTATGTTTTTGTCCGGTATGTGGGTATGTATGTATGTAAGTATGTATGTATGTATGTATGTTTGTATGTATGTTTATCTGTTCCCTCATAACTTCTAAATAAACTACTTATCATAATTTGACAAATGAGGTGTCGTTGGACGCGTCTTATTTGTATGCTGGTTATATATTATATGACGTCACAATAAATTGAATGTGGCGCCCCATGGAGGGGACGAAGTCCAGAACTATAAGAAAAAACTTCACCCCACCCCATCGTGTGTGGTACCGTTGAATAGGGATTTAAAAATAAAGATAGGGTTTGGTACATCATATTTTTGTGGGGCGTAGCGTTGGCAAGATATATCTCGCCGAAGTCAAGAAAACTAATTTTTACCCCACGGCGTCGCATAGAAGCAGTTGGGAGTGTTATGTGTTTGTTGCTCGCTGTGTATGTTTGTAAGTATGTTGACATGTATACATGTATACCCAAAAACCCCAAAATGCTTTAACAAAAAAAATAAGTACAAAAACTAAAACCCGACTACTGAAAAATCACACTCTAAAATGAATGAAACAAGAAAATATTCTCATCTGAGATCGCTATGTACAAACTAATCAATATGTATCGTGTATTATACAAACAACTAACTTGTAATAAATATTTTATGGTATTTCATAAATATTCTTAGTGGTGCTCAGAGGATAGCCGTGGTCAGTTCAGGTCAGTTAGGTCAGGTTCAGTAGTCGAGTTTTAGTTTTAGAATTGTATAATTAATATCATGTTGTAAGAATCATTAAAATCGGCTAACGCGTTTCGTCTATAGAACGACACATAGAAACAAACACTTATACACATAGAGTGATAACGCATTACCCTCCCGCGCAGTCGGGTAAATTAGCCATCGACTCCTTCTATAGTCAACTTTTCATTATTAAAAATAAAATTCCTTTTTATTAGTTTCACCTGTATGTTTGTATGTTTGTAACCGACTTCTTTGGCCGCGATTTTGACCCACTTTAAACGGCCAGATTTCGTTCAAACTTTGTAGATTTATCGAGGACCGATGACAATACACTAATTTGATAAAAAAATATTCCATTTTCAACTAAAAAGTAGAAAATAAATAATAGTTAAAAAAAAACTAAAAAACGCTTTTTATAGAATACCGAACTAAAAAATAGAAAATATATTTTAATAAATTTAAATTAAGAACAGTGTGAAAAATTTCAATAAATATAAATTATTAATAGTGTAGGTAAAAAATACAATATTATATTTTTTAAAAAGCGTGGGGTGCTTTTAAGATAATATTATCAAAATGATAATCACTCTACTAATATCTGTCAATAAAATATTTATAACTATTGCACCTCACGCTTTTTTTAAATTTTTTTTTTATTCAATCTATTATTTTATATTTATTGAAATTTTTAACACTATTCTTAATTAAAATTTATTATATTTTATTATTTTCTAGTTTTTAGTTCGGTTTTCTATAAATAGCACGTTTTTTAGTTTTTTTGAAACTATTATTTATTAAGAGTATGATGCGGAAACAGTAAGACGTGTATTTGATTGATCTGCTCGACACCTCGACGTTTTTCGGCTATCGATATCCTTGTACGCTTTTTTGATCTCCAATTTTATGTACACGTTCCCGAACAGATCAAAGAACGCACAATATCATTGAGTTAATGAATATATTGAGTACCACTATGTAGGTCTCATGGTAGTTTTTCGAGGTTATTTATGTATGATAAGGAAAGGAACCTTACGTGTTTGGGTCCACTAATGTGTGAGAAAAAGAGAAAAAACAAATTGATTCGCTTCGATTTATGCATGTAAAAGTTAGTGTGTTTGTTATTCAATCATGCTGAACGAAATTGGATGCTATTTAAAGACAGATAGCTTATAACCTAGATCAATATACCTTCTCTTGATATTTATAAATCAAACTAGATTTTAAACTAGGTAACCCGATACACGTTTGTATCTATTAATCCTGCATATTTCAAAAAGCAATTTCCATCGGAAAATTATGTCCATTTTAAGTCACTTGAAACCTCATTCGGTCTATTGCAAACATAAATCAACAAATAAGATCGTTTAAAAAACTAAAAACAACCGACTTCAATGCCGCGCTATTAATTTTCAGTACCAATTTTGAGGTGTTCATCTCCATATCTCTGGAGATACTCATCAGACCTCGATAAAATTACCATGGTAACACAATTGGGATATCTTCTTTCTAACATAAAAAGAATAATCAAAATCGGTTCATAAACGACGAAGTTATCCGCGAACAAAGGTAAAAAAAAAAAAAAAAAACATATATACAGTCGAATTGAGAAACCTCCTCCTTTTTTTGAAGTCGGTTAATAAACAAATCAGTTCAGCGTTTTCAAGGGAAGGGTTATATGATTTTTACCGACTTCATAAAGAGGAGGTTTTTAGTTAGTTGGTATGATGTTTTTTGTTTGTTTGTCTCGTCTTTTCACTAAGGCCCGGCGCACACGGGCCACCGGCCACAAGCCGCCACCAGCATATTTCCTATAGTTTTCATACATTTTATATGGACTCGCCACACACGGTTGACGCCGGTGGCCGCCACACGCTACATGATAAATGTATGAAAACTATAGGAAATATGCCGGTGGCGGCGTTTTGTGGTTGTGGCCCGTGGCCCGTGTGCGGGGACCCTAATTTCTCTGTCAATTGTGGACCGGTTTTAAAAATTATTTTTATATTTAAAAGAACAAACTCCTGAGATAGTTTTATTGTTAGTTCATCGAGATCTAATGAGTATCTAGCGCGGCATTTAAAGTCGGTTTATTCGTTTCAGAAACGATCTTAAATTGACACACACATCATTCAGTCGCCTCGTGACCACGATCAATGCAACTTCGAAACAGTCAAAACGTCGAGTTCAAAAAATTAATGTTTTAAGCGCGATAAGTCCCGTATTTTTAACCGACTTTACAAAAAAGGAGGAGGTTCTCAATTCGTCGGAATCTTTTTAGGGTTCCGTAGCCGAATGGCAAAAACCGAACCCTTATAGTTTCGTCATGTCCGTCGGTCTGTCTGTCCGAGGTTTTGCTAAGAGACCTTTAATACTAGAAAGCTGTAATTTTGTGGGGGTATGTAAATAAATGACGCCGACAAAGTGTTAGGGTAGCTCCCCTATATGAGAAGTGGGGATGATTTTTTTTTTCATCATCTACCCCATCGTATGGAGTATCGTTGAATAGGTCTTTTGAAATGATTTAAGGGTTGCTAATACCATTTTTCGATTGAATGCTCCATTTACGAAATATTAAACTTTAAAGTGCACATTTTTGTTCCAGTAGGGTGTCCCCCCCTTTAAAAGCTATACCGCTAGCTTGAAAAATCTGGATCTGAATTTGTGACAATAGCGCATTTCATGAACTTTAAAGGAAAATTATAGCGGTTAAGATAAGTTTATTAGTTTAGCAGTAATAGTCGTTGAACTTGGGTGTTGAATAATTTAAAAAAAATCCTTTAAAGTGACAATGACAGAGTACCTCGTTGCTTGTTTATAACAGGTAAAGGCTTGCATTGAATAACAGGCTACTACGGAACTCTACACTGCGCGTGGCCTGACATGCACTTGGCCGTTTATTTTATGTATGTTCACCGATTACTCGAAGATGCCTGAACCGAGTTGGAAAATTATTTTTCATCATTCCGAGGCCGAAAGTTTGAATTTCTTCTTTTGTTTGTGGGAAGAAAGATGCATATTTCAGACTGCTCACAATTAGTGACAGTTTAAAATTTAGTCTATTTTTGTTTTAATTTTCTTCCCGTTATCTATTTGAAATAACTTATTACCATGGTAACCGTGCAGTTGTTATTTCAATAAGAGTCAAATTTTCTGATTCTGATAAAAATTACATCAAAAATATACATAGAAAAAAACTTGTGTATAAAAAATAAGTGAATACAGCTGTGTAAAAAAAAACCCGACAATGAATTCATCGGATTATTCAAGTGACGACTCTGAAGATGAAGAAGTGCGACGAAACATTGCTGCGGAAGCTGCGGAAATAACTCAAAATTTAGCACCCTCCAAATCGGTACAGCGATATAAAAATTGTTACAATCAATTTATTGCTTGGAAGAAATTGCATCGTATTATGTATTATGATAATGAAAATTGAAATATAATTATTAAATGACACATTTATAATACAGTATTATTTACTGTTTTAATTACTTATTTTATGTACATATTGTTATTTCCTATTCAATATTCAATGTTTTTTGTTTGCGTTCGATAATAAATACTATTTTTCTCACTAAAAAAATTGAATATTTAATTATGTCGAATATTATTAATAATATCTATTAAGTTTAAGATAATTAAAACTATTAATTTTTTTTTTTTTTCGTCTGGGGGGCCGTCGCCCCGAACCCCTTTCGTCTGGTACCACGGCATCAAAGCCACCGGGCCCTCAAACCGGGCCTTTTAGTTTTTTAAACGATCTTTATAATAATATAATATATATTCTAATATAATATCTATAACTAAGATCCTAAATTATTATTTCTCTGATTAAACCCTTCGTAATTTAGCCTGTCTTAAAAAATAAACCTAAACTCATTGTAATCTGTGTTTCATTCTTTTCATTTTGATGAACAAAAGCGTTATTCCAGTGGCGCTGCACACAAAAACCCGAGGGATCGTCCAGCGACTACGACCTGTACCACGAACCTCACAAAAGATGCTACTTGCAGGTAATCCATCATCATCATACAAACAAGAACGCGAGACATTTAAATTAAACGTTGGCGGAGCGTGACGGCGCACTAAAACGGGCGGGATAGTTGAAATAATATGCTCAAGAAATGTGTGCTGTGAGAAAATAAATATTGTCGAGCTCCTTTACACTGTTGTGTGTAATTGTCATACTTTTCAACCGAATTTCAAAAAGAAAGAGTTCTCAATTCGTCTGTATGTTTTTTTAGGGTTCCGAACCCAAAGGGTAAAACGGGACCCTATTACTAAGACTCCACTGTCCGTCTGTCTGTCTGTCTGTCTGTCTGTCTTTCTGTCTGTCTGTCCGTATGTCACCAGGCTGTATCTCATGAACCGTGATTGTTAGACAGTTGAAATTTTCACAGATGATGTATTTCTGTTACCGCTATAACAACAAATACTAAAAACAGAATAAAGTTAAAAATAATAGAGGGTCCCCATATAAGAAAGGTATTTTTTCGGCATTTCACGCCATCTATGAACGCTTAGTTAGGTAAAAGTCTTATAGATGGCGTTATATTGAAATGTCGATCCCTAACTCTTTTGTTAGATGTTAGATGGCGTTATAAGAAATAAAATGTTTATTAATTATTATTTTTTGATGGCGAAAAATGAAAGTGGTATTTTTTGCTCGATCTTATAAAATACTGTAGTGTGGTACGGAACCCTACTAGTGCGAGTCCGACTTGCACTTGGCCAGTTTATTGTGTGTATATTTGGCGATTACCCCGTCAATTGGCAACCGATTCGAATGATTCTTTTTGTAATCGGTAGGGTAAATTTCCGAGGTGGTCCCATTGTAATTTCATCGAGATCTGATAAGTCCTCCAGAGATATGACGATAAACGTCTCAAACTTGCTACTGAAATTGACTCGCGGGGCATTGAAGTCGGTTATTTTAGTTTTTAAACTCTATCTTAATTATTTTATATATATAACAAAGGCTATCGTTTGACCACTCTCCCACTTGGTAAGTGATGATGTGGTCGAGGATGTTAGCACGCTAGGCCTATAATATGAACTGGCTCTCAAGGATAGCTGCCGGAGCACATTAGATGTTTGGCGACAGATTTTCTGACATACTGGCCAGACGGACACTAGAATGTCCTACCGCCATGCGGAGTTGGAGGTTGCTTTTCCTTCATCGTAGGGCTACTGTGAAAAGCGCACACACATTTTTTTTTTTTTTTATACGTTATAGGCTAGCGTTTGACCACTATCTCACCTGTTGGTAAGTGATGATGCGGTCGAAGATGGTAAGCACGCTAGGCGTAGAATGGGAACTGGCTCTCAAGGATAGCTGCCGGAACACATTAGTTGTTTGGTAACGGATTTTCTAACTTGAGGGTGGTAGCTGGCCAGGCGGATACTAGATAGTGTCCTACCACCATGCGGGGGTTGTTGGTTTCTTATCGATGTTTTCCTTCACCGGAGGGCCACTGTGAGAAGCGCACATAAATTTTTCGATAGAAAAATCCATTGGTGCACGGCGGTTTGAACTCGGTACCACGGCATCAAAGCCGACCGTTCTCTCGATTACGCCACTGGGCCCTCCCGGACATTTTTCGATAGAAACATCCATTGGTATTATCGGCGGGTATTGAACTTGGGACCTCTGGCGTCGAAGCCGACCATTCTCGCACTACACTACTGGGCCCTCAAAAAACACAAATTTTAAAATGAGATACAGTAGAATCCGTTTATTATGACTCCGCCTATATTGACCAACCGGTTATTATGACGTAACTATACTACGAAGTTTGGTTTTCATATGAAATTCTTTATAAATAGTCGGATATAATGACTTCCCACTTCCCTTAGGCCCATAGCACACGGCGTATTTTAAGCGCGCAGACGACGCGAAGATTACGCGCGTATACGCGATTCAAACGGGATTCGTCGCAACCTTGTAACTTAAGCACACGGGGCAATCGTGAAACGCGCCTCTACTGCGCGTATACGTGCAGATACAGCGATACAGACGCGCTGTAGTCGCCCCCCCCCTGCCTGTAGTTCCCCCCCCTGCCCCTACTCCGCTCCTTTGTACGCGCGTTTGTATCGCTTCAAACGCGCGTATTCGCGCTTCATGCGCGCGCTTGTATCATCAATGCAAACGCAACAATCAGCGTCTACGGCGCCGAAGACGCGCGTTCCTGAAACGCGCGTCGTCTGCGCGCTTAAAATACGCCGTGTGCTATGGGCCTTACAGTGACATGTCGCTTATTATGACCCATTTTTAATACAAAAATGTAAATTATGTCCGGTTATAATGACCGACATGATTCTGTACACCTTCGGTAATGTTCGTTGATTCCCGATGACGTTCGGCACGTGGCTCGTTTTTGTTTTGAACTATGTTTATGTATTAAACTACTTGAGTACATTCATATTTACATAAAAAAGGTTTTTCATTTCACAAAACGCTTTGTATGACGTCCGCTTATTATGACTTGTTTGTCAGTTCCTTTCGATGTCATTATAAACGGACTCTACTGTACATAGTTTTTGGTTTAATTCTGACAAGAACTTGACCGCAATCTAATCTGATGTTAAATGAAGATGTGTTCTAAGATGGAATTATTTATTTATTTATTTATTTTATACTTTTGCACACAAAACTTGTACACGGAGGACTTAATGCTAGAATAGCATTTTCTACCAGTCATCCTGGAGGTGCAGAGAAAAATGGTAGCGGTGCAGTGAAAGAAGAACAAAGAGAGGCGATTATTCCATAATGAATAGAACATATAAATCTTCATAATTATTACACTAGGTACTTAGTTTCTAATATATAACATACAAATAAATACCAAGTATCATATTATACAATTAAATACAGAAATAAAATTAATATACATATATGTATATATATATATATAAATATTTATATATAATAAAAAAAAACATATAAAGAAATATACACATACATTCACATATAACTACATATCATAAAAGTATCGGTAGTTTCTATGCATATGTACTATGCGTAAACTTGTAAATGGTGATTAGACGTTGTGTATTTAGTTTTACCTGTAGATTTTCCGAATATAATAGAATAAAATATAATTAAAGAGCAGTTTGGTAAAATTTCTTATAAAAGTTTTCACGAGTTTTTAACTTAAATATTTCTTTGGAATTTGCTTGCCTAATCTCCATAGGTAGCTCATTCCAAAGCTTTACAGCCTTTACGGAGAAGGAGTTTTCTAAAAAGGAAGAAGAGTGGTTAGGAGTAGATAAAATCAAATTATCATCGGACCTAAGATGACGTTCGTGGGTATCGCAGAGATATTTAAACCCTACTTGTAGATATTTAGGATAGTTTGGATTTTTTAAAACCGAAAAGAGTAGGCAGAGGGTTCTCACGTTTCTTCGCTCCCGTATTGGAAGCCACTTCAGTTTCGCTCGGTATGCAGAAATGTGGTCGTATTTGCGTAAGCAGAAAAATGGAATCGTGCTTGTCAAGTCTTAAATTAGTAGACGGTAGTGTTGTTATTCTATGACGGTAGTGAGATCATGCTAAGCTTGCAACGACCACACCGCGGCGATCTGCGATCTGTGGGCGAGGTGCTATCTACTTTTTTGTACAATTTTTGTCTGATCGTCGTAGATCGCTTTTGATTTGAACCAGTCGGTACAAATACTACTGCACCACTATCTGATCGCGCCCATGCCCGCGCCCGTAGATCGCACTGGTTTGCCCGTACTTTTACTTATTTTACTAACGAACATTATTTATAGCCCGAAATTTTTTAACCCTGTCAACAAAAGGTGAATGTTGACAAAAATTAAAATTAGCTATGTTATAAAAGTTGCACCTCGGGGTAATGCCACGCGAAAGTTTTGATTAAAATACTTGCTTCATTTCAACTAAACAATACCTTTGTTGACATAATTAAAACTAACACATTAATTCACGTGTGAGTTATAGCAGACATTTTCTATGTTTAAATATTTTAGTATGTCAATTTAACTTAGTAGACTTGTGTCAAACAATAAATATTTAAGGTTCTAAATCTAAAAAATAGGTCTCTAAATACTCAACAAGGAACCCTAATGGTTTCGCCATGTCTGTCCGTCTGTCACTGACTAAAAGTTTTGGAAACTGTAAGCTGGTACTTTAAAAAAAGCTATTCTTGTTGTCCCCTTGAAGGGAAGACAATTATTTTTCACATCGGCCCTATAGCGTGAGATGTTGTTGGACAGATCAATCAAAAATATTGCAGGTGTGGTTACGGTGTAAGTCTACATATTGTTACTGGCAACTACAGAATCCTAGTCTATATGACCCAACATGCTTAGCCGGAAATTAGAGCGAAGTTTTTGTGGAAAAAACCGGTTTTTAAAAACTCACATCTCTTTTCTTGTCCGGTAATCCTGGATTTTATCAAATAGGGCAGGGAGAAGAAAAGAGCAGATGTATGTGATCAATAGCATTTCTTAACGCTGTATGATTTGACAGCGTAATGAAATCCAGCTGGTTGTTTTATACTTTTTACCGTCAGCTCAGGTTTGGTGAAGGCCAACCCTAAAACTGTCTCTGTTGTAACATATCATCCATAATTGCTTACAGTAATTATATTAATAACAGCATGAACATCTTCATAGATATTATCATAGAGCACAATGTGTACCAAATACCAATTCCAGATGAACGCGTTACGGCACAACGGGCATGCGTTTTGCTCCCAAGTGCCTCGAGGCGTCGAGGTACGACAAACTACACAACTGAGTCACGTGACGCGGTCGTCGCGACGCACGGCACCCGCGCATGCACTTTCTGTAGATATGCTACAACGACACGGTCATATTGACTACAGACGTTGAAATTATAACGGTATACAAAATTAAACATTGTGTGCTACTTGGTCACGTTTTGTGGTCTAACTGAGTGTGATCGAACTATTTTTGATAGATCTGTGTGTGATTTAACTGTGTGTGCTCAAACTTTTTAATATCAATCTGTGTTTTATGATTCAAATACTTTATCAACATTGTATTTATAATAATAAGTGTGCTTTTATTTGTATTCTAATTGAAAACTATGGATGTTTAGATCAAACTCTGTGTTTTTGACTAAACTGTGTGTGACAAGAAAAAGTATGCATACTATAAATATGTATGATATATTTAGAGTATTGAATATAAACAATGTGTTCCAAGTTTAAATTGTGTTTTAAGATTAAAATGTTTGTTACAATCAAACGACGTTTGATTAAATGCAATGCTGCGCTATGTGCTTCGAATTCAGAATCTGAATTATATTTTTTTGTAAATATTAGTATTTTTGTATATAGTGTGCTACAAAGATATGTGCTACGAGCATGATGCTACGAGATGAGATTATGCTTCAGTCTCTTAAGTGTGTTCACTGTCAATGTTTTGTAGATGGCTACGTCACGACGATTTAACAAAAGTTACAACATAAGTTCATAAGACAATGCCAAGCTGATTAAACGTGCTAGTGTCTAAATAACAGAAAATATATTCATGTAAAATAACACAGAGAATAGAATCTTTCTTTATCAGTGTAAAGTAATTTGCATATAGATCAGAGTATTCTAAACATGATTCTAAAATTAATACATAGATTAACAATAGGTGTGTAATTAGAAATAAAACTGACAATTGTAGTACGCGTGTGAAATGCTTGTCATATGAGAATACTTATAATTTACGTTTTTTAAATTTATATGAATAGCTCTATATCAAGTGTCAAAACATGGCTTTCTTTGCATTCTGCAAGCATTTTGTTTCCGATGTTGACTGGTTTATTCATGTATTATTTTATAATACCATCTAAATTAGTGTACTCCGTTTTATATTATGAATAAATGATTATTATTATCGAATATTTTGCTCTTGCATGTCATCATGCATGTACCATTTTATGACTATGTTTTTTTTTAAACGCGCACACAAATCTTGACGTTATATTTGGGACACCAAACTGGCCTTTTGTTGATTGGAAAAGAAACGTCAAAAGCAAATTATCAGTATGTACCTATCCACATAAAAGTAAGTTTACTAACATTTATGTTAATCTTTTAACTTATTAAGCAATAGAGAAGGAACTAACGAAAATCCTTTAAATTATTTGTATGTATCGTTAAAATCACGGTCACATTTGGTTCGTGTAAAAGGTACTTTTATCTGTATATGTATACAAGGAAAACGTTACTGAATGACTGATCTAACAACACACAGCTTACCATTAAAGGATTGCGCTGAAATTTGGCAAGCGAATAATTTTCCAAAATGTACCCCTTACAGGGATGAACCGGGGGTACAACATTTACACTACAATACAAATTACAATACAATACAAAAACTCTTTATTGTATACCAACATACATAATACAAGGAAACATTTAAACAAACATAATAACTATTAGGTTACAATGGGCGGTCTTATTGCTAACAGCAATTTCTACCAGACAACCTTTGGAGGGACAGAAATACAGGAAGTAATAGACGGTGGTGTACAATAAATAAAATAAAAATAAAAAGTTCATAATAAAATTAACGAATAATTTAAAAATAAACCTAAATATTTGTATGTATTTTTAATTTATATATTATATATACATAATATCCATATATATAAAATATATAAACATTATAAAATAGCGATAAATACCGTAATTATACAATAAATAGTAAATATTACTTACATACACGTACACATCATAATAATAAATAAATATTATATTATGAGTGACAAATAATAATTTTTCACCACATTTGTATGGAGAAACAAGATTAGATAGTATTTTTATTTGAAACGTATTTTTTGTAAATAAATAAGTGTATAAAGCCTGAAGGCTTTTTCGAAACTCCACCCCAAAATCAATCAAAGTCAAATAATCCGAAATCAGAAAATCAATATTTTTTACAGGTTTCATAAAAATAAATCATTATTTCCTTTGGTCCTAAAAATCCAAAAAAATGTTGTTTATCTCGTTCTCTCATACTATTGATTGTATAGTTTATCCTTCTCATTATATTTTTTATTATTTTATGGACAAGTCTATTTTAATATACTTAGTCTATGGGGCCACAGATTGGGGTAATAATAAATATGTCAAGGTGACGGTTGCAATGATTTGCATAATTTTCTGACACAACCACAAACTCAATAGTCTCTCGACCTGGCATTAAAATAACAAAAATAATATTATGAGAAGGATGAAACTATACAAACAGTAGTATGAGAGAGCGAGATGGACAACAATATTTTTTCCTTCTCTGTATATGCGATGTTTTGAGCCAGCTCTGGCTCCCAGTTCTAGTACGCCCATTGGCTTTCACCCGCTATCATGTATGATCCGACTAAATTATATAGTTGTTCACTTTATCTAATAGCTGGCATATGTATCAAGTGTTCATCATTTTAGTCGGGTTATATCTCTATAGCTGTTTCATTCGCAAGCGCTAGTGTCTTGGGTGCTAAATGCTTCGACTCAGGACATCCTCAAAAGATTTTGGCTCGTGTCTACTACCTATATTTTAATGCTTGCCTCATGCTTATTTAAAAATAGTGGCTAAATTAAAGTGGTGACTTAAGTATGTATGTTGTTCCGGAACCGATTGCCATAGATGGAATCCCACTCGAACTTGTCACTATGTTTAGCTAGGGCAGACGCTCCAACTAGGCAAACACAACTTCGAGAAGAAAATCCAGAGAAGAATTCAGCTTGGGCAGCATTCGGAAAACTCCGTCGAGTCTTCTCGTCGCCTATACTGCAGTGTCTAAAGACCAAAGTCTTTAACCATTGCGTCATACCTGTGATGACATACGGAGCCGAGACATGGACACTCACAGTTCGACTGGTCCACCAATTTAATGTTTAAATTGGTGGACCAGTCGAACTGTGTCGTTGTCCCTGGTGCACGCGCCGACTTGCTGCGTCGCTGCCTTCACTCGACGACGTTGCGACTGCCGACTCCGTCGCTCCCAACTCGTTTCAGTTTAATATTTCAGTTAGATATTTATGTTGAATGTTTTAGTTGAATATTTCAGTTGAGTGTTTCGGTTAAATATTACAGTTAAATATTTCAGTTAGATATTTTAATTATAACTATGTGTTCAAATCGCGAAAGTTTAAAGTTTACAAATGTTTAAATTGTTCTCGTAAGGATTCTCTGGGACGCATCTATAAATTGCCCTCACTGCTCTTTTCTATAATACAAATACACTCTGGCGATCCGCAGTATTAGCTCACAGCCAGATGCCGTACGACATCAGAGAGTGAAAGTAGCTATAGTACTAGTCTTGCAGTTTTTACATCGGATATCTGCCGCAGGACTGATAACCGTTGGGATAGACTTGTCCTGGAGACCGCGAATCGGCAAACGTAGCTTAGGACGTCCTGTGACCAGGTGGAGCGACGACATACGCAAAGCGGTGGGCAGTGACTGGAAAAGAAGCGCGAAAATCGGGCTCAGTGGCGCATTTTGGGAGAGGCCTACGTCCAGCTGTGGACTGACACCGGCTGATGATGATGATGATGAAGTATGTATGCATCGTGAAATGGGTTCTGATACCATCTTTAATTAAAAATGTTTCAAGCTGGCATTAATTATCTAGCATATTATTTCTCATCATTTTGATCGACTGCATAAAATAATGAATGTCTTTAATTGGAATTGTATGATGAAATGATAAAATCTGTTATTGAATGCCCGATGTGGAAAACTGAAGGGTCTTAAGGGAAATGAAAACTAGCCTAGTTATCAAAGTCAGTAACACAATGAATAATTTTATTTTAGATTCTGAATAATTATGTCTAACATTAATGCCTACTGCGAAAACACTAAAACATAGTCACTTCATCATATTATAAAACACTAGCAGCCCGCCCCGGCTTCGCACGGGTAGAACATATAATATGCCTACAAAATTTGCATCAGTTTGTTGCATCGAATATAAAATATGAACATATTTAACAATCATCGTCATGTTTCAACCAATTTACACAAAACCTTAACGAATAATGCACCTAAACCTTCCTCATAAACACTCTGGCTATTGGTGAAAACCGCATGATAATCCGTTCAGTAGCTATTGAGATTATTGCGAACAGATAGACAGACGCAGTGATGGACTTTGTTTTATAATACTTACGTAGTGATATTGGACGGCCCTTTGGCGTAAAGGATAGTTACCCTGATTCTGACCCGACGGTCGTTGGTTCTAATCCTAGCTATATACCTACCAATGAAAGTTTTATGTGCATTCATGAATCATGAGTTTTCGTACAGTGGTAGTGGGATCATTAAATCTACCAAAAAGTAGCTTACTACCAAGGAGAACATCTGCCCCCGTAACCTTACGGCGTTCTCCGACGCAAAATGTAGGAGTAATATACGTTTAACGTGTGTATCTGTGTGTCTGTCTGTAGCATCTTAGCATCTAACCAGATGAACCGGTTTTGTTTTTATTATTCATAGTTTTTTTTGTTTGATTGTCTTCATCGAGAGTTTTCTTAGCTTTGATTCATGAAAATTCGTTCAATCGTTATAAAACTATGAGCTTTTTTCTAGTTAATTGCGTTATGAAATCAACTTTTATAGGTCTGATCAATTCGAAAATCTTCTTCTTCAACGATATTGTAAGAACATGGAAGCATTGACCTGATGCTGGGACATCTCCTGGACTCTACAGAATACTTAAATCCTCACCAACTTACAGCTCAGATTTTAAATGTCGTGTTTAGAGTCATTGGAATGCTTTTAATGAAAAGATTAGGTATACATAGATCAGTCGGGGTGGTTTAAAATATTATATTATTATATATATAGATGAATATTATTTTACACAATAGATCATATTATTATACTATATTGACTTCAAATTGATTGTGATCGGTGGGGATCTACAGCATAGCTAAGCCTATAATAATATTTTCGAAGTAACTATGACCTAATCTGTGGTTTCACTGCAAATATTTTATTAATTTTGCGATGCGTGTATGTGAAATTCGTGATATCTTCTAGAGTTTTCATTTGAATTATATACTGTAAAGGACAATTTTAATCTAAAATATGTGGCCAACCTAATTATTTGGATAAGGATTAATACTATATACTTGAAAATAGCCTTGGAAGTTATGTAATATTTTTTAACAAAAATTTTAAGATTAAAATGGTTACTGTGAGTCAACCTTAAGAGGTAGACGTACGTGTCGCGGACTTTTTTGTAGGTCTTATTAAGTTGTACAATTCTTGCAAAGAAAATATTCTTTTATCTATTTTCAATTAAGCAGCGTTCGTAAGAAACGTGTTTTTTCGACCGTTTTTTTGCCGACTTAGGTTGCAAATTAGGTCTCCACGAATGTACCTTTGGTTTAAAAGGGATAATATGTAGCCTATTTTCATTCCGAAAGTCCATTCTATGTATTAGTGAAAGAATGTTTTAAATCGGTTCAGTAGTTTTTGAGCCAAATCATTACAAACATACAAAAATACAAATGTTCTCTCTTTATATAATATTAGTATAGATAGTCACTTCATCATATTATAAAACAAAGCGCGTCTGTCTATCTGTTCATGATAAACTCAAAAACTACTGAATGGATCTTCATGTAATTTTCACCAATGGATAGAGTAATTCAGTTTATGTGTATGATTGAAAAATGGAGGCATATAATTCTCTACTCGTGCAAAGCCGGGACGAGTCGCTAGTTATTTCTAAATCTTAATTAGGTGTAGCTAATAATTCTCAATAAAATCTTCGATAAACATGAATTGTCATAAAGTAACATTCGTATCAATTTTTAACTTACTCAAAAATATTTTTAGTTTTTATGTGCTTATCATCATCCTTAGACCTTAAAGTTATATAACATTATTAGGGTTTCAACTTGTCATCAAACTTATGGCAAAAAGAAATAATAAGCGAAATCATGTTTTTTTTTTCACTTTTTAGTACTAGCAATGTGGGTTGCACATTACTAGTAGTCTTGTTAACCCCTCCAATTAAGCATGCTCCAATGATGCTTGCATCTGTTTTTTGTATGTTGTATTTGTATCTGTATCTGTATAATAGTGGGTTCACGTCAATTATAGTGCAATAGGTGGGGATCGAACTCACTTTAGAACAACTCTTAGCTATAGGGCTATTGCCGCTAAACATTAATATATGTATTATTGAATAAAAATCTTTATGAACAATAAGTTGTCGTAAAGCAATGTCTTAATTATTTTTAAAACGTACAAAAAATATTTATAACTTTTGAATCACACGTAAAGGTTTCAAAGTTTCAAGCTAATTGAATCGTATAAATTTAACGTATAATACTAAACACTCATATTACGTATTTCGTAAGTAAATATGGCGATACCACTTGACCCTTGACCTTTATCTGAGTGACCGAAATTCACGAAGCCTATCGGGACTTTGTCACCAAATTAATTGATATTCGGCTTTTAGAACTATACCATCTAATGTAACGGAGCGCCTACTTCTTGCTACATGTATAGAGGGAACCTAGACTAAGGGAAATACGAGATTACAGTTATAGTTTTGACTCAAAAATACTTAACTTAAAACTCTACACTAAACGTTCGTCAATAATCTTCTGCTCCATAATAATCTCGCAAAGTGGCAACAGAATATTTTCTTATCGATTATGGCGGCTATTGGCAAGCAGTTAAAGCAATCTGTGAAATTCTTCCATGCATTCGTCGTAGAAACCATAGATGCGGTTTATGCTGGCGCATGTGTGGTTGACTCGCATATATTCACCACAAATGTTGAGTGGCGCCTCTAAATCCAGCAGGGCTAGCATGGCGAGGGGACTATTTATCCCGGGGAATAGATAAAAATCTTTTCCCCGTCTGTCATTTTGTCCACATTCAGAGCATGGGCGCACAGGTGGATATATTTGTCACGGTGGATATGGAGGGAAAAGCCTTGTCCCCTTCATTGTTGCCATACATAGAAAATAAATTAATATTGTATTATCAGTCATCATTATTTGATTCAAGTCGTCAGTTTTGATGTTTTGTTTTTCTTTTTAGTTTCATTATGACTCCACACAGTTAGTGTATTTAGCCTGTGTTAAGTACATTATTATCTCTTCTCTATCTTTATGTATATATGTAATTCTACTGTACGTGTGTTTGTCACTGAACTCTTCCTAAACGGCTGGACCGATTTTGATGAATTTTGGTATGTGTGTTTGAGTTAGTCCGTAGATGGTTTAGATACACAATTGGACCCGATAGGTGGCGCTGCGAGACAATGTCTGCCGGATCCGCTAGTATATATATATAAAATTGTTAAGTCACAGTTTTAGTGTTTATACTCCTCCTAAACGGCTTGACCAATTTTGATGAAATTTTATATGTATATTAAGTAGGTATGATAATAGGTTTAAAACTAATGTTTAAAACCCTTAAGTGTTAAGGGTGGCCCAAACGC
The DNA here is from genome assembly GCA_954871355.1 of Cabera pusaria. NCBI lineage: Eukaryota > Metazoa > Arthropoda > Insecta > Lepidoptera > Geometridae > Cabera > Cabera pusaria. The sequence goes on from OX940891.1 coordinate 1,605,166, forward strand.
GGGCAAAGCCGCGGGACGCATCTAGTATATATATAAAATTGTTTGTGTTTTCGAAAATGCTCTTAATGTATTTTTTCCTCAAACTTGTGTTCTTCCGCGAGTGATAAGTGTAAAAAAAATGATGAAACATGAGAAAAAATCTACTAAATTGCAATATATCTTTAAGTTACGAAAACGTTCACAACGTCGATAAGTTAGTTTGAGAATCGTGAGATTAAGATTGTTTAGATTTATTTGTTAATTTTTAGGCACTGTTCTAACTTACTGTACTTTGGCACTGCTTTTAAGTCAAGTTCCGTGTCTCGCAATTTATTCGGCATACCTTGCGATTAAAAGAAAAAAGTATTTAAAAGAAATGCATAGATCGAGTAGGAAAAAGTAAGTAAGTATTGTGTATATCTTTTACATGTCCATGTAACGGTAAAATCCGAAAATATGTAATTTACGTTCCATTTTGTGCGTTTCTAATAACGAGAAAATGTAGATTTAATACGCACGCGACATTTTTAGGCAAATTGCGGTGATAGATAAACATAAACCCACCTCTTATGATAGTAGATACATTTGTCCCCTTTAAATGTCAAACATCGCAGTTATTCCCTTTCCCTCTGTAGTCCATGCTTTACAAGGTGGAAATACTTAAACGTCAAATGATATACGGGGATAAATATTGTCTTTCCACTTAGCCATGCTCTGACAGGTAGAGAAAACAATTTTATCTCTTTTCAGAGGAGAAAAACAGAACAGAAGGGACCATACCACATACCATACTATGCATGGTGTGTCGCTACTTCAGCGCCGTCATCTCGTTTTCGTGGATGTCCGGTGGACAAGCAGCGTTATGCTTCTACAATATACTACTATCATACTGACCGGCGTTTGTATTGGCGTCGGTCGTTTTCTAATATATTACCAATAAGCAGGTTATAGGATGATGAATATCGATTTATATCGGAAGTCGGAACAGAAAAAAACACCGGCTAGTAGCCATTACCAGTCAGTATATATTATGTTACTCTTTGTGTAACTTTTATTCACAGACTATGTAAGTACAGCAACAAACCACAGACTACATAACCTGTTACAGATTACCCAAAATAAAGGTTGATCCACAACATTCAACACCCTCCGGTGCCCGAAAAGTACGAGTATTACAGGACTACTTAGTATTAATAGCAAAAAGAATGTTTAACAGATTGTCCAAACAAATATCAAACTGGTTTACAAAACTGTTATTCTAAAACTTAATTCATTAATAATTAATCAGTGCTATCGGTTTAACATAGTTTAACTAAGTGAATAAATGTTAAATAACCTAACTAACATTCATACTAAACTTATAGAAGTTAAATCATCCTTTAACAAACAGTAACATCTGATTAACCAATATTCCTTAAAGAGTAGTCAGTTAGACTATACTATTTATATCGATATTACTGAATTACATAGCGTACATGTATATTAAGGTACAGCTCTGAGTCTAAGATAAGATAAAACAAAAAGTTGCAAATCATTAATACTTAATATAATCTTTTAATAGGTACTATATACCTTAATATGTAGTGAAACTCATTAGTTATCTACATCACATTTATCTATTCTATTTATCCTAAGTTATACATGGCAAAGTTACAGTACTACATAATATAATATATTATGTCTGATGTGAATATAACAATACTTATCTATATATATTATATTATATGTGGTAGGACAATGATAATTAATCAGAGGAATTTATATAATAATTTTTATCACTCAGACTTCTACATTTGAAACAACAAACCTAATTAATGTTTATCTAAAACATAGAAAGTAACAGTTCTATACATATGTAATATATTAAGAAGTAAGATACTATATGTAATAGCACAATCACCATACTCAATCACATAATTTAAATGAGGATGGTTCCCCTCGGACAAACATATCAAACTATGATTATATAGTAAATCATTACTTTATGCGTTGTTTACATATGCATGTTTAGTTTACAATAGGTATAACCTCTATATGTAATATGACTATCATTATTTATCTTCATAATAATTTGAAAACTTAAATGCTTATTAGCTACGAATAGCAATTAGACCAACCTGTATGCATTTAAATTAAAATATATTAGCTGTATTGGAAAAATAATTACACAGTTAGTAAATCATTTAAAAATGGCTTGGAGTTGCTCAATACCAGAAATCCTGTGAACAGATAGATAACATATAATTAAATTACAATTACGTAGTATACTTACTTGGCATCTTTATAATCCTGCCACTGCGCGTCCTCCTAGGTAATAATTTGACATCAGTGACATTATTAGTAGGATTTACCTTTTGTCATCAACTACCTGTGCAGTTTGGTTATTTGGTATTGGTGTAGAGCTGTCTACCGACTGCTGCTTGTTGGGTTGAAATGAGCAACTTACCTCCAAAGGAAATAGCATTTGATCAGCTGGTCGTAATTTATATCCACCTGCAGTCTTGATCTTCGCTGTTCGTTTTATGCCATCATTACCGGTATACATTTCTTCTATGACTCCCAAAGGCCACTTAACCCTTTTATCTTCGGTTTCCATTAAGACAACATCTCCAATACTTAAATTAGTCATCTTGTCTTTTCCCTTTTGCACTAATGCAGTCAGATACTCCATTTTGAAACGGTGTTTGAAGTCTTCTTTTAATTTTAAGATGAATTTCAGTCTAACATTTAAAGTTTTAGCATCTGCAGCATCTAGGTCAGTTACATCATTGTGTGGAATGCATTGTATAAAACATGCTGGTGTCAATGGTCCCAAACAGTTGTGACTATAATCTTGAACATACGTGAGCGGGCGCATATTCATCATAGCTTCACATTCACATAGGACAGTCTCCATTTCTTCATAACTTACCCAAGAATCATTCTTAATAACTCCTTCATTATACGGATGAGCCGTTCAAAAAATCCACCCCACCATGGTGCTGTTAGTACATTCATTTTCCACTTGATCCGTTCAATTGTTGAACGCTTCTGTATTTCTTTCCAATCTATTTCTGAGAGTCTATTTTCTGTTCCCTGAAAGTTAGTTCCGTTATGACTGATTATCTGCTGAACTCTTCCTCTTCGAGCTATAAATCTTCTCAAGGTCATGAATGCCCCGGTTGACATTGATTTCCTCTATTTTTCCTTCTCCCCCGGACCCCTGTATAGTACAGACGTGTTTTAACTAGACCCTATTTCGATTTTATAACTGAAATTTCAAATATTTTGTTTAAATAAAACGTAAATTAATTTAAATTCAGTGCAATTAATTAAAACCAAATAATAAGAGCGCATAAATAACAAGAAGATCAACGGCTAAGCTCTGCCTTGCTCGTGTCGCTGTGTACTATCCGGTGAGTCGGCATTCACATTGTATGTGCACACTAAGAAAAGTGAAAGGGATCTTCGCCTGTACGACATACTCACTACATAGGACTTCGTGCGCTGTGCTACACTGTACGCATTTGAGCAGCGACCCACGAGACATTATCATTGTGTTAGTTACACACTGAAGCGGGCTATATACATTATACTTGTGCGCCGGTTGACTGTGTGCACTGCTTGCCGCGTTCTGTTTTCCTGGTACTAGAGACCGCCGCGTGAGTACCTGCGATGTCGGTCAGACGTTCACCTCCACCACCTTCTACTTCTCACGCGTCGCAGCTACCTTTACCTGCGTTACCACATCTTGCGCATTGTAGATCGGATCCTAACATACCCCTAAGGGAATCGATAGCTGTGCCTGAAATATCTCGGGAACATACTGCAAGCGACCCCAATATTACGCTAAGAAAGCGTAAAAGAGAGGATGAAATGAGTAGAGAGGAGGCCATGAAGATGTTTGCGGAAATAAAAAAAGACCAAGATGAAAAATTCTTAGCCATTATGGAAAAGATGCAGTATGGATTTCCCGTCGATACGGAGCAAAACAAGGTTAAGAGTGACATTCTAGCCATGTTTAATGAGCTAAAAAAAGATCAAAATGATAGGTTTGAAGCTCTTACCAAGAATGTTCAGAGTGGCATCCAGACGCACACAGAGCAAAATATGGCAATTTCAAGTTCCATTGATTTTCTTGCTCAAAAGTATGAAGACGTTATATCCAGAGTAAGCATTTTGGAAAACGAAAGGACTGAAGACCGGAGATATATTCAGGTTTTGGAGTCTCGACTAGAGCATATGGACAGATTTCTGATGAGTTCGACTGTCGAAATACGAAACGTTCCCAAAAAAACCGGCGAAACAAAGGAGGACCTCGTTCAGTTAGTGAAGAATGTTGGAAACGCTCTTAAAGTGCCGATTCAGCCATCAGAGCTTCGCGATGTTTTTCGCATAAACACCAAGAGCGAAAACAGCAGTCAGCCAATAGTTGCCCAGCTTTCTACAGTAATTTTGAGGGACAAAATAGTTGGCTCCGTGAAAGCCTATAACAAAACATATGCCACCTCTAAATTTAGCACCTCAAACCTCAAACTGGACGGCCCTACAAAGCCGATATTTGTCTCGGAGGGACTCACTCCTCAAACAAAAAAGATATTTTTCTTAGCCAGAGAATTTGCAAAAACTAAAGGCTTTAAGTACTGCTGGACCTCGAGAGGCAGAGTATATCTGAGAAGATCAGATGGTGCTTCACTCGTAAAGGTGAACAACGAAGATGACCTGGAAAAACTAAAATGTGCGTGACTAGTATTATTTTACATTACTGTCATAATTATGTGCGCGTTAACTAATTGTATCTTGTCCATCTATGCAAACGTAATTAGAGGCGTTAATTTATTGCATAATAGAACCTGTGAAAACAAAACATCAGTATACACAAAATACATTTCTTCATCTACACTATACAACAACTACTACAAACAAACACATTACAATCACCAGCACACGTTGTCAGTTTATCGTATGGAAGCTATATACCATAACGTTTATTTTTTTATTGCAAATGTTTTAGATCTTTCAGGTCAAAATGAGAAACTCAAAATGCACCCTAGTACATATATCAATAAAAATAATGGATAATAACTCTTTTTTAATAAGCGAGGTAGATCTGACAGATAGCATCGAATGTTTATCGATAAGCAACTCTAACGGCTGTCTAAAGCTTCTTAATGCTGATCTCGGTAATAGCAAATCTTTTTCAATTGTGACAGTCAATATACGTAGTATAAATTGCAATTTTGACTTATTTGTTGCGTTTATAGCCAGTTTGGATATTTCGGTGGATGTTTTTGTTCTTACAGAATGTTGGACAAATTCTCTAAACCCACCACCAAACATCGAAAAATATAACACTTTCTGGACCTTAAATAGCCTTAATCAGAATGATGGAGTAGTTGCCTATGTTAAGCATGAAATTAAAGCGTCAGCATATGAGCCAAGATGTTCAGAGGGCAATTGTCTTGTCATTGACATTTCCAATGAATATACGATTATTTGTTCATATCGTCCTCCTTGTTTTCGAAATATCACTAATTATATAGAATCTCTTGATATTATAATAAGCAATGTTTCTACAAATACAATTATCTTTACAGGAGACATTAATATTGACACATTATCAGAAAATCTTTTAACATCCACTCAAGACTATCTTAACTTAATGGCTGTACATGGCCTTAGACAAGGAATTAACCTACCAACCAGAATTACGACCTGTATCGACCATTTTATGGTTAAGACTAATTGCAAATGGAAGACATTAGTCTTTGAGCAGCAATTAACAGATCATTCCCCTATTCTTCTTTATCTAGATAATGCTAAAATCCATAAAAAAACCTTTGCTTCCAGAAAAATACATACTATTAACAACGAAGGAGTCTCAGACCTACTTGCTAAAGAGAAATGGAGTGATTTGTTTCAATTACGTGATGCTAACTTAGCTGCTGAACTATTTGCGACGAAACTACTCGGTATAATTAATAAAAATACACAAATAAGAACAATATCTAGGAAAAATCAACCGCTTAAACCCTGGATCACCCAGAGTGTAGTGAGATCCATAAGAAAAAGAGATAGGTTACATATGAAAGTAAAAAAATATCCTGACGATAAGAATAGGAAAGAAAAATACTTAAAATATAGAAACATATGTAATAGTATTATAAAGAATTTGAAGAAAGAATATTATAAAGAAAAGTTATGTAGAAATAAGGGAAATATAAAGGAGACCTGGAAAATCATAAAAGAAGCGTGTAATTTTAAAGAGTCTAAAGTCCCACATTCTGATTTATTGAACATAAAAAATAACCCGATTGAATCTCTCAACACTGTAAATAATTATTTTACGTCAATTGGTGGTTCACTTGCAGACAAAACTCTACAAATGTTAAACAAAAATGAATCTCAACTGTCTTTATTAGCCAAAGCATCATCTCAACCCATGAATACAATGTCATTATTTCCCACTGACACGGTTGAAGTAAAAGCTGTGATTCTCGGCATGAAGTCACACAGTGCTCCGGGATGGGACAAAATTACGGCGAACACACTCAAAACTTTTCACCAGTTCTTGGCAGAGCCAATAACGTTTATATGTAATCTTAGCTTCGAAACCGGCACGTTTCCAAAGGTATTCAAAACAGCAATCGTTTGTCCCATATTTAAATCTGGTGACAAAAATAGTCCATCTAATTATAGACCCATTTCTCTCCTCTCGACTCTCTCTAAAATATTAGAAAAGCTGATGAAAAATAGAGTCATGCGATACTTAGAGATAAACAACTTACTTCACGCAAATCAGTATGGGTTCCGGGAAGGTAGGTCTACTGAAGATGCGGTCATGAAGCTGGCATCGATGATCACATCATACTTGGACAATGGAGATAAATGTGTCGGTGTGTTCCTTGACCTCCAGAAGGCATTTGACACAGTCTCCATCCCAATACTACTCACTAGGCTAGAAAATGTTGGCATTCGAGGATTGGCTCATGACTGGTTTGTGGACTATCTCTCTGGCAGAATACAAAGTGTAAAGGTTGAGAAGTATGTGAGTGAGAGCGCAGCGTGTACATATGGTGTGCCACAAGGAAGTACACTAGGGCCACTGCTGTTTCTCATTTATATTAATGATCTGTGTCGTACGTCCTTGTCTGGCCTTGATCTATTGATGTTTGCTGACGACACCGTACTACTCGTCCATGATAAGTCCTGGGATATGGTAAAGACACGAACTGAGAAATGTTTATCTACTGTAACACACTGGCTAGAAGATAGTCTTCTGTCGCTAAACGCGAGTAAGACAAATTACATGTGTTACAGTATTACATCAACAGGCAGTCCAAAATCAGATTTTTTTATTAGAATACATAGTTTTCCTTGCAACAGAAAAGAATATGTAACAAACTGCGACTGTGCAATGCTAAATCGGGTTAGCGTTATTAGATACCTCGGGGTAACAATAGATGATAAAGTCAACTGGAACGCGCATATAAACGTTTTGGCGTCTAGAATAAGAAAACTTATATATATATTTAAAACTCTGAGAACTGTCGCTGAACCATATCTTGTAGTCGAAACATACAAGGCGCTGTGTGAATGCCTGATCAGGTACTGCATATGTGCTTGGGGAAGTGCAGCCAAAACGCATTTGATAAAAGCGGAACGAGCACAACGCGCCCTGTTAAAAGTTATGCTTTACCTAACTTATAGGCATCCTACATCTGCGGTATACGAAAAGGCGAATGTTCTCTCTGTTAGAAAAATATTTGTTTATGAAAGTTTGCGGCGATACCATAGGAAAATTGTTCAATTTTTACCAGAATCAACACAAAGAGTAAAACGTTGTCCAGTTCCAAGCTCCAAAACAAGATTCGCTCAAAAACATTATGACATACTAATTCCACGTCTTTATAATACAATTGATAAGATACACAATATTAGAAAAATTAATAACAATGATATAAAAACTAAAATTATAACATACCTCAAAACATTTGAATATGAAAACTTAGAGAAACTACTTGGTGATACATACTTCTGATTTCAATATAAATTAGAGTGTTTAACTTTTTACATATAAAAATACATACATATACACAAACTCAGATACAGACTTACAAATAAAGACACATACATACACTTCTACTCATACACACAGAAACACATACCTACATACATACATCCTACACCCTCCCTCACAAACATACGCATAAATACAAACACACACACACACACACAAATAAATTAATAATAAAAGTTAGTAATTAGCAATATTATTTGTTAGCAGTTAATAAATTGGACATAAAACAAAGTGATCACATATATGGGAGAAGCCATTGGCTCCTGAGACACAGCAACGCTAGTTCGGGAGCTTATGGATTCATTATCATATTGTACAATGTCATTATGTCAATAAAGAAATTTTGTATTTGTATTTATATTTATTAGTTAGCTCCAGATGTACACAGTGATAGACTGCGCAGGTAAATAGCACCACCCAACATTTCTCTCCGGTACGTAGAAATAGTAGTCCCGTCAGGTCAACGCCACTAACTTGAAATGGGGCTGTGCATTCTACTCTCTCACTTGGTAATGGTGCTTGCGCTTTCTTCACTCTGAATCTGGTACATATTGTGCATGCAGCTATTATCGTTTTAGCAAGACGTCTAATGTCCAAAATCAATTCGTCAATTATCCAAAATCTTGTTCGAATATCTGCTGTCCATTGATTTGCACCTGCATGTTTTAGTTCTTTATGCCTTTGTTCAACAAGTCTCCGTACTATAACATTTTTTGCTGGAAGCAATAATGGAAACTTGGTGCACGCCTCGAAATCTGACAATAATAGTTTTGTTTTAATTCTAATCAACCCATCATCATGCATTCAAAGTTTTCTTCTGTTCAGTTATATATTCTTTTTCACTTAATTGAATAAGTTTAAGAATTTTATTTTCTGCTTCTTCATATTCTTCAACTGATATATCTCCCTTCTTCTTTAATTCTTTATGAAGAGTGTTGTTTTTAAATCTAAGTATCCATGCCATCATTCTGATTATTTTTGTATATTTAGAGAAATAGTTTAATCTCTCCATACCCTCTTTCATACATATTGTAGCGGCATTGCATGCTGTCTTAGTTTTTATCAGCTCTTTGCAGGCTTCTGTGTCATCTACATGAAGAGGAGACTTTGGCTACTCGGCTTGATCAAATCGCAGCCATGCTGGCCCTTCTCACCAACGAAGAGAGAAAAGTTGTTTTGCATTACAGCCTCTCGATGCAACATCGGCCCAGTTCAGCGTGCCTGAAATGTGATACCAGTTGGAGGGATTAGAATTTTCTATTATTTCTCTGACTCTGTTATAAACATAGACATTCCAAGGCAGATTCTTTGTTATCCAATAAAATGTAACACATGAGTCTGTCCAGCAATATTCTTTAATCCCTTCTATGCCTAGACTTTTCTTAGCTACAGCTAATAACCTAGAACCCATGAGAGCCGCCGTCAATTCTAGTCTAGGTATTGATACTTTTTCAGGTGGAGCAACTTTGGCTTTGGCAGAAAACATCTGAACACTGACCCTCCCTTCTTTTTCAGAGCGTAACAATACACATGCCTCATAGGCAAATTTGCTAGCGTCACAAAACATATGAAGAGTCACAGCACATTCTACCATCAGGTCCTCTGACAGACGTCTAGGGATCCTACATTGCTCCAGGCAGCATATGTGTTCATACCATTTGCAGAACTCGGCCATTAGATCATCTGGAAGTGCTTCGTCCCACGCAAGACCACGTCTCCATGTCTCTTGCATTAATAATCTAGGTGTAAGTGTTACTGGACAAGTGAAACCTACAGGATCAGATATCCTTTGTATGAGAGACATTAATTCTTTCTTACTTATAGTTCCGACAGCTGGGGGTAAATTATTGAGGTTGCACCAAAACTCTCGGTATCCCACAGTAATCCCAGAACAGAAATTACTCTTTTACCTGTCTCATTAATACCTCGTGAAGTCACCCACTGTCTGAGGTCTAACTTAGCGCCACTCATCACTTCGTTAGCTTCCGAGATAAATTTACCGGTTTCCTCCCTTGTATCCAGGCTTATAAGGCAATTGTCTACATAGAATGACTTAGCTAAGATCTGAGCTGTATCTTGTAAGTTACCTGTGACTTGATTCAAGTGGTGAGATATAGTTGCAGAAAGAAGAAACGGGCTAGATGTTAGACCAAATACTATCCTGCAATGCCTATATTCTACTATGCTCGTTTGCGATTCTTTAGCCCACCACAAGAACCTTAGGTAATCTCTATCTGCTGATTTAACAGATACTTGTAGAAAAGCCTTAGCAATATCGGCAGATATACCAATTGCTCCCTTACGAAAGCCTGTCAATATGTGTGGTATTTTATCTAAATAATTCACACCTTTGTTTAGGTAGGAGTTTAAGGACTGACCATTTTTATCGCATGCGGAGGCATCAAACACTGGACGCAGCTTGGTGGTCAAACTAGAATCTTTCACTACCCCCCTGTGTGGTAAATAGTGTGAAGTCTGCTTTATCTCATCTGTAGGCACCTTTTCAACGATGTCCTCACTTTCCCACCTGCCTATAATATTATTATATTCATTTAACTTACCTGAGGATATTAGACGCTTCGTGGTCGTTACCAATCTCCTCTCAGCAAGTCCTCGGTTGCTCAGCAGATCTTCCTGTCCGAACGTGAGTGGCAACGCCACCTCATATCTGCCTTCGGTGCTAGTGGTTATGCTTTCTTCAAAGGACATCAACGCCTCAGCCTCAGTTTGTATCCTGGATTTGCTCTCCACTGGATCTCTGATGCCGAGCATCTCCAGTGACCAAAAATCTGTTACAGAATAAATCAGATAAATCAGAATCAGATGAACAGAATAAAGTATTTGTTAATGTGCTTTTTGTTGTGACTTTACCCTGAATCACCCACCCTAATTTGGTCTTTATGGCCACTAGTCCATTACTAAGTACAACTAAAGTATTGGTCATTATATAACCGGAATAGTCTGCACCAATTAACAATGAAATATCAGTATTTTCACTGTCCTTTAATAAAATATTGTGTTTATCCAATAAACACCTAAGTTTTATATCTGAATTTGGATACTTTGGTAAATTATTGCAGATAACTGACTGCTCTAATGCAGTTACATTTAACTTGAATAAGTCATCACAACTTTGAACACATACATTATAAATATTATGATTTTTAGATTTTACCTGAACTCCGCTGAACAAACAACTCTTATCAACTCTTCAAGTCTTCGAGCGCCTGTTCATAACTGTTCTTGGTAACAGGGAAACTTACCATAAATCTTCTAACCTCCGTCCCTTGCGTCATACCTTGTATGAGATACTGTAATTTGTCGCGTTCATCCAAATTTATCTTTGTGAATCTTTTCAAACTGGCCCCAAAAGGGCAGCCAGTTTCTGACGTCTCCGTCAAATTTCTTGATTTCAAGAATAGGAAATTTATATCGTTTATCTTCTAGATTTACCTTTTCATTTGTCGCCGAAGTGTGGTCGAACCTTCTGCGCAATTCAAACCACCTCTTTCTATAGGCACTTACTTCTTCAAACTCGTTGGCGATTTCTATTTCGTCACAACTCTCCGCCATTAGGCCCTCAATATCTTGATTAAGGCCCTCAAGCTTCGTGGAGAGTTCGCCCAGTAGCATGAAATTCACCTCTCCTTCTTGGGAAAGGACTTTTTCTTCAGTGCCTTCTAATTTGTTGGCCATCTTGGTGAATTGTGTGCGAGCCACGCCTCGTAATTTTTTCTTGCCTTCCATCTTCTTTAAAGATTCTATAATTATAATGAAATATGAATGCTTTTCATTTTTTTGTTTGTATTGGCGTCGGTCGTTTTCTAATATATCACCAATAAGCAGGTTATAGGATGATGAATATCGATTTATATCGGAAGTCGGAACAGAAAAAAACACCGGCTAGTAGCCATTACCAGTCAGTACATATTATGTTACTCTTTGGCCATTACTTTTCACAATTAACTTTTATTCACAGACTATGTAAGTACAGCAAAAAATCACAGACTACATAACCTGTTACAGATTACCCAAAATAAAGGTTGATGCACAACATTCAACACATACTATACTTGTATGTACTGTACTTCTATCGTAAATACTGCCATGGAATGGAGTTCTTTGTAGGTGTCTGTATTTTCTGATAAGTGTAATCCAAGGGTATTCAAGTATCTAGTAGATATAATAAACTGGCCAAGTGCAAGTCGGACTCGCACTCGTAGGGTTCCATAACATAGTAGAGTATTCTATAACTATGATTCTTCACAACCAAAAAATTAACTTTGGTTTTCATAGTGTTTGTATGAATAAAAAAGATATATTAGCGGTCGCTATATCTCAAAAACTGCTGGCTGTATCTCGTTCAAACCAAATTTTTAAAGAAAGGTTTTATTGAGATCTACAGAATATATTATTTCTAGATTTTTCCCTCCCTCACTTTAAAAGTTAGAGGGGGGAGGGGACACACATTTTACTACTTTAGACGCGCCTTTCTTTCAAATGGTTGACTTTGAGAAAAAAATATTTTAGAAACCTCAATGTATTTTAAATACCTATCCATAGACACCCCACCCCACACGTATAGGTTTGAAGATTTTTTTTTGTTTCAGTTCCATATATATAGTATGGGATACCCCCTTTAAACTTTCATATTTTTTATTTTTGTATAAAAATCGAATAGCGGTTTACAGAATACAGCTACTTACCAAGTTTCAATTCTGTAGTCTTGATAGTTTCGGAATAAAATGGCTCTGACATACAAACGGATAGACAGACAGACAGACATGACGAATATACTCTTGTTCAATTACTCAGTCCGTCCTCTTGCTCCAGGCATTTACATTGTTTTTAAATCTGTTCACCAGCTTATTTTCCATTTAATAATTAAAGTTTAAATCTCGAAAAATTTAAAATTGAAGCTAGAAATAATTAAGATACTTTAAAAACTAAAACAATCGACTTCAATGCCTCGCGAATCAATTTCAGTAGCAAGTTTGAGACGTTTATCGTCATATCTCTGAAGATACTTATCTGATCTCGATAAAAATAAAATTAAACCACCTCGGAAACGCACTCACCGAATACAAAAAGAATCATTGGAATCGGTTCAAATCGCGTAACAAAAACAAAAAAAAATTAAAATAATACAGACGAATTGAGAACCTTCTTCTTTTTTGGAGGCCGGTTGATAAAAATTAATAACAATTATAATTAAACTGACCAAGTGTGAGTCAGACATTTGTCCCGCACACGGAGGGTCCCGAACACCATCTAACGAACTTCTAACACCAACAAAGTGAACCTTAACGCAAAGGTGTTAGCAATTAATGTTATTAAATATCTGGTTGACCGCCATTATTACCACTTAAACAGAAAAATATGACTCATCCCGACATCTATCGGTGAATAATAATACTATTTTTTCGAGAGCAACCAACTGCTTTAATGACACAATAACACTAAAGATACTTATACTCGCCAAAAGATGTCGGGAAGCGTCATATTTTAAGTTAATTCAGATTCAGATTCCGAGATTAAGGTAATCACGATAGATTCATAGATGGCGCATCAATGATACTATCATCATAGAGGCGCTATCGTAAACAACACGTTTTTTGTTTTGAACCCTTTAATTTTTTTAACATTGTTCTGTTCTTAGTATTTGTTGTTATAGTGGCAACAGAAATACATCATCCGTGAAAATTTCAACCGTCTAACTATCACGGTTCATGAGATACAGCCTGGTGATAGACGAACAGACAGACAGATACACAGGCAGACGGACAACGGAGTCTCAGTAATAGGGTTCCGTTGGTACCCTTTGGGTTCGGAACCCTAAAAAGGCTTAAGAAGATGGGATCTTAGCCTACCTGGCAAATCCACTCAAGTAACCCTCACGGTCGATATAAAGTGCCCAATACATTTTTAACTGACTTTACAAAAAAGGAGAAGGTTCTAAATTCGTTTGTATGTTTTTTTTGTGTGTATGTTACGCGAGTGATTACTTCAGTGAGTTTGCTACTTTCGTAGAAAAAGGTCGCGTTCGCGTTGCGCTTGCTCTAGTCCGCTCGAGTAAGGCGCTGACGAATTTTGTGTAAACAAATGTTAAGGCGAAGCAACTAATAACTATGGCTTCACCTACAAAAATAACTTTATCAACGGAAACTGAACGATTGCTATATGATCGTTTTGAAGAAGAAAGAAGACAACGTATTAAATTACAGGATCTTGTTGGTGAACTATAAAACCAAATCCACGAGCTTCAGTGCCATCTTAAACAAGTTCGGGAGCAGAATTACACTGTTCCAGCTAAACAGCCCAATAATGAAGAACCTTCAGCCGCAGTCCAGTACGAGACCGACGAGGAGGAACTCGCTAAAGATACCGGGCGGGTGCGAGAAAAAGGTAGAAAGAAAAGGAAGTTGTTAAAGTCTCCCTTCCCCACGCAAGATGATCCCCCTAGTCAGATCACCAAAGAAAAGTTAAAGAAACCTCCGCAACCTCCTCCAATTGTTGTTGAAGACTTCCAAAACTATCACTTTTACGAATTTTTATTGACAAGCGTTCCTAAGGACACGTTTATCATAAAAGTAATGAACAGTGAATGTGCGAAGATAAATGCGCGCGATGAAGATTTGTATAGAAAGATTACGAAATTGCTGTCACAACAGAGCTTACGTTGGCATTCTTACGAAAACAAGCAGGATAGACCTATAAGAGTGATGGCTAAAAATCTTCATTCTTCGTGTATGCCTGATAGAATAGTGAGTGACCTGACCTTCAATGGATTTAAAATTCTAAGTGCGGTCAACAAACTCAGCTGGAGGAAGAAGTAACCAATCAATATGTTTCTGCTTTCATTCGAAAAAGATGAAGATATAAATAAAATTTACAATATAAGGATAATATTAGGATGCAAAGTGGAGATTGAACCTGTGAAAACCTCCAGACTTCTCCCCTAATGTAAAAGGTGCCAATTATATGGGCACACGCAAAAGTACTGTTCCAAGGAACCACGATGCGTTAAATGTACAGGCAAGCATTTGACTCGAGACTGTCAGAAGCCAGCTGATGCTAAACCGAAATGTGTACACTGTGGTCAACCGCACCCCGCTAACTACAGGGGATGCATAGTAGCGAAGGAATTACGAAGCTTAAAAAATAAGCAAACAAAGAAAAATATCATAACTACTACTACCCAGGCGCCAAGTGCAAATAATACCGAAAAGGCACAAAGCGTAACTAAAAACATCACGTACGCTCAAATGACCAAAGAAACACAGCAACAGCCTCAAACTCAGCAGAAAAGTTCCAATATCGACACAAAAATTAATCAAATTTTGTCACTTATGACCTCATTCGACAGTAGGTTAAAAAAACTAGAAAATAGCACTAAAATAGCTACTTCAAAACATACATCATGAATAGATCACTAGATATAATGGCGTGGAATGCTAATAGACTGCTTCATCATCGAAATGAACTACAGGTGGTCCTCAACATAGAAAATATCGATATTTGTCTTGTTTCCGAATCAAATTTTACACGTGAATCCTACATCAGACTACAAGTATATATAACTTATCACGCTCTGCACCCGGATAATACCGCAAGAGGAGGCAGCGCCATCATCATAAAATATAATATCAATCACTTTGAAAAACATAAGTTTAATGAATAACATATACAAGCAGTTGCTATTCAGCTTGAAACTAAAAGGTATCCCATTACATTATCATCGATATACTGACCGCCTGAGCACGCAATAAAAATGGAACAGTACATTAGTTTTCTAAAAGAACTAGGTAACAGATTTATACTGGGAGGTGATTTTAATGCTAAGAATACCTATTGGGAATCGAGACTTACTACTAAAGGAAAAGAACTATTAACAGCTATTAGAGAATGCAAATGTGATGTCATATCAACAGGCAAGCTAACTTACTGGCCCACTGAACCTATGAAGATTCCTGACCTCATAGGTTTTTTATTTATAAAAATATATCACCAAGCTTTTTGTGTATTCAGGCAGGTTATGATATGATCTCTGACCACTCACCGATAATTCTAAGGGTAAGTGAGAACATAATTGAGAAAGAAACCAGCCCTTCCTTGGCAAATAAAAACACTGATTGGGAAATCTTCAAGCTCGATTTAGACAGTATAACTGACCTTAAAACTTCATTAAAATGCCCAAATGAAGTAGATATAGATTAAAAAAAATTCATAGCTGACATTCAACAATGTGCCTGGAAAAATACACCACAATACAAAAAGAAAAATAGATGTAATTATTATCCCATAGAAATAAGAGATATGATAGCTAATAAAAGAAGACAGCGACAGCAATGGCACATGACAAGATGTCCAAAAGACAAAATGCTTCTGAACAACTTAACAAAAAAACTTCGAAAAACAATACAAGCTTTCAATGACGAATCCATGAACACTTACTTGAGTCAGCTGACAAGTGATGGTTCAACCAACTATTCATTGTGGAAAACCACTAAAAACCTTAAAAAACCTACTCTGCAGGTCCCACCTATAAAAGAAAATAACGGAAGTTGGGCCGTCAGCAATGAACAGAAAGCTTCTAGATTTGCACAACACTTAGAGTTGATATTTCAGCCTAATGAGAATATGAATCATGACTTCGTGCTAACTGAAACATCCCAAGATGATATTGAAATTAAACTTACAACACCAAGAGAAGCTTACAATGAAATAAAAAAGCTTAAAAAGAAAAAGACGCCGGGATATGATTTGATTACAGGTGAAGTACTCCAAAATCTTCCCCGAAAAGCGGTAATCAAATTAACAACACTCATAAATGCGTCATTCAGACTTCAATACGTGCCCGACTTGTGGAAAATAGCTGAGGTTATAATGATCCAGAAGCCTGGTAAACCACCACAAGATGCAACATCATACAGACCAATATCTCTGCTACCAATAATATCGAAGTTATTCGAGAAACTGCTCTTGAAAAGGCTGAAACCATTATAGAAGAAATAAACCTTATTCCTGACTACCAGTTCGGATTTAGGGAAAATCACTCCACCATAGACCAGGTTCATCGAATCACCAACATCATAGAAAACGCTCTGGAAGAAAAGAAAGTTTGCACTACCGTCTTCTTGGATGGAGCTCAAGCATTCGACAAAGTTTGGCTTAAGGGCCTCATACACAAACTGACAAATATGCTTCCAAAACAGTTTGCAGATATTCTTGAGTCTTACTTAACACAAAGGATGTTCAGGATAAGACAAGATGACTCATACTCAGAACTAAAGCAGATAAAAGCTGGAGTACCACAGGGCAGTGTTTTAGGTCCGGTCCTGTACGTATTATACACCTGTGATATTCCTCATTTAGAAAATAACACCATCGCAACCTTCGCGGATGACAGCTATTATGGCAACAGGTGTCACCCAAGAAGAAGCAGTGGAAAAGGTTCAGACAGCAGTCAACTCCATAGTTGCGAATGCGAATAAAGCTCAACGAAAGTAAATCTGTACACGTAGACTTCACAAATAAGAGACCAAACTACCATCCGGTGTTCATAAATGATCAACCAATACCTTACGATAGCAAAGCAAAATATCTAGGGATGACATTAGACGCAAAGCTAAGCTGGAAGCTGCATGTCAAAAAGAAACGTGAAGAATTAGAGCTTCGCTACAAAAATATGCACTGGCTGTTTGGAAAACATTCATCTCTGTCAGTGCATAACAAAATGCTATTATATAAACAAGTCCTTAAGCCAATATGGACTTATGGTATCCAGCTATGGGGATGCACCAAACAGAGCAACGTACAAATTATACAAAGATTTCAAAATAAAGTGCTCAGGAGCATTGTAAAGGCACCCTGGTACATTAGAAGTGACGACCTCCATCGGGACCTAAAAGTAGAACACGTCGCTAAAACAATAAAACAGTATGCTGAAGCTCACGATCGTAGACTTCACCATCATGTGAACGTCAAGGCTATCCAGCTCCTCGACAACACGGACATAGTGAGAAGTCTAAAAAGGGTAAAACCTTTCGAGTTACTTCAGTGATATTTTACTTAGTGAGCATAAGTGTAGTGATAGTGAACGCTATTAAAAGTACACAACAACAAAGTGTTTCCCTTAATGGAGACATTAGGAAAAGTGTTAATGGACACATTCTTAGTAATATTTTAATAGTCAATTAAGTTAAAATTAAATTACTTACAAGCCTAGTTATAAGGCCTCAGTCCTCTTTCGACCGTCATCGTGAAAACACCACGCTACATAACACTGTGATTCGTCCGCTTAGGTACTACCCTCATTTGCCATGACGAAGTGTAATAGTTGCAATAAATTAATTACAAGAAAAAACCCAGTGTTGGAGTGTAATCGTTGCAAAAAAGTCATACACGCAGCAGCTGCATGTACTGGACTAAGTGCCAAGCAACTGTCAGCACTCAGGGTTGCTGAAAATCTTGAGTGGACATGTAACAACTGCAGCCTTAACTCGTCGCGGAGGAAATCATTCGTAACACTTGCTGACTATGAAGAGGAAGATGACGACGCTGAAATTCACATCTTAAGCCCAAACGTCGACGTGAAAAAGCTTCTAACAGATATACGACGGGAAGTCATTAGCATTGTCACCCAGGAGATGCAGTCACTGACAAAAGCTGTGCAGTATTGCAGTGGAAAAGTTGATGAATTTACTGAGTCAGTGGAAGCTATCACGGCGAAAATGAAGGATATGGAGAGGAAGCAGCAGCAGCTCGAAAATAAGAATAAGTATCTTGAAACCAAGGTAGAATCTTTGGAACAAGTTATACGAGAGATGGACCAGCGGTTACTGTGCAACCATGTAGAAGTAGCAGGAATACCGGAATGTAGCGACTCCAAACTACCTGATCTGGTCAATAGCCTAGTTGAAAAGCTGAACGTGTCAATAGAAGAAGTAGGCTGTGTGAAGCGTCTGCAATCGCGAAGAACAGGCTCGGGCCCCGTACTTATTAAACTCCGCAACGAAACTAGCCGCGTCCAATTAATATCTGCGTGCAACAAGACTATCGTCACTGCTGGAAGTCTGATGCAAAACCTTCCTGAAAAGTTAGCTAGTGAGAAAATTTCCATACGCGAAGTCCTGAGCCCATACATCAAAAATCTGTTGTGGCAAGCTAAGCAGGACCTAAAAGGTAGCTTTAAATTCGTTTGGCTAAGGGAAGGAAATATACTTGTCCGAAAGAACGAAAATGCTAAAGTGTATAAAATAAGATCCAAAACCGATATCCAGTCACTACTATTAAACGAGCCCCCAAAGTAAACACCTATTTAGATTTTCATTAGTCGTTTTAAGTAAGTTTATCTCATTTATATATTATAAATATTTTTAATATCTGATATTATCGATAACTCCATAAAATAACTATTTAACTGTACAAATTTCATTCAGTATAGAAAGAAACTACCTAATAATCCACATAATTTTACATGCATTCACGTTAATATAAAATCTATCATTAAATATTTCTGGAAAGTCGAAAAATTACTGAGCGAATCACCTAACATAGACGTATTAGCTATAACCGAAGCGAATATATCTAGTATACAATCATTATATAATGTTACGGGTTATACGATGTACACAGAATTGAGAGAAAAACGAAAAGGCGGTGGTATTATAATATACGTGCAAAATAAACACACATTTACACAACACAAAACTGCAACATTAAACTTTGAATGTTTAGCCGGAAAAATTAACACCGCTTCACTTTCACTTTATCTGTGCACAACGTAAAAACCACCTAGCACAAGTAAACAATCGTTTGTTACAGAACTGGATAAAACGCTAAAGAAATTTACTAACACTACTGATCTCATACTATTAGGAGAGATGAATATTGATTTAAAAGGGATCACGCTGTTAAAAATTCATACATGACTATGCTGCACGGACACGGTCTCTCGTGTGGGATCACAGATTATACGAGAATCGAGACTGTAAAAGATAAAGTCACGAAAAGTTGCTTAGATCACATATTTGTGCGAACCCATACAAGAGACGCGTGCTGCGCTGCACTGTGCACTGTACTGGCCGACCATAGAATGACTGCCGTCACTCTGGTAGGCAACGCACAGATACAGGCTGCTCGCAGTTATGTGACACGATATAATAACCATAAACTTAACAACTATTTAGACGATATTGACTGGGAACCAACACTTACTCTAAACTGCCCTAATGACATATATGAATATATTAAAAATAATATTAATAACTGCTATGAAAAATCGAAATATACAGCAAAACAAAAAAAAAAACTTCTTTCAAAACGCAATACTTATGAGTGGGTATCTACTAAAATAAAAAAGTTGTGTAAAACACGTGATGAACTTTTCGCTAAATGGATGAAAGATACAAGTAACAAACAAATAAGAGTTCAGTATAATCAACTCAGGAATAAAACAAACAAAATAGTACACAAACATAGAAATACATACTATATGAATAGAATATTAAAGCATAAAAACAATACAAAATTACTATGGAATTTAATAAATAGAATATCAGGTAAAAAACCAACTCAATAGACAGCATAATAACAAAAGCTTTTATTTCTGATGGTACAAATAAAAACATAGCCGATAAATTTGCATACGCGTTTCAAAATAATGTTAAATCTATTATCCCTACATGCACTAACAAGCTGATAGACGAAAACCTATATGAAAAACCAGAAAACAAATCAATATTTTATGCAAAAGCTACAGATGAGAAGGTGCGTAAAATTATAAGAAGCCTTAATCCTCACAAAGCTCCCGGTGCAGATGGAATAAGGGCAATAGACATTATGCGATTGACTAATAAAATAGTAGGTGTCATAACACAATTAATCAACGCTAGTATTAGCACAGAAAAATATCCGGACGAACTTAAAACAGGAATAGTACGACCTATTCATAAAGGAGGCAGCACTCAAGATTACGCAAAATATCGGCCAATTACTATATTACCGGTAATTGACAAAATAATTGAGAAGTACGTGTGTGGGATGATGCAGAACTTTTACTTTTAAACCAATATGGCTCTCAGCCTAATAAAAGCACAACCCTTCTGCTATCGAGGTTTACAGATGACGTCAACACGTACCTAAACGATAAGAAGCACGTAATACTGATCTTCATTGACTATAGCAAGGCATTTGATACCCTGCGTCACAATCTTCTCATAAAAAAGCTGGATAACAGTGGTATAAGAGGCCGACTTTTGGATTGGTGTAAAGACTACCTAGATAGACGCACTTATAAAGTAAGGGTAGGCACTGCATTCAGCGATCTCATTAATGTCACGGAAGGCACAGCGCAAGGATCGGTACTAGGGCCTTTGCATTACTTAGCATACGTTAACGATATTAATAATATCATTAAACACTGCAAAGTCTATCAATTTGCGGATGACACGTGCCTCATAGCTGCTGATAGGGACATACACAAAGCGCAAAGACTGATACAAGATGACTTTAATGAAATATGCAAGTGGTCACATAATGAAGGATTGGTTCTAAACGCTGATAAAACCAAATTAATCCATGTTCACTCTAATCACAATAAGCTTCTAGGTAATGTTGGAATAGTTGCCCACAGCCACGATTGCTTACACAACACTTTCCTTAATGCGAATGTAAGATCCTGTCTATACAGGATCTTACATTCGCATTAAGGGAGCCGAAGGGAGCCGGAGTCTACTACGAGCATAGGCTCGTGTATAGAAATACAACAAGTAACCAACCATACATACCTGGGACTCATCATTGACGATCGCTTCAACTGGGCAAAACAAGTCGACAATGTATGTAATAAGCTCCGAGCTATACTAGCAAAATTTTACATCATCAAAAGTCGTGTACCGTATGCAGTTCTGATAACTATGTACAAAGCACTCGTTGAGAGTGTAGTGTCTTATGGACTTAGTAGCTATGGTCGTACCTATAAGACATACTTAGATCAAATTTATAGCATCCAAATTAAAATAAATTGATAGTGCCTAAGAAAATAAAAATGAAATATAAAGACGATCCAATTAGACTCTTTGAACATTGTGGAGTAATGCCAGTGCACGAAAAAATTGAATATCATTTATTGAACGAACAGTTTTTAGAACAGATATACAAACCGAAATAAATCACACAATAACCACTAGGAATGTTTCTAATAAAAAACTTAGTGTGCCTAAATTTAGTAACACGTATGGGAAACGGACTTCCCAGTACTTAGTGCCACAACTGATTAACAGTCTACCATTAGAAATACGAAATAAAATAACAAAAAATAATATAAAATATAACTTAAAAAAATATTATTTAAACAACAATACTAATAAGTCAATCAACTCGAAGCATCCTGTATCTGTATAGTATAATAACCGTGCCTATGCAAATTGCGAAGCGACTGGGAGCGCGCCGAGACCGGTTTTTTGCACTCGATTACTCATCGAAGACGGTTCCGGGCGACATGTTTTAATTTAACTACCTACTTATTGCAGTTACTTTGTCATATATCATAATTCATAACATTTGTTCTATTTACTAATAGCTTTGTTGTTGTCAGTTTATAAAAATCAATCTAGAACCTAATAATAGTATAACACTCGTTCCTAACATTATAAGTTAAGTATAATAGTACGACAACATAATAATAATTAATGTATCGCTTGAACATACTATTTATGTAGAGGACCTAGTGCCTAGACAAACCTGCATAAGGTTTACTGGTACTTTACGTTAGAAAACCTGTAAATTACTTTGTTAAGAATAAATAAATAAATAAAATAAATAAGGCTAGATTGTAATAGCAGCGAGATATCTACTCTACGTATATAACTCACTAAAAATAAAAAAATAAAAAATGTAACGCGATTACTCCGTCAATTCTGAACCGATTCGAATGATTATTTTTGTAATCGGTAGGGTACGTTTCTGAGGTGGTCCAATTGTAATTTCATCGAGATCTGATTAGTAGCTCCAGAGATTTGACGATAAACGTCTCAAACTTGACTCGCGGGGCATTGAAGTCGATTGTTTTAGTTTTTAAACTATCATAATTAATAATTTTATTCATAGTTACCTTTAACTAAGGTAAAGGTCCGGACACACCGCGGCGTCCTGCGTGCGCGATCTGGGCGGCGATCAGATAGCGCAGTAGTATTTGTATCGACTGGTTCACACCAAACGCGATCAGAAAACAATTGAAATGTACTGAGATCACGCCCGCAGATCGCAGGACGCCGCGGAGTGTCCGTACCTTAAGGAAAATATCATTTGAAATAATATCCCTACATAATTTTATACAGGCTAAAGTTTGTATGTCAATCGATTGAGCTGAAATTTGCTATGTAGATAGCGTAGACCCTAAAATAACACAAAGAGTAAATTTCATCCCAATATTCCCACGGAAACGATGTCTACGTGAATAAAATTGCGGGGCACAGCTAGTAATTTAATAAGCCTTACAGCGTCTTAAACATTTTATTTTAGCAGATTTTTTTTATTTATCTATTGCCTACTCATACCGGTTCCACGTGCCACATTAAACTACTTAATTTTATAAATATTCATGAAGCAATACTCAAAATATTTTGCTAAAGAAATTTTTTTATCTTTGTGACGATAGATAATTTTAGAATATTAAGCAGACGTTTTCTATCGGACAACCAGACGTACTGATATGCGACACCGTTATATGGTGGACATTCCATCAATACGTTCGAAGTGATTTGTTTCTGTTTTCCTCATACGCAGTGCCAAGGATTGGTATTCCTTGCCTGAGTCTGTATTTCCCGATCACTAAAACCTGGAAGGTCTTCAAGTCGCGAGTGAATAATAGAGTATAATCTTCTAGGCAAGTGTGATACATCTTAGACCACAACATCACTTAACATCAGGTGAGATATTGGTCATTCGCTTGTCTTTTATGCATAAAAAAATATTTTTTTACCGAGGCAAGGTTTTTTTCAATAACTTTGGATATGTATTTTTTTTACCATTTTTAAAACGATCATGGTGTTACACAAAGAAATATAAATAATTTTGTATATTAGTGCGATGTTACACCTTTTATAATTATTCTTATAGTTTCCTTCACCATTTGTGAACATTTTTGTAATATTATGATATTAGCCAGTAATATAATAATATAAAGCCAGTATTTTATTTCTCAACGAATTAATAATTACATTTTTAACATTCGCTGTTAATCCCCAAATGTATGTTTTAACTACAGTAAGATTGGTGTATAAAGTTTGATTAAGATTTATTTTATTTTGTAAATAATTAAGATAGCTTTAATATAATTTTTGTATTTAAAGTGACATTAACTCAAATTGAAATAAAATTGTAAATAATTAGTTATTTTTTTTACACCTAGTCTTTCCAAAGCTAAGAGTGCATTGAATGCAAAGCTGCCTGTGAAATATAAATGTAGTTCGAGATCGAATTTATCTCCACATATTTTATTATCATCATCATCAGCCTATGTACGTTCACTGCTGGACATAGGCCTCTCCAACTGCACGCCACTGAGCACGATCCTCGCCAACTCTCATCCAGCTCTTGCCAGCCACCTTGCAAAGGATCGGGAATAGCAGGCCGATCGGTAATTGGGGTTCGTGATTTGTTCTGGCTTGCCATGGAAGGTTAGCTCACAATTGCCATGCTGAGCAGGCGAGTTGGCAATCGCAGGGCGTAGAGACTCGCACCGGTGTCGCAAAATTAAATCAACCTACGAATAATAATGATGCTACCCGACACCGGCCTGTTGCATTTCGTTAGCTACGCTTGTTAATAAATTAATATAAGCTGGAATTTAGAGAATTGTATTTATTGGTTTTTTAGGGTTCCGAACCCAAAGGGTACCAACGGAACCCTATTACCGAGACTCCGCTGTCCGTCTGTCTGTCTGTCTGTCTGTCTGTCTGTCTGTCTGTCTGTCTGTCTGTGTGTCTGTCACTAGGCTGTATCTCATGAACCGTGATAGTTAGACGGTTGAAATTTTCATAGATGATTTATTTCTGTTGCCGCTATAACAACAAATACTAAAAACAGAACAAAGTTAAAAATTAAAGAAAAGTTTAAAAAAGTTTTTTACGATAGCACAGCGCCACCTATCTAGTTGCTAAGATGGCGCTATCGTCTTTACCTTAATCTGAATCTCGGAAGCGGCTCCAACGATTAAATAAAATTTAGTATACCTACAGGGGATTTCGGGGGCGATAAATCGATCTAGCTAGGAGTCATTTTCAAAAAATGTTGTTTTATTCGTGTTTTACATATACCATACAAAAAACGTGTTTTTACTATAGCGCCATCTATGGATGATGATAACAAACAAAAATATCACTGACCTTTGTGTTAACGTTCACATGGTGGGTGTTAGAAGTTCGTTCGACATTCGTTAGATGGCGTTGTAGTAAATAAGCAAGTTTAGTATTGACACGGTATTTATGTATATCGATGTTAAAACTATGTAGATACTTAATTTTTCCGGCAAATTTTGTTCAATCGGAACCTTACGTGTGCGAGTCCGACTCGCACTTGGCCTGTTTATTTAGATATGATTTTCAAGCGTTTGTATTCTAAGTATTCCACAGATGTTAGCTGTGACGTGATCTACGATGTAGCTTGCTTGGCAAGAACATACACCTAATTAATATTTTATCTATGGTTATAGATGAGATATTTTGAGGTTTCATTATAAATATTAGTTTGCAATTAAAACAAGTAGCGGTAAATTATGCCTCTAGTAAATATATATTTAGAATACGTATTAGATAAGTTGGCGCTGTACTCGTATATTATATGCTAATGTGGAGCCTAATTTACTAACTTACATCACCTAATTTACTATCTTGGTACCTTATATTTTGATCAAATGGTTAATGGTTAATACAAGAATGAAAGCATTTATTGAGTACTAGCTAACCCAGCGAACTTCGTACCACCTAACAGACAATGAATGTCATGTTACCTTTTAGATGAACTTGTTTTAGGTTTTTATGAACGTACGAGTAATAAATGAATACAAAAGAGATATTAAGTTTATTAATGTATTATGGCAATGCCGATGTAGAATAAAAATTGGTAAAAATGGTTTTTGGAAATATAAACTTTTTTAAGTTGCTTGTAAGCATACATTTCTGAACGCACGCATATTTGACAATCAATAAATATGTCAAACAATTATCATTACTGACAATATTTAACATTTTTTAAATCTACGTGACTTGAATTCATAATAACTTGAAAAATGTTTACTTGACTTACTACTTGACACGGGCTAAATACACTAATCGTGTGGAGCCATAATTAAACAAAAAAAAAAGGGATAATCCGAATATTGTAATGCTATCCACACATGGGAAGAATTTTTTACTTGACACTGGCTAAATACACTAATCGTGTGGAGCCATAATTATACAAAAAAAAATACGGCGGGATAAACAATTGAACATCAAATGATTGGCAGTTTTTAAACCCAGGAACATTTTGGCAAAATATTTTATCTTATATAATTTTTTAGGTCAATTATTCATTGTTTTTAATACTTATTATCCTATTCCTGACAAAGACAATTCCAAAAGTACAAAAATCATAAAAATTATCCCAGCCGTTCTTGAGTTATAAGTGTAGTTACTAACACGAGTTTCTTTTATATATATAGATGTAGGCAGTATTCATATACGCACATATTGACGTCAAAATCATAAAATAAATCATAATCAATTATCATGTAAACATAGCATAAGCAGAATATAACGCTTTTAATTTAAAAAAAAATAAGCAGTAGCAATGAACTATTCAGCTGTCATCCAATCGTTGAAGTCAGACTATTAAAAAACTATTAAAGTAAGGTTGCCAAGCTGTAACTGTGTGTTTCATAACTTCAGACAATTTTTAACCACCGACGCAAAATGAAGGAGTGTTATAAGTTTTACGTGTGTATCTTTGTATCTTTTAATGATAAACCTTGTACCTTAAAGGCACTCCGATATTTTTATTAGCTTTTTATTCTTCACGTGTATGTTTGTATGTTTGTAACCGACTTCTTTGGGCGTGATTTTTACCCACTTTAAACGGTCAGATTTCGTTCAAACTTTGTAGATTTATCGAGGACCGATGACAATACACTAATTTGATACAAAAATATTTCATTTTTCAACTAAAAAGGAGAAAATAAATAATAGTTTAAATAAACTAAAAAACACGCTTTTTATAGAAAACTGAACTAAAAAATAGAAAATAAATTTTAATAAATTTAAATTAAGAATAGTTTCAAAAAATGCAATAAATAAAAATAAATAATAGTGTGCATAAAAAAAAAATGTATTTAAAAAAAGCTGCTTTTAAGATATTATCAAAATGATAATCACTCTACCCATATCTGTCAATAAAATATTTATAACTATTGACACCATGCACCTCAGGCTTTTTTTAAAATAAAATATTTTTTTTAAATTCAGACTATTATTTTTTATAATTTTCCACCATCTGACATCATTATACTTTTAAAAAAAGTGAAATAATGAAACACAACTTAAAGAAACACATACCGATCACAGTATATACATCATGATCCGAATGGAACTAAAAATATGAATGTATTTATCTAGACTTAAATTATGCAAACGTTTGTAACTCCGTCACTCTGTTTGTTTGTTACCTAATCACGCCTTAACGGAGTATCCGACCCTACTGAAATTTAACAAAGATATACTTGCATGAGGATTAACATAGATTACTTAATTTTTGTGAAAATAAATTATGATTTTCACACATGACTTTTAACATCTCAGAACACACTAATGTTAATTGAGAGTGATAAAATTCTTGAGGTACGTGAACGAAGTCAGTTTCAGCTAGTTTATTATTATTAAATAAAGTTTCTGGCTGTCTGGTTGTCTGTTCGCGATAAATTCAAAATCTACTGAACGGATATCCATGCGGTTTTACCAATAGGCAGAGTGATTCATGAGGAAGGTTTAGGTATATAATTCGTTAAGTTTCTTTCTAAATTCGTTTAAATATGACGATGATTATTGAAGATGTTTATTCATACTCGATGCAACAAGCTGATGCAAAAAATGTGCGCATATTAAGTTCTACTCGTGAGAAGTCGGGTTAAAAGTAAAATGGACGTTTGTTTTAAACGACAATTAAAAATGTTAGTATATTGACTTAGAATTAATACCAAAAATCAACAAGTAACCGTTTATTAAATTTCAAATACATGCTCTTTAATAAAATATTTACAAAAAATGATTAATTTTATGTTGACATAACTAAATAATCACAAAGCAAACGAGTCATTTTCGTCGGATAAAATTTGTGAAATATGAATTGCTATTCAAAAGTCAAAAGTCAAAGCATTTTTTCAGTATATGGGCAAATTAAAAATTTGCACTT
The DNA here is from genome assembly GCA_954871355.1 of Cabera pusaria. Classification (NCBI taxonomy): domain Eukaryota; kingdom Metazoa; phylum Arthropoda; class Insecta; order Lepidoptera; family Geometridae; genus Cabera; species Cabera pusaria. The sequence goes on from OX940891.1 coordinate 1,633,652, forward strand.
ACACACGTCAAATTACATTAAACAGATCAAATTCAATAAAAAATATTATAGATACAACAGAAACATAACTTATTGCTTTGAATTTACGAAAAAAAAAAGGTATTGAGCCATTCAGCTTTCATCTAGACGTCGAACGTCACACTTAAAACACATGTTTAATTCCCCTGATTAATGTAGGGTTGCCAACCGTACTATTACGTGCACCCGCAACCCAGTGCATGTTTCAGTACTTCAGACAATTTTTATCCAAAAAAATATTTTTCATTTTGGATACATATTTTAAGACAATTTCACAATATTCAATTGAATAGAAACCTAGACCTATTATTGTCTCAGTTCAAATAACAGAACAAAGAGTAAATATGCGCCAATTTTAAATTACTTTGATATAACATTTATGTGGTAAGATACCAAAAGTATGTATACATTTCATAAATCATTTAAATAAATATTCTTTTATTTCAGGTGGTATGCCATACTTAAACAATGTACAACGTCTTTACAACACAAAAATTCTGATCTAAGTAACAAAATTCAATCTATAAGTATAATAGTATTATGTATATAAAGGAAATTAGATAATAATGAATGTACTCCGTTAGGGCTGGCGCACATATGGCGAAAGCGCAGCGCAGGGCATTTTTAACCGACTTCAAAAAAAGGAGGAGGTGTCACAATTTGACCGTATATGTTTTTTTTATGTTTATTCGCGGATAAGTTTGTCGTTTATGAACCGATTTTGATTATTATTTTTTTGTTGGAAAGGAGATATCAAGTGTGGTACCATGATAATTTTATCGAGGTCTCATAATTATCTCCTGAGATATGAAGATAAACACCTCAAAATTGGTACTGAAAATTAATAGCGCGGCATTGAAGTCGGTTCTTTTTTAGTTTTTTAAACGATCATATTCACTGTAACATTTTGTTCGACATTATCTACGTTGAAAAAAAAAATGAAAATCATATAACTCAAAAAACTTGCATATAGCGTTATAACGTCAGAGCGACAACAGGAGGAATTGATTTTCAATATTTTACTTCGAGCACTGTCGATAATAGTTTTGACTTCGAAAAATGCTCTGCGGTGCGTTTCGCCAAAAGTGTGCCGGGCCTTAGGCGGAGAACAAACACGCCTAGGTATTTAGCTACGTAAAACTTTTTGACTAAGTTGGCGTCTACTTAATCAGAGACCGCGTCCAACTTCGATCAAAGACAGACTTTCAAGAATTATTCTAAGCGATGAATAATTATGTAGCGTACCTACAATCATTATACAGATAATGCATAGTACACCATATTCAGTAAGACAATTCGTATTAGTTTTATCATCTTGACAAACCGAATTTGATTTAACTAAAGCGTAATTTTAAATATCAATCCTTCCTTACTTATATATATATATATATATATATTTATATATATATATATATATTATATATTTAATATTATAAATGCGAAAGTAACTCTGTCTGCCTGTCTGTGTCACTTTCACGCCAAAACCACTGAACCGATTTAAATGAAATTTGGTACACAGATAGTCTAGAGCCTGAGAAAGGACATAGGCTACTTTTTAATGCAAAAAGAGGGCTGTAAGGGGTTGAAAAGGGGGATGAAAAGTTGTATGGAAGTATCGTCATTTTTAAAGCTAGAAGCTTGAAGTTGTGGGGGAAGGGAGGGGGAGGGGATGTGGAAGTGAGGGTAAAGGGGAGAGGGAGGGTAGGGTAAGTTAGAGGAAGGGGAGGGGAGGGGCGGGGATGGGGAAGTGGGAGTGAGGGGAGGGGAGGGGAGGGTAAGTGAGGGGAGGGGGAAGGGGGGATTAGCATGGCGTGGTAGGATGCGGTGTAGCTGGGATACGTATGTGTCTTATTAGTTAATGCTACCCAAAGACACTATTCCACGCGGACGAAGTTGCGGGCACAGCTAGTAATTTATATTTGTCAAAGAGATGTAATTTCTAGTGTATGACTTATACATATTATTAACATCGTAATTTAACTGTGAATGTTAAACGCCCTCCAGCTAGGTGGAGCGATGATAATACGCAAGCTGGCTGGCAGCGGTTGGAAAAAAATAGCTGAAGATCGATCTCAGTGGCGCGCCATAGGAGAAGCCTATGTCCAGCAGTGGACGATGCTGGCTGTTAATGATGATAATAATGATGATGAATTTAACTGTAAATGTGATAACTACGGAATGTTAGTAAAATAAATAAACTGGCCAAGTGTAAGTCGGACTCGCACTCGTAGGGTTCCGTACCATACTACAGTATTTTAAAAGATCGAGCAAAAAATACCACTATCATTTTTCTTCAGCAAAAAATAATAATTGATAAACATTTTATTTCTTATAACGCCATCTATCGTCTAATATCTAAGTTAAAGTTAACACAAAGGTTTTAGATATCGGTATTTCAATATACCGCCATGTATGGATGTTTACTCTAAGCGTTCATAGATGGCGTTATATTGAAATGCCGAAAAAAATCGTTTCTTGTGTGGGGACCTCGTATTATTTTTAACTTTATTCTGTTCTTAGTATTTGTTGTTATAGCGGCAGCAGAAATACATCATCTGTGAAAATTTGAACTTTTTAACCATCGTTAATCAGTTCAATTCAGTCATCATAATGGTTCATGAGATATAGCCTGGTGACAGACGGACAGACAGACAGACAGACAGAGAGACAGACAGACGGACAGCGGAGTCTTAGTAATAGGGTCCCGTTTTACCCCTTCATAAATATGACAACATAGAAGAACTTTAAATATATCTGAACATCTTTTAAATATATATTAAGCTAACTCTATTTTTAGCCCTCGATGCAAAAAAGAAGGTGTGTTATAAGTTGAACGTGTGTATCTGTGTACATATGTGTGCCTGTCTGTGGCATCGTAGCGCCCATATAGATGATCCGATTTTGATTTTTTTTGTTTGTTTGATAGGTACTTCAATCGAGAGTATTCTTAGCTTTGATTTATCAAAATCCGTTCAGCCGTTTTAATACTAAGCTTTTTTCTAGTTGATGTCGCTATGAAATCAACTTTCATAGGTATAATCAATCCGAAATTCGATACCCTATTACTTCAAAAATATTGTAATACATGGTAGCACTAAGCTGATGCTGGGGCATCGCCTGGAATCTGCAGAATACTAAACTCCTCACCAACTTACAGCAAATATGTCGTGTTTGGGCTCACTAGAATTTTCTCTATGAACAGATTACTTATAGATCAGTCGGGGTGGTTTTAAATTTTGAATTTGAGTATTATGTGATATATACATTAATCTATTAATTTATAAATGAAATATAAACAATCAATTTTATGTTTTTAATGTGTCTTTAATATGCCTGGGGTTGCCTGGAAGAGATTATATAAATATTATATAAATAAATAATTTTTTTTTTTTTTTTTTTTTAATAAAAGATTACTCGCAATGTGGGTTGCACATTACTAGTATTCTTGTTAACCCCTCCAACTAAGCTAAATATGCTTGTGTCTGGAGTGGGTTCACGTCAATAGTGCAATGGGTGGGGTGGGGATCGAACTCACGACCTCTCGATCGCCAGTCCGACACCCTATCCATTGGGCTATTGCCGCCTTTAGAATCGCTGAGAAGTGTCAAGGTCACCGATTGTACTGTAAAATTTAATCACTACTATACCATATTCTAAGTTTTCAGGTGTATTAAAGCGTATTCTATCTATATATATTTTAATATCTTATAGGCTAGCGTTTGACCACTATCTCACCTGTTGGTAAGTGATGATGCGGTCAAAGATGGTAAACACGCTAGACCTAGAATGGGAACTGGCTCTCAAGGACAGCTGCCGGAACACATTAGATGTTTGGCGACAGATTTTCTTACTTCAGGCTGGCAGCTGGCCAGGCGGACACTAGATAGTGTCCTACCACTATTCACCATGCATTAATTCTATCTACACATAATTCAGTTTTACATTAACTTCATAAATATAAAAGACTAGCATAAAAATTATTTCTTTATCTGCTCTGATGCAGATATATCTTATTAGTATGCTCTCCAGTTAGAAATTATTAAATTAAGCTGAAAATACTCTGAAGTGCCGGGACGGCTACTGAATGAAACATTTCAGTGTGTGTTTGTTTGAGTAGAACTGGGAAAAACATTTGTTAATATAAAACCGTGTTAATTATAATTACGATAGTTTAAAAACTAAAACAACCGACTTCAATGCCCCGCGAGTCAATTTCAGTAGCAAGTTTGAGACGTTTACCGTCATATCTCTGGAGATACTAATTAAATATCGATGAAATTACAATGGGAACACCTCGGAAACGTACCCTACCGATCACCGAATAACATTTTGAATCGGTTCACAATTGACGGAGTAATCGCGTAACATACACACAAAAAAACTAAAAAACTGGCCAAGTGCAAGTTGGACTCGCACTCGTAGGGTTCCGTAACACAATTAAGCATTCCATAACTATGATTTTTCACAACTACAAAATTAACTTTGTTTTTCATAGTGTTTGTATGAAAAACAAAGTTATCTTTGCGGTCGCCATATCTCAAAAACTGCTGGCTGTATCTCGTTCAAACCAATTTTCATTGTAAGTTTTTATTGAGATCCACAGAATATATTTTTTTTAGATTTTTCACTCTCATACTTTAAAAGTAAGAGGGGGGGGACACACATTTTACCACTTTAGACGCGCCTATCTTTCAAATGATTGACTTTGAGAAAAAATGATTTTAGAAACCTCAATGTCATTTTTAAAGACCTATCCATAGACACCCCTCACGTATAGGTTTGAAGAAATTTTTTTTTTGTTTCAGTTCCATGTATGGGATGCCCCCCCCTTAAACTTTTAATTTTTTTACTTTTCTATTAAAATCGGAAAGCGGTTTACAGAATACATCTACTTACCAAGTTTCAATTCTGTAGTCCTAACAGTTTCGGAATAAAATGGCTGTGACATACATACGGACGGACAGACAGACAGACAGACAGACAGACATGACGAATCTATAAGGGTTCCGTTTTTTGCCATTCGGCTACGGAACCCTAAAAACAACATACAGACAAATTGAGAGCCTCTTTCTTTTTAGAAGTCTGTTGAAAAGTTATTCTATTGTAAATGTTACTATAGCTTAGTTAAGTTATATGTTTATTATATAAATATATTAAATTAATATTAATTTTATCATTTCTTCATCAGTTCTTAGGATATCAAAATATTTAAAATTTATTTCACGACGTTATGTGCTTAATCTAATAGGTTCCTATTTTTATATAGTTTATAAATCCAACTTAATCGTTACTAAATCTAAAGAGATTCAATTGATTAAATATAACTTTAACATTTTATAAAAATACTGTAGTTGGGTTAATTATCTGTGACCATTTTTGTACCCACTGGATTATAATTATCACAGAAATATTAACTATGAATATTTCTGTGATATATAATGAATATGAATAATCTAAATCAATAATGAATAAGAATAATATGAATAATCTGTGATATATTAATTAAAAATATTTCTTTGATAATTATAATCCAGTATTTAAATCTTAGCGTTATTGTGTAAGTCACAGTTTAAATATCCAGGTATTTTATTCATAAGCTTTTAATATGCTTTAATGTTTCACTTAGCTATTTTTAATAAAAAATATCTATTGAATCCATTAGAACAGAATTTCTGGCGGTAATTATAATTCGTTGTAAGGGCCTCGTAAACTGACATAATTATTCTATTTAACTGCCTGGAAGCTCTTCAGGGTCTAAATACTGGCTCGATAAGTCGTGAGTTAACGTTACGTTTTCTCCATTCGTTTCTTTTAAGGCAGTTGTTCACTAAACGCGACTAAAGTTACAACTAATCAATTACAAGACATTTGCTGTTTTAATTTTTTTTGTTGGTATGATTGACATTAAATTACCGTTTTTTATGATTTTCCAAACTGCATATTTCCTTACTTATTTTTTTTTAATTAACTACTACAAAAACCAATAAATCCAAATAGTTTCAGCAGTTGTCAATGGATACGGATGAGCGTATAACTTGACAATTATAGGTATTACAATATTTATTGACATAAAGAAGTGCAACATGGAAGCCACATGGTGCATAATATTAGCAGATATCGTTTAGAAAACCAAGGAACAATCTATCTTATAACTATAACCTGAAGGATAAGTAAGACGGTGAGGCCACATGTTGCGACAAATTAGAGTTGACGATCCGTCGTATTTCATACAAAATATTCATGGGATGCCACGTGGTGTGCTGTGACATTTGACGCGCTTATCGAACAGGAAAATTCAGGGAAAACCCTGGTGGAATTCCCTGAATTTCAATGGATTCTATTCAAACAACCACTTCAAATATGAAGTGGTGAGGCTGATGGTGTCGTAATGCTGGAGTGGCAACGGAAAGTTGAGCATTGCTGACATGTCATACCCTACACTGGACCTACACTGGCATGCTGCCACGCCTTAGATCCGGTGGCATTGCGTTGCGACCGCACAATATCATGTGGTACTCTACGCGTTGAAATCATGTCATCGCGACGACGCTACGCAGCGCAATGCATCGTATTGGCTTAGTATAATCTCCGTTCATGTAGCAAAAAATATAGATACTGTTAGGTAAATAAAATAGTGACTACGTAAAAAGGTAGGGTAAACGTACAACTAATAGTTATGTAATGAAAACTTGGCTTTACCTAATATTTTATTGCCCTAACGTATACTCCGTCTCAATTTTCGGCGTCCAGGGAGTCACGTAACCAATTTCCTAACGCTACACAATATTGGTATTTAATTTACTTATTTTGTTGGTCGACTTTCCTCTTGACGTTACTTGAGTGCTAATCTACCTGCACGCAACAGGAATATGTATTTCTAAACAGTATGGCTTAATATATTTTGGTACATTAGGTTGTTGTTAAAATTTCATTGAAGAAATATATATTATTAATGATTAGGTAGAAGCATGAATATTAAACTAAAAGGAGATTGCATTTATAGTAAATTTTTAAGAGCGTACGCGGGGTGCAGTTTTCCATACAAACGTTTTCCCCTGTTTCCTCCCTGGAAAATGCTTCTAGAGCAAAATTTGTTTCTACAAAAAATCAAGGTCTGCTGTAGCTATGCCCCTATCATTTGTTTTTTTGACCAACCAATTGCAAATAGAAATAATGACCCTTCAAAAATCTTAAAGAGGAGATAAAAAGGCTTATATTTATTTTTGCGATTGGTTTCTCTAGTTTTCTCTAGAAGCATTTTCTAGGGAGCAAACGGGGGAATACGTTTCTATGGAAAACTGCACCCCGCGTTCCCTCTTAAAGAATAAAAATATTACTTTGAATTAGAACATTTCATATGCGGCTGCTCAAACGTCCGCGCTCCGGGACGGAGTGCGGCCGGCGTCCGAGCAGATCGACGAAACCACGTGGAAAATGAGACAGAATTTTAGTCAAATCTATGCATTAGAACAGTTTAGTCTCGCTAGTCTTCTGGTTCTCCTACAATGAACAAGACATTAATGCGAAATTACTGCGCTTCCGCTGTTACGATTTTACAGCGGAGGTGTGCTACGGGCGTTAGGAACGCCACTTGGCTTCCTATTCGGCTTTTCGCACCTAGATAGTGCTCGATCTCATTAAAATATAAGTCTCACTTAGAACAGAGATTACAGATTGTAATCACTATTGTATATTTAATTACTATTACAGTTATCGAGAAATCTATTTAACTTTAAAGGTAATCATAGCTCATACAAGTTCACTAACACGTAAAGTTATCATATATTAAAACTCATAGGTACTCCAAGGAAGTTCAACATAAAAACGTCGAATGTACCGGAATATAACAGGACCATTGTCAAAAACATTTCCAATTTGTTTCAGTCACAGTTTTGTTTCACAGTTTTGTTATACAAGGGACTATTCTAAAGGTACTATATACAGTTACAAGTTTGTTTTGAAATACAAATACAAATCACAATTAGCTGCTGATTTTGTTGAAACACTTCGAGCATTTACCAAAGGAGATGTTAACGCAAGGCGTACCCCTCTGCTGGCCATATAGCCATTTTTGGCCATATGAGCGTGCGTAACTACGCTGTTTTTTTAATACTTTGTGCGTGTTTTAAGCTAGTGTGCTGGATCGTCAAAGTGAGTGATTTGTGTGTATGCAATGCGAGTTTACCCGTAAGTATCGTCAGAAAAAAATGTTTGCGGATTACAACGTTAACATTTCCATTGGTAAATGCTCGAAGTTGAAACATGAAGACTGTTTTTTTAATTGAAGAATAGGGCGCGGTTTGCAAATTTGCCAAGTCGAGAAAAGAGAGGTATCGTGGGTGCCATCCTATTTAACCCCCGACGCAAAGAGAAGAGGTGTTATAAGTTTGACGTGTGTAACTGGGTATCTGTGTATGTCTGTCTGTGGCATCGAAGCACCTAACTGCATGAACCGATTTTGATTTTAATGATTTTTTAATCGAGCGTATTCTTTGTAGCTTTGATTTATGAAAATTCGTTAAGCCGTTGAACTTACAAGTTTTTTTCTCGACAATGACGCTATGAGATCTTTCATAGGTTTGATCAACTCAAAATTCGGTATCCTCTTACTTCAATGACATTCTAAGATCATGGTAGCATTAACCTGATGCTGGGGCATTTGATATAATTTGCTAAACTCCTCACCAACATACAGCTGAGATGCTGTGTTTGGGCTCATTGAAATGATCTCTATGAACAGATTATAAATAGTTCGGTTGGGTTAAGTTTCAGTTTAAAATTATAACCTAATTTATTTGCCGCATAAATGTAGACTTAATCTAAACAACTAGGGAAATTAATGGATTTAAATTAATAATGTGTTGTCATAGAAGTTTTTATTTTGCGCTCCTAAAAATCTACGCGTACATTATAAGCGTTAAACTAAAACATTAGTGACAATAGCTTAACGAAGTGAATGTTTCTTACACTCCTAAAACTTTATAATAATATCGAAACAACAATACTATAAAAATAATAAAGATAAAGATGTTTCATTTGTTCAAAACATGCGTTTTACACATACACAAACATTGCATGCAGTATGGTCTTAAATATGAATAGGTTATGATCGTATAAAACGAAAAAACTGGCCAAATGCAAGTCGGACTCGCACTAGTAGGTACACTAGCAGTACACGTACATTTTTCGCCAGCAAAGAATAATAATAAATAAACATTTTTATTTCTTATAACGCCATCTAACGTCTAACAAAGGTGTAAGGATCGACATTTCAATATAACGCCATCTATGGGACTTTTACATGACTTTGTGTTCATAGATGGCGTGAAATGCCAAAAAAAACACGTTTCTTGTATGGATGGAGACCCTCTATTATTTTTAATTTTATTCTGTTTTTAGTATTTGTTATTATAGCGGCAACAGAAATACATCATCTGTGAAAATTTCAACTGTCTAACTATCACGGTTCTTGAGATACAGCCTGGTGACAGACGGACGGACAGACAGACAGACAGACAGACGGACAGCGGAGTCTTAGTAATAGGGTCCCGTTTTACCCTTTGGGTACGGAACCCTAAAAACCGAGTTCTCATGCCGCGGTAGTGAAAATATCCACAAGTCATAAATAACCCTATAATCTAGGTATCAAATTTATTTATATTGTTTATCCTCATATCTCCGGAGATGATTATTAATTCTCAATAAAATTTTAATATGAGCGGGAGGCATAATCTCTCAAACATAAAAATATTTTTAGATTTGACGGAGTTCTGAAGTAACAAACATAAAAAAAATAAGAAAAAGAAAAAAAAAACAGTTGGATTCAGAACCTCCTCCTTTTTTGTACAGTCAGTTAAAAAAGATAGCTCGTCATGTTTTGATAATATGAGCGTAGAAATGAGACACGTGACGCTACTGAATGTTGTTCAATATAAGTTATAACAATTTCATAGACAATTTTGATATTAGATATACTTAACTTCGATAATACTAAATTAATTGCAACTTGGACTCTATAGCATCTATAATAATGATGTCTCAAGGTACGGCCTCACCGCGGCGTCCTGCGTCCTGCGGGGGCGATCTTAATACTTTTCAGTTGTTTTCTGATTGCGTTTGGTGTGAACCAGTCGGTAAAAATATTACTGCGCTATCTGATCGCCGCCTAGATCGCGCACGCAGGATGCTGCGGTGTGTCCGTATCTTAAAATATTCGCAACTTAGACTCGAGCATCAATAATATAATGATGACTAAGAATGATCAGATCCAGTTACCGCAACTTGGACTCGAGCATCAATAATATAATGATGACTAAGAATGATCAGATCCAGTTACCGCAACTTGGACTCGAGCATCAATAATATAATGATGACTAAGAATGATCAGATCCAGTTACCGCAATTTTCTTTTTCTTGGCATAATTTGCGATCCCTCTCAATAAGGCTTTTATAGCGGCATTCATTATTAAATAGCTCAGTTCAAATAAAGTCAGAATGGATGCTCCAAAGTAGAGAGAGAACACGCCTCCGTACGTGGCTGTAAATAAAAAAAACAGTTATTAAATATTATATCTATATTTTTTATTACCTTATAGGCCAGCGTTTGACCACTATCTCACCTAAGTGATGATGCGGTCGAAGATGGTAAGCACGCTAGGCCTAGAATGGGAACTGGCTCTCAAGGATAGCTGCCGGAACACATTAGATGTTTGACGTCAGATTTTCTAACTTGAGGGTGGTAGCTAGCCAGGCGGACACTTATAGATAGTGTCCTACGACCATGCGGGGTTTTGCCCACCACCATGGTTTCTTAACGATGTTTTCCTTCACCGGAGGGCGACTGTGAGAAGCGCACATACATTTTTCGATAAAGTCGATAAACCATTTTTTGATTCAGTTTATTTTTGTCTCATAAGTGACATAATCAATTGTTGTCATAGCTAAGGCTATGATTAAAACAATCTCTGCAACCGTTTAAAAATCACTAGCTTAGTTATGTCATCGTTATCATCGTCATCATCATAGCCTTCAGCTTATACTCGTCATAAGACCTCTTCATTTGCACGTCACTGAGCACGATCCTAAACTACTCATATCCTGCTCTTGGTATCCATATTGCGAAGGCCATCACTCAACTTGGTCTGAGAGCGTCCTACGCTAAGCTTGCTGATCCATGGTCTCCACTCAAGAGGGAGAGGTAATTTGCATTCTTAGGAAGAACGACCCTATTACTAACACACACACACACGCGCACGCACGCACGCACGGACGCACGCACGCACGCACGCACGCAGGCACGCACGCACGCACGCACGCACGCACGCACGCACGCACGCACGCACGCACGCACGCACGCACACACGCACGCACGCACAGACACGCACGCACGCACGCACGCACAGACACGCACGCACGCACGCACACACAGACACACACACATAGACACACACGCACGCACGCACACACAGACACACGCACACAGACACACACACACAGGCACAGGCACACACACACACACACACAGACACACACACACACAGACACACATAGACACACACACATAGACACACACACACACAGACACACACACACACATACACACACACACACACACACACACACACACACACACACACACACACACACACACACACCCACATACGTCCCATTTCAATTTCATCGAGATATAAAGAGTCCCAAGAAGTAAAAAATGTGACATTGAATAATGTTTTTACATCTTTCTTTACGTTGATTTTAGTTTTTGACAGATATCCTTACAGCGTTTGTCCACAGCAACGGCACCGGGACGTCACCAAAAACAAAATGCCAGCGCCTAAGTAGCGGTACATATGTATGTATGGCAGCTTGTCCACAGCATGATCGGCACCGAGCGATGTCATCCCGGCCGCCGATATTTCGAGTAGAACGGCGCGACCGCTAGAAACCAGTCAGAGATTTTGACGGGCCAATGTGCCGGCATTGGTCCGCAATACAAAACACGTTTGATCTCGTCCACGCACTGCCGGCGCCCGGCGCCGTTATTGGTTTTTTGTCTGAGGTTGTTTGTTTTATTTCTATGGAAACGCATCTGCCACACATGACAGCAAGAAGAAACAGAACCACCGGAATCGGTGGCGATGGACAAACGATCGCCGGCACATCATTTTCAAACCGACCCGAAAAAATCTCGGTGCCGGTGACGTCCTGGTACCGGTGCTGTGGGAAAACGCTCTTACAGTAGCTGTGAGCGAGATAGAAACAAAGGTGGGGAGAATTAATTTGTCTTCATAGGAATATTCTACCGGGTAAAGTCTTGTTAGGGTGCAAAGTTAGTTAATATTTCTTGACATGACATGACGTTTGGCGAAGATGGCGGCCATATAAGTCCCGCGACACTGCATACATAAATAAATAACTCAGAATTATGAACGTACTTTGTACCAACCAACACTGCAAAAAAAAATAAGCATAATGCCACAGATTATATAATAGTTACTCAGTAAGTAATACTTTCCGTTGTTAGGTTGGCTATACAGTGCTTTCATAATTTGGTTATCAACAATGTAGGGAAGTGCAAACTCTTAAAACGTAGTAGAGTGATTCAGTACTATGTGGGCAATATGGCGGAAATTAATGTTAACAATCGCAAATAATACTTTTTAGGGTTCCGTAGTCCTGACAAGGAACCCTTATAGTTTCGTGATGTCCGTCTGTCTGTCTGTCTGTCTGTCCGAGGTTTTGCTAAGAGACCGTTAATACTAGAAAGCTGTAATTTTGTAGGAGTGTGTGTATAAATTACGCCAATAAAGTGGTGAAATAATTTAAAAAAATATTTTTTTAGGGTAGCTCCCCTACATGAGAAGTGTGGATGAGTTTTTTTTTCGTCGTCTACTCCATAATGTGGGGTATCGTTGAATAGGTCTTTTATAATAACTTACGTATTGCTAATACCATTTTTCGATTGAATGCTAACGAACGAAATATTAAACTTTAAAGTGCACATTTTAGTTCCAGTAGGGCGTCCCCCCCCCCCCTCCTCTAGAAGCTAAACTGCTTGCTTGAAATATCAGGAAAAATTCGTGATAAAAGTGCATTTCATGAACTTTAAAGGAAAACTATAGCGGTTAAGATACTCCATTAGTTTAGCAGTAATAGTCGTTGAACTCTGGTGTTGGATAATTTTGTACCAAATACAAAATCCTTAGATCAAATCCTTTAAAGTGACAAAGACGAAGTACTTAGTTGCTTGTTTATAACAGGTAAAGACTTGCATTGAATAACGGGCTACTACGGAAACCTACACTGCGCGTGGCCCAACACGCACTTGGCCGGTTATTAATATTCATTTTGGAATACAACTAGTCCGTGTTATGAAAGTATTTGGAATTATTGTAATAAAATAGACAATTAATTATCGTGTGTGTCAGATGCTTTTATTGCACAGGGCCGTTTTGGACATTGTCCTTTGATACCTTGATGACAACATTATGACTAGTGAATATTTTCACTAGCGCGACATTTAAAGTCAATTTTTTAGGGTTCCAAACCCAAAGGGTCCCAAATGAACACTTTTTGAGACTTTGTTGTCCGTTCGTCCGTCCGTCCGTCCGTCCGTCCGTCCGTCCGTGTGTCTATATGTGCGCACTTTACAGATCTGTATCTTCTTAACCGTAATATGTACATACTTGAAATTTTCACAAAGTATGTATCCGTCAGTGTTTAACGGCCCAGACACGAAATTTTATAGATGCCTGTTATTTAATTAAAATCTTGTTTTGCACTAAAAATGGTAAAATAAATTTGGTATTTTTCAATAAAAATAGAACCGACTTCATAACCACAAACAGGCACTCAATAGCGAAAAATAAATTAGGAACTTAATATAATTATTATAAGCGCTACCCACTTAACACACATCTATTTAAAGTCGGTGCCAGCCAAGTCTAACAGGTAGTAGATAGATACTACCTACATGTATCTACCTACTTACTACTACTACATACATAGTATCTATCTCTATCCAAAGACTTGGCTAGCACCGACTTCAAATAGATAAGTGGGTAGCGCTTATAATAATTATATTAAGTAATTTATTTTTCGCTTTCTAGTGCCTGTTTGTGGTTATGAAGTAGGTTTTATTTTTTTTGAAAAATAATTTATTAAGAAGATAGCATTAGGTTTTATATAAAACTTTGATTTTGCGCTCGCCTAATAACCCGTATTTAAAAGCAATCCGCATCAAAGTCTCTTTTGGGGCTAATTAACCAAATTCGTATTTTCAAACTGACGCAATGGTAGTGGCTATCTAAATATCAAATAGTCAATGCAATGAAACCATATTTTCAGGTCGGTCTAATCTTAACTTTCGACGCAAAAAGAAGGGGTGTTATAAGTTTGACGTGTGTAATTGTTTATGTGTTTCTGTCTGTGGCATCGTAGCGCCCATGATGAACCGATTTTCATTTAGTTTTTTTTTGTTTGATAGGTGTCTTAATCGAGAGTGTTCTGAGCTTTAATTCATGAAAATCCGTTCAGTCGTTTGAACACTATGATTTTTTTCTAGTTAATTACGCTATGAAATCAACTTTCATATGTCTGATCAATTTGAAATTTGGTATCCTTTTACATTAACAATATAATAAGAACATGGAGGATTAACCTGATGCTGAAATTTCTCCTGGAATCTTTAGAATACTCAAGTCCTCACCAACTTACAGCAAAGATGTTGACTTTAGGCTCATCGGAATGGTCTCATTAATCAGATCATACAAAGATCAGTTAGGTGTTGTTCTAAATTTTGAATTAGATTAAAATATTAATATTTTATTAGAAGGATACTATATCCTTCTCAAGACACGTATGTGTCTTAGATGTGTTCTTAGATATGTATACATCTGAGACTATATTCTATAGACTTTTATTTTTTAAATATAGAGAAGCAAAAAAACACGCGGACCACCTGATGATAAGTGGTTAACGCCGCCTATTAACACCTGCAAGACCAGGTGAAATACTGGTGCGTTGCCTGCTCTTTTGAAGCAACTCAGATCAACCTTCTGTGGCAAAACGTAACTAGTATATAATAAAGTCTCTTTTAGTAAATGTAATTTTTCAGAGATATAGAATAATCATCAAAGCTACTGAAAATGAATCGAGTGGCGTGTGGGAGTCGGTGTTAGTTTTTGAATCAGTTCGATAAATCAGAGATTTCAGTCGAAAACGCTTACACTACCAAATGGTAAATAAAATAAAATAAAACTGGCCAAGTGCAAGTCGGTCTCGCACTAGTAAGGTTCCGTAACACAGTAGAGTATTCTATACATATATAACTATAAATATAAATAAATATAAAATATAATATATATAACTATGATTTTTTGCAACTACAAACATAACTTTACACACACATTTTACCACTTTAGATGCGCCTATCTTTTAAATGATTGACTTTGAGAAAAAATGATTTTAGAAACCTCAATGTCATTTTTAAAGACCTATCCATAGACACCCCACACGTATAGGTTTGAACAAATTTTTTTTTTGTTTTAGTTCCATGTATGGGATTCCCCCCCCCCCCTTAAACTTTTATATTTTTTTATTTTTGTATAAAAATCGGAAAGCGGTTTACAGAATACATCCATGTACTAAGTTTAAATTCTGTAGTCCTAATAGTTTCGGAATAAAATGGCTGTGACATGCGGACGGACAACAGACAGACAACAGACAGACATGGCGAATCTATAAGTGTTCCGTTTTTTACCATTCGGCTACGGAACCCTAAAAAATAAAAATGAATACCCTTTTAATTCAAAATTGTAAATTAGGCTGTCGAATTCGACATGCTACCGTGCCTGTGTGGGCGGCGTCCTTTAACATCTTATCTGTGACCTGACGAATTAATGAGATTATTATAATGAAATGAATGTGTCTATTTAATTAAGGCTTAGGAGTAAATTTGCCGGCTACATTATTTTATATATACTAAATTATAATTATTTTTTAGCTAACGATTACATCGGTTGTATGAATTAGAAAACTGAACTTTATTTCAAACACGTAAGACTCATTTCTACTTAAACTAAATTGTAGTATTTGTCGTGTTAGCTTAAATAAAAAGTTTTATTAGGTTTTTCATAAAATGAAAACAATTAATGAGTGCTATGACATTGTCATACGATTATATGACATGTTTTGGTATTATTTCTTTTAATATCGAATAAATTCAGTATCACATACCACTTACCAATGAAGTAATTTGCGTCAATCAGTAGAGTAAGCTTGTAACAGTTGCAGTTAGATTTTCCGAAGTACACCTTCAGTTCTGCGAAGTCGCTGATGTTGAAGCTTTTACTGAAAATATAAGGATAACTAAATACAAAATAAGAAAAAAACTTGTTGGGGTAAAAGTAGGGAACCTTTTTTTTAATTTTTATTTGTATGTTCACCGATTACTCGATGATGCCTAAACCGATTTGGAAAATTATTTCTTTGTTTCAAAGGGTACTCTTCCCGGTGGTCATATTTAAATTTAAATGAAATCGGCCAAGCCTTTTTTAATATATTAACATTTGTATTACGACGCATTTACTTATTTCGACGGCTTCCTATTCACTATTGGCACAGATTATGTAATTGTTACAACGCTTACTGGATACTTTGACTTTGACTAGCGCGACGTTTGATTTCAGTTCTTTAAGTTTTTTAAGCGATCGTTAATTATTTATTAGCTGATTAGCTGATGAAATCTTGAATTAGGTGATAATATTTTTAACATATCAATACAGGGTATTATACCCTTGTGTTCCTTCAATATTCTAAATATAAAAGTTACATAATTTTATTTCAATTTTCGAGCCAGGATCAGAGTTAAGGTATTTAATGCATTTTTAATACGCTCTGATTTTAATAAAATTGTGATAATATATTTGATGCTATGATAATATGCTACAACATCTACGAATGCTACGAGTGCGGCGTAGCTCTCTACGAAAATGATGTAGCGTAGCACCATGATATAGTACATTTTAAACTTTCGCGATTGATATACTCGAACATTGAGCGTGGTCACGAGAAGACTGAATTCTCGTGACCACTGTCAATGCAACTCGATCGAAACGTCGAAGTTAATAAAATTATGTTTTTGGGGGCGATAACTCCCGTATTACAATATTACCATGGTATAGTCGTAGAATTTTATTTAAGATTTTGACGGCGTAGTTTTTGGATATATTCCGTGGGAGGGGGAAATCCTTCATGAGATACCGCAGAGCTCAGGCTCTGCAATTATGTCAGACTTCCTACTGACTAAAACCCCCTCCCTTTCATTACCATAGACACGATTTATATATGTATATATATATATATATATATATATATATAAATTATTAAAGGATTATCTAAAACCGACCAGTTTCCACCTGCGGCACCCGTTCACGAGTTGACGCATTAGGGAAGTGAGTGGGCCCACTACACAACGCTTTTGGATATTGTTGTAATATACGTTAGAGAAAGTAAGTAAAACTTAACATCAGGCAAGATAGTGGCTTGAACTACTAAACATGATGCGATGACTATGGTGAGCAAGGTCATTTCTTTGCAGTGGCAGAGGCTCATTAGGGTCTGCCCACTAGGATGACATGGATGAACGCTAGCGCAACCCCATCTTACCCCACTACAGTTGAGGAGGACAACTCCAGGTTTAGTGCAGTATTCTGCTCTCGCAGTGAGTCTCACATAACCATCTCACTCTTCCGAGCGAGTGGTATATATAAAGAACTTTCCTGGGTCACAAACAAACATTTCATTTTATTTCTTTAAACATTGCTGTAGATTTCTCGCAAAGCCCAAGCGCGTAAATAAGACATTCGTTTGATGTAAATATACCGCGTAACCTTAGTCTGTGTACCATATTACGTCT